>CM034146.1:887801348-888351348 GCA_019776745.2 Taxus chinensis | reverse complement strand
CAGTTCTTATAAACTAGAAAATGATCTCACATAAAACTGTGAGATTTATTTGATCAATGTTTGGATCACCCTCCATGATTCCATTATCAAAATAAAAACAATATACTAATAAAATGTAGATATATTATTCTCATCTTAATAAATCACAATGAATGATAAATCTCACATAATTCATTCCAAAAAAAATCTTCTTCTCAAACTATAGATATCGTATAATCAATGATGCGTGATAAAAATGAATTGCATATTTTACCAACATATTTCAAAACATATAATAGATAAATGTAATAAACGAATAAAATATTTTTATGATTAATACTTTAGGACCATCATAAATGGTTTAAAATGAGGTATAAAGGACAACACAAAAGATAGATCAAGATCATTTAATTGAAAAGAATAGGTCATAAATTCAATTCAGATCACAATCCCTAACACTTGGTGGTTGCAAAACATATCCATTAATCCAAAATTTCATGTCTCTTATGGGATTCAATTCATCTTCTTTGAGGCACAAAGCAATTTGTATATTATGTGTACAAGTATTTATAAACAGACCCATAACAAGAACCCCCCTTGATCCTTTCAATGGTGCCACCACTTTGACACTGAAACATGGGACACAATAAGTTGAGAAGAATAATAAGTTTTTTTAGATACTGCAGGAGTTCATGACCCAACGCCATGACACACTTCTTGGAATGCTAATGCAGGGTGAGTACTCCCAACTGGTTGTGTAAATGCAATGGTAATCGGTCCTTTGGGGCCTAGGTGGGTGGGTGGCAAGAACTCAGGCCCCACCATCATGCCACACCCTTGCACATGGGGAGTTCATTAACTAATTGATATCTTACAACATCCATTCATATTGAGCTATTAAAAATGGAAAAAAATGCCAATATACCGGTATGCGAATGGGGATGGAAGGGTTTATTTTTTTAGAAATTGGAATTAGGTATTGGGCGGTTAGATAGAGAGGCGGGAGCTAGGAGGAGAGGCAGAGAACAGGAAGATTCGTGATAGAGGTTTCTTAGCTGCATTTCAAGCATGTTTCAGGGAGGGAATGACCATTGTTCTAATATCAATCATTTTTGTCAAATCTGAGTAATAGTATGGAGGATAATTCATCTACGTTTTCTTTCACATATGATCTGTCTGCACTATTTCTCAAAATCTGAATATGGCTTGCAATAAAATCTTTGGCACACAATTTAATTTTTCATTGAATTTGGTTGCATTCTAGACACTCATTTCAGAGGGGCAGTGTTTTGATGTTACATTTTAACTACTGATCAGAGTTATTTCACACGATTCTATATAGAATGGAAAAATAAACATGACATTTCAAGTTTTTTATGAATAGGAAAAGGAGATTTACATGAGAGAAAAGGTATTTCCCATCGCTACAAATGTGAATGATTTTTTATCTGGGGTTTTAACGGTTTTAATTTTAGATAGTTTGGGTGTTGCAGCCCTACCACTTTACAAAATGTATGAACATCATCTGGTGTGCAGATCTTGTGCTAGAGAGGGTTCAATCATATTTAGTTGTCCCATTTTCCTTTGTTTGGTTCTTTTTTGCAATCCATGAAGCTTCTTTGTGTAAGATTTTACTTGAGATGGAGTTTCCTTCTTATTTTAGTTGTTATATAGATATTTATTTTTGAGGAGTTAGATTCATCTTAAGGAAGCATAGGTGATGCCACCCTGGCCTAGACAAAAAACAATATCCTACAGTATGCCAAGAAGAATAATAACTAGGTGGGTATAGTTCACAAGAGGGGTTCATACCTTAAGTTACATTATAGTCTTTCCAGTTTGGAAGTGAGGATCTATTTACTAGTAGGAAACAAAAATCCAATTATCCAATACTAGTTACAGATCTCACTCTCATGCACAATCATTACCGCTTGTAGTTTTGAAGTGTCAACTGAGGTAGAAACAAATGCCGGTCATACCTGCAATGCCTCTTATGGGTTAATCACAAGACCTACATACAGTTGTATTGAAGACATCATGGTACCAAGCCTGAGATAGTCATGTGCAGCCATGGAAATTGTTCCAACCATAATTTCCTTTTCATTGCCCACATATATAGTTAAGTTGGAAAGTGTGAATCTTAAAAAAAATTCCATGATGCATAACAAGCCTTCATAGATGCCATATCTCATCTAGATCTTGTAAAATCCAGAGTTTAAAATAGATCTAATTGGTATGACCCAATCTGGGCATTCTATTTATTATTTTTCTTACTTAAAAATTAAAATTTCATCTCTCTACAAACCCTGTTCTTAGCCGACTTTCTCTCTTAATATAAATCTTGCTTGATAGCATTTTATATGTATTAAGAGGAATTTGACTGTGATTTATGTAGGTCTTAATGAATCTTGGTGTTTTTTTTTAGGTTTTTCATTCATTTACCCATTGTTGTCAACTTATAATCAAGGAATGACAAACATAACATACATGAAGAAAGCCATTGAGGTCCTTTTTTTGTTTCAACATTTCTAGACTCCTTGTTCTGCAATAACCTGATTTTTCCCATAAATATATAAACTAACTTGAATAGTAAATTATCCCACAAAATTGCTGATTTTGAAGATGTTCCAAGATGATACTTGTTGAAGGTTTTATAAATGGAGAAAGACATCACCTATCCTAATACTATTTAAGCCCAACCATGCTTAACAGTGGAGTCTCAATTCCATGAATTAAAATAGCACAAAAAATATTACTCATAATTGTAAATGAAAACACTTTAATATCCTTTCTTTTGGGAAAAAAAGAATAGCTTCCTCTAGTGCTACATATATAAAAAATGGTTCAAGCTGGGAATTTCCATGTCCATTGCTAGTAGCTTGAACTGCAGAAATTACACATTCAATAGAAAAATAGACCTCAAAGCATAATCGAATCAATCCGTAGAATGACTTGCAAGCCGGAAAAGAATTTACTTGTCCCTGATATATGACAACATAATTTGTACCTAGGAAAAAAAAATTCTTTGGTTCAAGCTAGCCACATTTTTGAGGTGTCTTGTGCACATGAAAAAAGTTGTTTTTGGGGGTAACTGTGAAAATTATTAGCACTCTTAAAATAGAACATAGAAATGCAACTGCAGGTTTTGATCTCTTTCTTATTCTTATTTGCTTGTGCTATGCTAAATCAGAGAATACAATATTTATAGAATAACAATAAATAGAGTCTTATTCAAACTCAAACTCAAACTAACCTATCTCTATTCTTCATCCTACAGATGGAAAAAATTTGCCAGCACATACACATATCATCTAGTGTGTTGTCAATTACAAAATAACTTCCCTAAATGCTAGCTACAGAATTCCTAAATATTAGGCTAGAATTTATGCATGTCTAACACTCCCACTCAGCCAAATATTTGTCAACCAGCTTGTATCACATTGAATCCTTATTTGCAAAACTCAAACTTATTTCTTGGTAATGCCTTTGTCAATGCATCTGCCACCATCATCTCAGTTGCATAATACTCCATTTTGATAGTGTTGTTCTCAATTTGTTCACGGATGAAATGGTATTATATCCCTATATGTTTAACTCTCCCATGATACTTTGAATTCTTCATCATGGCTATGCAACTTTGGCTATCACACTTTAGTGTTGTTGGTTAGGACTGAGTAACATCGATGTCCTGCAACAATCTTCTCAACCAATCAATTCTTTTATAGCTTGACATGCTGCTATATATTCTGCTTCTACACTAGAGAGAGACACAGATCGTTGTTTCTTACTTGCCCACGAAACTGCACCTCCACCAAGGATAAAATAGAACCCTGAAGTTGATCTTTTACTATCAACGTCCCCTACCTAATCTGCATCACAATATCTAGTAATTTGTAGAGATTTTTCTGAACTCCCACTAAATCTTATTCCATGTTTAGTTGTTCCTTGTAGATATCTAAAAATTCTTTTAACTACTGCCTAATGTTGTGGTCCAGGATTGCTGGAATATTGGCTCACAATACTTACAGCATGTGCAATATTAGGTCTGCTAGAAACCATTGCATACATTAGGCTCCCAACAACATTCTGATATGGAACCATACTCATATAGCTTTCTTCTTCTTGTGTTTTGGGACACATGTCCAGTGAAAGTTTGTTTCCTACTTCCATTGGAGTACTTACTGGCTTACAATTTTCCATCCCAAATTTCTTGAGAATGTTCCTAATGTACCTTTCTTGACTAAGATGAATTTTCCTCTTCTCCCTATCTCTTAAAATTTGAATGCCCAAGAAATAATGAATCTCACCATGATCAGTCATCTCAAATTTTGTAGCTAATTGAGACTTGAACATGCCTAACATCTTAAAATCATTACTCATAATGATGGTGTCATCAACATATAAGGCTAAGATGACTAGAGACTCACCAATATGCTTTATGTATACATTTGAATCAGCATTGCAACTTACATATCCTTCATTTTGGAGAAATCCATCAATACGCTCATACCATGCTCATGAAGACTATTTCAGTCCATACAATGTTTTCTGAAGCTTGCATACTAACTGCTCCTTTATTTCTTGTATGTAGCCTTCTGGTTGTTTTATATAAACTTCTTCTTTTAAGAAGCCATTTAAAAATGTAGTTTTTATATCTAGCTGATGTACATGAAGATCCAAGGTTGCTGCCACTGCTAACAGAATTCTGATGGATGTTATCTTGACTACAGGAGAAAAGGTGTCATAATAATCCAAACCTGCAATTTGGGTGTATCCTTTTTCTACCAATCGAGCCTTGGAGTAGTCTATCAACCCATCAGAATTTGTACTTTTATTTGAATAACCACTTACATCCAACCACTCTTCTTCCAAGTGGAAGAATCGTGAGTTCCCATGTCTAATTTTTTATGAGCGATTCATATTCAGCATCCATTGCTTGCCTCCAATCTGCTGCATAAATACTTTGAAGTGCTTCTTGAACAATGAGTGGTTCATCAACTTCTACACTAAGTGCATATGATTCCGATGCCTTTTGAGTGGGTTTCTGTAGTCTTGTTGATCTACGAAACTGTTGCTCTCCTTGTACATCTCCTATGGGTTGTGTGGCTACAACTTATAATGGTCTTGCTGGAGTAGAACTCTCATTATCATATTCTTCATCAGATCCAAAATCATAAGGCCTTGTTTCTGAATCCTTAGCATTTTCCATCTCTGCTGATTTATGCAAAACTGATTTTTTGTCAAAAATGATGTCTCTTTTGACTAGCATATCATGTGTTATAGGATCATAAATTTGATATCCCTTCAAATTCAAACTGTATCCAACCATTATACACTTCTTGCTTTTGTCATCTAGCTTCTTTTTGTCTTCATCTGGTATATGTGCATATGCTATGCAACCAAAAATTCTTAAGTCATTGACACTTGGCTTGCTTCGATGCCATGCCTCATAAGGCGTCTTCTTATGCAATGCGGCAGTTGGCAACCTGTTTTGTATATATGCTACATTGGAGACTGCTTCAGCCCAAAAAACATTAGGTAATCCACTACTCTTAAGCATGCATCTAGCACTTTCAACAAGATTCCTATTCCTTCTTTCAGCGACACCATTCTGTTGTGGTGAATAAGGAACAATATACTCAAGTTTGATACCTTCTTTTGCACATAAAATTTTGAAAGAATTTGAGGTATATTCACCCCCATTATCACATCTAAGTTGTTTCAAAGGTTTTCCTGAATTCTTCTCACCAAATTCTTTAAAAACCTTAAACATCTCTAATGCACATGATTTATTTTTGATAAAATAAACAAAGGTCATTCTAGAGGAATCATCAATGAAGGTAATAAAATACATTGCCCCATTGTGTGACATTGTTTGCATTGCACCACAGATATTTGAATGCACAAGTTCCATATGCTCCTTAGCTCGTGTTGCTCCTTTCTTTGGGAAGGGGAATCTATGTTGCTTTCCTAAAGAACAGCCTTCACACACTCCCAACTCAACAGGTAGATGCAAATTAAAATCTTCCACAAGCTACTCTGATTTTAACATTTGAAGCGAATGAGGATTTGCATGTCCGAATCTATGATGCCAAAGAACTGAATCAGATATTTCATTATTTGTTGCTATTAACACCACATCAGGTACTGCTGCACATAACTTGTACATATTGCCATCTCTGATTGCCGTAGCAACAATTACTCCTTCAACATCCTTTAGGACACATTCCTTGCTGTCAAACTATGCAATTATGCTAGCATCAGTAATTTTGTTCACTAATAAAAGACTTTTGACAAGAGTAAGTACATACCATACATTATGGATTTTCTTGTATCCACCATTCGGAATTTACAATGGAATATCTCCAATTCCAATCACCTCACATTTGTTACATCTCCAAGATTGACAGTATTACTTTTGGGTGCTTCTGTATATGTCATAAACCAACTTCTCTTAGGTGTCATATGCTGAGTTGCTCCCAAATCTAAATACCAGCAATTTGAAACATTAGAACTTGGGGTTGTGACAACCGAAAACAAATTTTCTTGGTCATTATTTACGGTCATGTTGGCTTTAGCAACCTTCCTTTTCTTTACCTCTTCTACCCATGCTAACCACTTACGGCATTGTTTCTTAAAATGCCCAGAAGCTCCATAATGAAAGCAATTTCCCTTATTTTTCTCCTCCTTTGTGTCTTTACCATTCTTTGAGACATTAGACTGGGAGGGATGTGATTTGTTGTCACTCTTCCTTTTCACTTTGCCCTTATATCCTACTGAAAACAGTGTTGTAGGTATCTCATCACTCAAGCCCCCATCCTTCCTTCCGATTTCTTCTTGAAGTAGTACTACTATTACTTTTGTCAAATCCAAGTTGGATTGGGTGCTTAGTGCTACTACCAATCCAAAATAGGATTCTGGAAAACTCCCAAGAAGCGACATAATAACATATTCTTCTACAATCACTGATCCACATGCTGCCAATTGATTTTTGAGAGACTTAAACTGATTTGTGAAATCTGATATCTTGTGTTTCCTGCATCTTTAACTGAAAAAATCTTCTTCTAAGATATAATCTTGTGCTAACATCATTTGATTCATATTACTTGATTAATTGATCCCAAGCTTCCTTTGCTGATTTTTCCTCACTTACATGTAAAAGCACATTATCACTCAAACTTAAAAGTATACAGGAATGAGCCCTACCTTCCTTTGACTCCCACTTACTGATCATATCTGCATCCTGGGTGGGTTTAATCTCATTCCCTTCAACTATATTGAGTAGATCCTTGTTCAGCAATAACATCTTCATTATGAGCTTCTAGAGATTAAATCCAACATCATCAAATCGTTCTACCATCCTGTGAGGATCTCCTGCAACAAATGTGGCCATAGCTCTATCTTTAAACTTCTGATACTTCTCTGTAGCAGCACTTCACCAACATTTCTCTGATACCATGAAAATTATTAGCACTCTTAAAACAGAACACAGAAATGCAACTGCAGGTTTTGATCTCTTTCTTATTCTTATTTGCTTGTGCTATGCTAAATCAGAGAATACAATATTTATAGAATAACAATAAACAGAGTCTTATTCAAACTCAAACTCAAACTAACCTATCTCTACTCTTCATCCTACAGATGGACAACATTTTCCAGCACATACACATATCATCTAGTGTGGTTTCAATTACAAAATAACTTCCCTAAATGCTAGCTACAGAATCCTAAATGCTAGCTATAGAATCCCTAAATATTAGGCTAGAATTTTTGCATGTCTAACAAACTGTAGAACAAAAGTTACTCTTCCATATGTACAGAAATTCCATGAACCTAACTTGTAGGCCATAGCAAAACAAAAAACATATGTATCCAAATAATCATTTGATTACCAAAAGAATCGCATCTCCCTGTGGTTTAAAAACTAGGTGGGGTAAAGACTCTTCACACATATATATGTTAAAGCCATTCTTTGTGTAGGGAAAAATTAGTTAAGGCATAAATACTGGAGGTGGTAGTAATCCTTAAGGGGTGGGCACTTCTTTAAATTTACTCTGGATGTGGCAACAAGAAGTGAAATGTTGAATTTTGACGGAGGAGGGGAGGAGGATCAACATCTGAAAGAGAAATATCTTGTATAGATTTTGATATATCGTCAATTGAAAAGGGAATGCTACAACCAAAATGACAATTCTAGATAGTGTTATTGTCTTTTTAATTTATGAAGCCCTATCATGTTCTAGATATAACTTGGAATTAAATATATCGACATTCTGATTACTATCCACTTAAAACTTGAAAATTTACCTAGAGTCATCATCCAACAAGAAAGAATTGCTCTGTATATTGCTGGAATCTTCTGTCATCACAATCCTCAAATTGGCAGTAACCTGGAAAAAATTTGTTGCCTCTTATTATCCTTGCAATAACAATTTGAAAACCAATATTCCTGTGGCCAAAATATCGTACTTATATAATTAGAGATAAGAAGAAAATTCTAGACTTACATCTGGAGATACACTGTGTGTTCCATACTTATAATCCCAGAACATGGCACTGATACGATAAATTTTTTGTATGCTCAAAACCTGAAAGCCACTCAAATAATTTACATTCAAAAATATATTGAAATATAGTATGCAAGTAATTGAGACTTTGAGGTGGCAACTCATTCTCAACCCATAAAAATTCTCACCGGATAAAGATCATTGGTAATTTCTTCCAAAGACTTTTGAGACTTCTTCTGTATAACCTGTATACATCAATTGGAAGATTAAAGATAATATTTTGCATTACTTACATCTAAGCAACATAAGTTGGATAAACAATTTAGTTTTAAGAGTTGAAAGAGACATAAAATAGTATAGTATACTTACTTAAAAATCCCATAGCTTTCCTGATATGCCTGAGTTCATCCCAAGCTGAGCCAACATACTACAATTTGTTTTTGGACCAAATTCAAAAAATTAAACTAATTAGCTACCAAAACTACCAAAGACCCACTATGTACGGAAAATTACATTAAAAAATATCCATAAGCCGACCTCTTTCGTTGCTTCTTGACACCAATGTTCTAGTTCTACCAGTCCGGATTTGACATACTCCCCATTGCTGAAGGAGTAGAACTCACGGCATAAAAAAACGTTGCCAACAAACAACTCATCATTTACTGAAGTTCATATTTGATAAATGTCAAAGAGGAAAATGATGAGTGCATTATTTGGCTCATTTATATCATTTCTTCATACCAGAAAAACTCTTTGTGATATGACTTATTAGTATATGGGGATGTTTTGTTTAGTCATGTCTTAGTAGGTTGATGCATTTTCCTTGCTATTATTTATGAAAACCGTTTATCCCATGAACTTCCTACTAACTACCTTTATGAGATCAAATGTGATGATGAGTGCAGGGAATAATGGAAGTTATTGGTGGATAAGAATCCTGAGTTTGAAGCATGCGGCTGAAGACTGTTTCCATCAAATTGACCTATTAGCTTGGGCTTGACTCTAACGGCCCATAGGAATCTGACTTTTTAATTGATAGTTGATGGACAATGTTTTATGCCACCTAATATGGCAGATCTTGTAACCAACATTATCTATATGAAGACTTTGTCTTCAGAACTTGAGTACCACTTTTTTATCGAAGAAGATTATCTGCATATTTTTCTGGATTTGCTTATGATATGTTATGAACTCATTTCGAAGTTAATAAAAGCTACAACATTTTGAGAATCATAAATTGTTGAATACTCTATCCCGAGGAAGAGCAAGGGCCCACTTGACCGAGGAGATACGAGGTTACTCTGAGTTTTTCATGCATACAATCCTTCAATTAGTTTTACTACAGTTGTCATTTGATGATTTTTACATGCATGTTTTGATTAACTATCTATGCTTTCTCCATTATAACTTTCACTAAGAGTAGATGCTTTTGTTATGCAAATCTAGTTCATGAATAGTCTTGCTTTCTGCTGAAAATTCCAGTTATTCAGTTATGGTTTAACTTGTTAAGAATAAGTTTGTGCGTATTTTATTCTACAGTCGAATATTAGTTGCTAAAATTCCTTTCATTGCACACAGTTGAATTCAATAGATTTGTATTTAATTTCCGTAGATTCTAACTGCACTTTCGTAGAATAGTCATTAAAACTAAGCAACCCCCCAAAAAACTCAACGTATAACTGGTTCTCCTAGACTCCATTGCATATTGCCTTGGACAAAGCCCTAGTTTAGAATGACACTGATAAAGATTATGTCAGTTAAATTATTTGAAGAATACAACGACCCATCAAAAAATAACATTAGAATGAGCTCCCAAAGACAACAAGACTTCTAAAATTCTTGGTTTAAGTTGATTTTTCTAAGAAAATCCAATCCATGAGAGTTAGTTGACAACAATGACCTTATAACAACTGAATGGACTGATCTAGAGTGTAACTAAATTAGCACTTCAAAACTATGCACCATAAAAACTGCATCAAGACTCAAAGTAATCCACTCAAATAAATTCCAATCAGTGACATATCTGTTGAAAAGCTACACATTAATGAATGAGTATATCTGTGTAAATATGATACGGACCAAAACTGAGGTACATGCAATAGAGAAAAGTTAACAGCCAACCCAAATCATTTGTGCTTTCTTAAAGTCCCAAGGTGGGCTTCAATTCCCTATCTTGATTTTTTAGCTGAAAATAAAATTAAAATTGCACCCACATAATTGGACCGCAATGTTTGGAGGACACTGCTATGGATTTTGAAAATGCTTTTCCAGTGGCTGCTTAGTGCTTGTTTTACTGTTGCATTTGCTTGGAGAGATTGAGAAGACCCTCTAATCAAGCGAGCTCTTGCTGTTCTTAGCACCTGATAAATAAAATGTTGTTGTGATTATGGTAGGATAAAAATCACATTTCATCTTGAAATGGTAAAATGAGAAACTAATGTGTCAAATAGTATACCTAAATGCACAAGATTAGTAAAGGAGATATTTCCTTCTTCAGATTATCACGAATCATTTCGAAAATCAAGTCAGAATTCACTGTGAAATTAATCTCTATCTTTTCCTAGATATTATCTCACTGACATATCTGATTTGTAATTAATTATGACTGCTGCACATTTAATTTTTGTTGAAACATTCTCCCTGATTATCTCTTGTCAAAGATTTTGTGTTGAATTACAAGGCAAGTTTTTTGTGTAGGTGTTTATTATTAATGCATTATGTTTTATTGTAAATTAGTAAGAAGAGCAAGAAGCAAGAATAAGAAGATAGAAGAAGGAGAAAAACCAGATTTAGAAGAAGGAGAAAAGTGCGCAGTTCTAGCTCAAGTCTGGATTGTTTTTGCTAATAGAAAAACTTCATTTCTCAGCTGTTATTGTATGAATGAATGTTTTGTGTGCAGTTGTAGGTGCTGTTCATTATTGACAAATATATATGTATTGTTGAAGAAATTTGATGCCTAGATCTGTGTTATTTGCAGCCAGTTATGTTATTTTATTTTGTTGTTATAAATTTCTGTAGCTTCTCATTTTTTCCCTGTTCTGCATCCTTTAAATCCGCTACATTTTATTTTCTATTGTTGTCTAAAGATTCTGTAGTTTCTGTAGACACTGTAGTTTCCATAGATCCTCGCATTCCCTTCATCTGGTAACAGAGCTTGGATAAACCCTTCTTCTATTTCATTTATGGGTTTTTAGTTTTTCATTTGGCATCCATTAATGGCTTCTACATCTGGCGCATCGTTGGTTAGTGTGCAAACTCTGATTTTCACATGAAAGAACTATGAGTATTGGTCTTTGACCATGAAAGATTTGTTTTAGTCTCAAGACATTTGGGAAATGGTTGAAAACAGTTACCAGGAACCAGTAGACTAGGCATCATACAATGCTTTTACACAAGCTCAAAAGGACGTCTTGAAGGAACAGAGGAAGAAGGATGGGAAAGCACTATTTTATATCCATCAAGCAATGCATGAGATCATACTCCCAAGAGTTACAGCAACAAAGCAAGCCAAGGAAGCATGGGACACACTAAAAAATACATATCAAGGTATGGACAAGGTTAAAACTGCTAAGTTACAGCTCCTTAGAAGAGAATTTGAAAATTTATCAATGAGAAACTCAGATTCAATAGAGTATTTCTTTACTCATGTTGTTGGTCTGATAAATCAAATGAAGTCCCATAGAGAGGTCATAGAGGATAGGAAGGTTGTTGAGAAGGTACTTAGAAGTCTCCCTACTAAATTTGATCCTGTAGTTATGGCTTTAGAGGAAACCAAAGATTTGAGCCAGTTTAGTGTTGATGAACTACATGCCTCTCTTATCAATCATGAATATAGACTGAATAGATCAAATAATTCAATTTAAAATGCATTTTCATCTCATATTTCTATAAATCGTGGAAGAGGAAGGAGGAGTTTCAGTCCTAGAGGTAGAGGGAGAAGTTCTCCTAGAAGTGGACGTAGTAGCAGTCATGTAAATGTTGGTGGTAGAGGTCAAAATCAAAATTTCAGTCACCCAAGTGGCCAAAGATTTGACAAATCACACATTCAATGTCACTATTGTAAGAAGTTTGGGCATTATGCTCATGAATGCAAGAAAAAACAATATGATCAACAGAAGTAAGGTCAAAATCAGTCAATTAGCAATCCCTCAGGCAGCATGTTCATTACATGCACGAAGATTATTGAAGTAATCCCTACAAACTCTCCAGTTGAGTGCAATGTTGTTCAAGAAAGCCCATGTGACATATGGTATTTAGATTTGGGCTACAGTAATCACATGACAGGTAATAAAGATTTGTTTTCTAGCTTGGATGAATCAGTTCAAATTGATGTTACACTTGGTAACAACAACAAAGTCACTATTTTGAGTAAAGGTATGGTTAATATTCTAACCAAAAATGGGGAGCCGAAATTTATGCCTAATGTACATTATGTTGCTGGTCTAAAACATAACTTGATGAGCATAAGATAGCTGATACAAAAGGGCTATAGAGTGTACATGGAAAACAATGAGTGTGTTATTTTGGAAAAGCTTCCAAGCAATATGCTTGTTGCCAAGGTACAAATGACTACAAACCACATGTTTCCATTAAAAATAAGGTCGGCTATGAAAGGAAAAATAGCTCAAGTTGTTCATGAAACACATACTGCAAATTCTGGAGCTGCTTTTAAAGTAGAAGATACAAAATTAGCAAACAACTATGGAAATGTTCAAAACAGCTGTGGAAATGTTCAAAACAGCCACAAAAAGGTTCAAGACAGCTACGGAAATGTTCAAGACAGCTACAGAAATGGCCAGAACAGCTCCAAAGAGGAAAATGATCTTTATGAAGAAACTCAAGTAGCGTTTCAATCAGTGGTAAAGGATGATTCTTGGCTATGGCATTTTAGATTTGGGCATTTATATTTTGGAGTGCTGAAATTACTACATATGAAGAATATGGTAAAAGGATTGCCATTAATTGAGAACCGGAAAGAGTTTGTGAAGGATGTATTATGGCAAAAAACATAGAGAGTCATTTCCGGTTGGCAAAGAAAATAGAGCTATAGCTCCACTTGAGATTGTGCATTCAGATATTTGTGGGCAAATGCAAACACCGTCTATAGGAGGCTGCACTTATTTTCTTACTTTTATTGATGATTTCACAAGAAAAACTTGTGTTTATTTCTTGAAACACAAATCTGATGCATTTTCTTATTTCCAGTAGTTCAAGGCAACTTGTGGAGAAGCAAAGTGGCCACTACATCAAGGTTCTAAGGATGGATAGAGGTGGTGAATTTATATCTAATGAATTTATAATTTTTTGCAGATCTCATGGCATACATAAGCAATTTACAGCCTGCTATACACCTCAACAAAATGGTGTGGTGGAGAGGAAAGAACCAAACAATTATGGAGATGGCTCGTAGCATGATGGCAGCCAAACATCTACCAAATGAATATTGGGTTGAGGCAATGGCAACTATTTTTTACAACCATGAATAGGTGCCCAACAAAGAGCGTAAGAAACAAAGTCCCTCAAGAGGCTTGGACAAGAAGGAAACATAGTGTTTCTCATATGAAGGTATTTGGATGCATAGCATATGCACATGTTCTAGATTATTTAAGAAGGAAGTTAGATAATAAAGGACAAAAATGTATATTTGTTGGTTACTTAGAGGAAACAAAAGCATATAAGTTGTTTGATCCTATCAATAGGAAAGTTATAATCAACCGTGATGTCCATTTTGTGGAGGATGAAGCATGGGATGGAAGCATAGAGAGGACTATCAGAATTGTAGCTGCTGTCCCAAATGATAATATGGTGGATGAAGTATTTCCAACACCAAATATAACTCAAAGAGCAGCTCCTCTCTCAATCCCGGGATGGTACCACAAGTTGCAGCTCAAGCTCCACCTTCATTCACACCAAGGAGATCTTCAAGGCTGTTGTCCACACCAACAGGACAAAAAACTTCACAAGCATCTACACTGGCATCTACATCAATCGGTATCCTTGGAGCAACACCATCTAGCACTCCAAGTAGTTTTTCATCTCTGGATCCAACTCTAGCAAGCATGATGCCATGAAAAACAAGGAGTTTGAGTGAGTTGTATATGTTGACATAACTAATTCATTTTCAAATTTTGCTTTATTTTCTCATATTGATGATCCATTAACATTTGAAGAGGCTGTGAGTAGTGATATATGGGCAAAAGCCATGGATGAGGAGTTTGAATCCATTGAGAAGAACCAAATGTGGGAGTTGTTTGATTTTCCAGAAGGCAAAGATGTAATTACTGTCAAATGGATATATAAGACTAAACAAGATGTTGATGGGAAAGTGCAAAAGCATAAAGCAAGGCTAGTTGCAAGGGGCTTTACACAACAGCCCAGTATAGACTTCAATGAGACATTTGCTCTGGTTGCTCGGTTGGATACAGTTAGGACTATTTTAGCTATTGCTGCCCACAACAAGTGGCCTGTATATCAAATGGATGTAAAGTCTACATTTTTAAATGGTTATTTATAGGAGGAAGTGTATGTGGAACAGCCACAAGGCTATGAGCTACCGGGTCATGAAGACGAGGTGTATAGGTTAAAGAAGGCACTCTATAGATTGAAGTAAGCTCCGAGAGCTTGGTACAGTCGCATTGTCTCCTATCTCATTCAAAATGGTTTCCAAAGGAGTGGTTTTGATCTGAAATTATACATCCAGGTCAACAAGAAAGGTAACATTTTTATTGTTTTCTTGTATGTGGATGATCTAATCTTTACCGGTGATCTAAACATAGATTATTTCAAATCAATAATGAAGAATGAATTTAAAATGACTGATTTGGGTCTTATGAGCTATTTCTTGGGGATTGAAGTGCATCAATTCAATGATGGTATATTTATTTCTCAATCTAAATATGCAAATGAAGTTTTGAAGAGATTTAATATGGCAAGGTGCAAGGTATCCCCAACACCAGTTATTACAAGGATGAAGTTAAGCAAGGAAGATGATGGAGCATGTGTGGATTCTACATTGTTCAAGAGGCTGGTTGGAAACCTTATGTACTTAAAAACCACAAGGCCAGATATTGTGTATGGTGTAAGTCTGATTTCAAGGTTTATGGAGTCTCCAAAAGACTCACATTGGCAGGCCGGTTAGAGGATATTGAGGTATGTAAGTGGTACAAAGGATTTTGGTATATTGTATTCCACTTCAGATGATTTGAGTCTTGTTGGGTACACTGATAGTGATTGTGGGGGCAGCATAGATGATAGGAAAAGTACTTATGGGTATACTTTTCACTTTGGTACAGGTGTTGTGTCATGGGCATCAAATAAACAACCCATTGTGACCCTTTCTTCAGCTAAACTTGAGTATGTGGCAGCCACTAGTGCTGTATGTCAAGTTGTTTGGATGCGAAGGATGTTGAAATATTTGATGCATGATCAAAAGGAAGCCACTATAGTATTCTGTGATAATAGTTCAGCCATAGCATTATCTAAAAATCGTGTGTTTCACAAGAGAACTAAGCATATTGATACGAGGTATCATTTTATCAGAGAGCTTGTAAGCAACAAAGAAATTTGTCTTGATTTTTGTAGGTCTGAAGATCAGTTGGGTGACATATTTACAAAAGCACTGGCAAAAGAGACATTTGAGTATTTATGAAGTGGATTAGGATTTCGTGACTTTGCACAAGTTAGCAGCTTCAGAAAACTGTCAGTTAGCTACGGAAATGCTACAACAGTTTTTGAACAAACTTTATTCATATTTCTAATGATCTGTAGCATTTCATAATTAAGGGGGAGTGTTGGAAAATCAAGTCAAAATTTACTGTGCAATTAATCTCTATCTTTTACCAAATATTATCTCACTGACATATCTGATTTGTAATTAATTATGACTGCTGCACATTTACTTTTTGTTGAAACATTCTCCCTGATTATCTCTTGTCAGAGATTTTGTGTTGACTTGCAAGGCAAATTTTTGTGTAGGTGTTTATTATTAATGCATTATGTTTTATTGTAAATTAGTAAGAAGAGAAAGAAGCATGAAGAAGAAGATAGAAGAAGGAGAAAAACCATATTTAGAAGAAGGAGAAAAGTGTGCAGTTCCAGCTCAAGTTTGGACTGTTTTTGCTGATAGAAAAACTTCATTTCTCAGCTGTTATTGTATGAATGAATGTTTTGTGTGCAGCTGTAGCTTCTGTTCATTATTGACAAATATATATGTATTGCTGAAGCAATTTAATACCCAGATCTGTGTTATTTGCAGCCAAGTGTGTTATTTTATTTTGCTATTATAAATTTCTGTAGCTTCAAATTTTTTCCCTGTTCTGCATCCTTTAAATCCGCTGCATTTAATTTTCTATTTTTGTCTAAAGATTATATAGTTTCCATAGACACTTCAGTTTCCATAGATCCTTGCATTCCCTTCAGAATCATGCCATAAATTTTTTCTACATAAGTTGTAAGTTTTTGCTTGAAAATCAATGCTAGGTACTTAGCTTCGACTTGACATAAAACATCCATTCTTCCAATTATCCCACCATTTCCACTAGAAATACCCATGCCAGATTAGGATGATCGGAGTCCATGGATACAATTTATTAGATATTTAAAATTCTGATGATTTAAATTACCATATTGGGTGCAAGAGATCTTCAGTAAGAATACTAGATAAAATATTGTATTCAAATAATCGTATCTTACTTGAGCCATCCTCCCAAACAAAGAAACAGATGATAATCTACCACACTGAGAAGCTATGCTAGTTACAACATTTTCTTTGAGTGTTCTTTGCAAGAGGAATAACAACATGGATGTATTTGATAACCAATAAGCCAAAACATCCTTACCTTCCTGCTTCTACAATTAAAATAAAAATATTTATGAGAAGGGTACACCTTTTTCATATTTCTAGTTAAAGCTTCAATAAAATTTGTGTCGTAGTAGTGAATGATACTGTATACAATTTAGTAGTAAGTAAATTCTACATTCTCAAGGGTTGAGCACACTGTCTCATTTGACAGAACCAAATGATTGAATCATAACATTATTTACATTTTAGAAATAACTTTGTATCACCTCAATCATGGAACCAATCATGTGAATAATACGATCAAACACACTGGTTTTGTCAGCTTCAAATGACCTCCACTATAGAAGAGATTTGTATATGATACATGTTGCAACAAGTCTTCCCAGGCTAAAGCCAACATCTTCGGAGACATATTTGATAAGTGAATCATGATTTTCCTAAGTCAAAACAATACAAGTGGTTAAGTTCTTAAAACATGGACCTCCATTGAAGAAGAGATTCATAGATAATACATGTTGCAACATGTCTATCCTAGCTAAAGCAACATCATGGGAGGTAAATTTGTAAATGCATCATGATTTTCCTAATTCGAAACAATAGAAATGCCCAAAGTGTTACAACATTAAAAAAATGCTCATAACATTATGTTTGATGGATATGCTTTTTAAAATGAATTCTTCTATAGGATTCAAGTACCACATACTTGTTGTTTGTTATTAATAGACCTCTTTCATGTCAACTCACTTTCCTCAGGCCTCTTCACAACACGAGTAACACATGGCATATTCTGCACATTGTACTTGTAAATATATTAGTTCATTGATCAAAGGATGGTAGCCTCCATCTGGCAAAAATTACAGTTTGAAGGTTTAAACACTCATGAATCTAATGATTTTTTTAAAATATTTTATAAGATCAATAGTAGTTTCAGAAACTTACTTCTACAGCTATATTTTCCCCTAGGTTTCCATTCTCTGGAATCTTCTGCAATAATAGAATATCATAGAAAATTAGTTAACCGTAATAAAGAGTATGTATAAAATTTTAATTATTACCTTTTGTAGGTTTATTAGAGAGGAGAACTACCTCTGTTACTGATGCATTTATCTGTCCTGGAAGGCCTCCAGGAATTATCACAACCATAGGTTGCCTCTGACGAAGTTCTTGATTCTCAGATTCTAAGCTTGACAACTTTTCTTCAAGTCTAAAACATCAAATAGACATCAAAAGATGTAAGAATGAAAATAGAGGAGCACAATTTAGGAATAGGTTACATGCACAACTTATTGAAAACAAATATACAAATGAATCAAAACAGTAAAATGCAAAACTCTCAAGAATAAAGAAATGGAAAATATTAAACAAGCATATTATAAGATGAAAGGAAATTGAAACAACAAACATTTTGATCTCCTCTGAGAAGTCTTGGGTTGTTGACATCACCAAGGCCTATTGACGAAGGACTTGATTCTAAGATTCCATGTTTGACATATTTTCTTCGAGGCTAAGATAAAGAAATAATATACAAGTTAGCCGACACCATTGTAAAAGGAATAGCATGATATAATAAGGAATCATTCTTTTCAAAGAACACGTGATCTACCTACAAATGCAGTCAAGTTTACAATGTATTACATTCTTCTCGTTGCTCAAGCATGAAATTCAAATTTGTATAAATGTGATCAAACCAAGTAGAGTATAGAAAGTTTTTAAAAACCTCTGTAGAGTGTCCTGAAGTTGATCCATCTTGGATTTCTATTCTTCAGAAAGTTTAAGTATTTCTTCACTTTCTTGCCAAATTCCAAATATTTTCTATCAACTTCATCTGTTCTCTTCTCTAGTGATTCTACTAAGTCCTGCAAAACCTTCATTGTTAAATTGTATTCTTGATCATGTTTATTGAGAACCAAATTTCATACATGCTTCACCAAATATCATAATACAAATGACAAGCACTATTCCATCAAAAATGAAAAATACAACATATGGATATTTCAATGTTTTAGAGATCTAATGTTCTTACGTTTAGTTCTTTATTTTCATTAGTAAACTTTTCGACTTTAGTTGCATCCACAACAGATAGTTATAATATTGATATGTTGAATATCCTTGCAGGTAGTTATAATATGGATATGTTGTGAAAAATCTATGCTAACACTGTTGTTTTTTTCTAGTGTCTCTGTAAAATGTAGATAGATGTTTGAAAATTCTTTTATAGCAATATATATTTGATATTGTCTTCTTTTTACATAGATGACAAAAAATCAATTAGTTCATTATTTCCATTGTACATGACAAACTCATTGGTCATCTTGTTACATGTCTTTGTTGTAGTTTCTAAGCACAAAAATTAGTTTTCAAGTACTCTTAGAGGTTTGTAGGTTAGTTTCCTCCAACTTTAGTTGTATTTTTAGTTGTAGCCAAATCACAAAAAAAATCATATAAATTCCATCTAAATCTTGCTCAATCCTACACAAAAACAACCAAAAAATCTTGCTAAATCCATCTTAAGTTTCTGAAATATCTGACAATAGGTTTTCTATTTTCATTTCCAGTGCTTAGTCATTAGCCACATGTAAGATAAATTTAGTAATTGCTTTCATTTCTCATTTAGATACTCTTGAACTCATGTTCTCCTTATTTTTATTGCATATAAGCCACATGTTCTATCCATTTTGACAAGCCTCTTTAGAAACATACTTTTGCATTTCATTTAAAATATTTTAAGAAGGTTGTTAGATACATACTCATGTTCATGTTATTTTTTTTATAATTTTTATTATAATTTTTTTATATTCAAATAATTTTATTGTACTAATATTATACATATTGATGGAATTAGAGATGGATCCATGGGATGGTTTGGATATTGATATTGTAACTGGTGAAGGGAATCATGTCATTGGTATAGTTAGATGTATGAGATATTCTACATTTTCTATTGTTTGTCATGAAATGGTGAAAGATGATTTTGTTGAATATCCATTCAAGTTTTATAACACTAAAGGGCATTCATTAGACCCAAAGCAAGAGAAAAATTGGAAATTTTCTTCATCAACTATAGGCATCAAGAGGAAACTTGAAACTTTGGATATTGGTACAATTAAAAACAATATAAGCAAGATGGTAGAAAAATTTGCAACTTTTGGAGATAATGTGATGGATTCCATACATATACAATCAAGATCCGCTGAAAATTCTGAGAATGTGAAGGAGCCCATGCAAAAATAATCAAAATTTGTTGAAAGTGCTGAATCAGTAGAGCAGGTTGTAGTTATTGATATCAATTTATTGAAAAAATGGGAAGACAAACTGAATGAATTAAATGAAAAGTTTGTCCTTGAGAAGCTTATATTGAAACATTAATGTTTAAAAGAGGGAAAACCTCAAATAAAACTTCATTATGGGGCTTGTGGAATTGATTATGGATCATGAGATATATCATCAACAAGTCAAATTATCCATAACTACAAGAATTCTCATATGAAATCTGAAAAGCATCAACATAAAATTACAACAATTGGAAATAGTGAAAGTCCATCATGCAACCAAATAACACCAAAAAAGGTGTCTGGAGATCGATCTAAGATTGAACATACAATCAAAATTCTACATGATCTTAACAAGACACAAGATTCAGATTTGTTCAAGGTGGTGGAAGCAACACTTGGAGAATATGCAAACAAGAGAAAAGTCAAAGTGGAGTGTACACGCTACAATAAATGGTTTTCTTTAGTGCCTTCTAGTGGTAGTATTGTCTCATCTATTAATGAACACATGAAATCAAAGAAGCACACACTTACTACAAATAAGACTTCTACAGTTGAGTTGAGGAGTGGCACAGTTGGTAGACCCAAGAAGCCTACCATTGATAAGTCCCAACAAAGTTTGAATAGGTTTTTGGTCCCATCATCACAACCAATAGTGCAAGAATATTCTTCAAGCACAAGAGTTTCACATGCATGTATGTTGCATAACTTGTAATTATTATTGGATTATCACTTTCTCTAATGTATTATTACTTAATAGTATTTTTAATTATATATTTCCTTCTTACAGCTCACGGATCTCACATATTACTTCTATGTTGGGGGTTTTGGGAACCATATATTTATAGAAATGGGAAGCAATTAGACACTAAGATCTTAATAGATGATCAAATGGATGGGAAATTTTGGGCCATTGAGAAGCATACCAAGAGATCAATATGTTATAATGGCATTGAATGTAGTATCAATGGAATTTATAGGAATATTCATTGCAAAAGGGTCTCTGAGTCAGGATTCCCCTTTAATTCATTGAAATGTACATTTGGTAAGGTGGTTCCCAATTATGATGACTTTAGGATGCATTTATATCATGAAATGATAACTCCTCTAAAAGACATGGGAGAGATATATGAAGAGGGAGAAGATTAGACTTTTTAACTCAAAGTGAACTCAAAAGAGTTTCACGAGATGATAATACAAGCCTAAGAATAACAATGTGTGCTCTTTGGTGGGAGAGGACAATTTTTTCTTCATTATCTATTAGAATTAAATCCCTAAAGGAAAATTTATTTGAATCTATAAAAAGGAAATATGTATATCGATTTTACAAAGATGTGTGTGAGGCACATAAAAAAGGAAAATTACAGGGTAAGGATGTAGTTTGGGAATTTGTACAGGATATCTTTCACAATATTGTGCATTCTAAGGAAGGAAATATGTATAGTAAATCCATCAAATCTATTTACGAGATGATTAAGCTATGGGGAGGTCCTAGATTGCATAGCTTTCTTAGCTTGAATCTAGATGGTCCTTCAATATCTACAACTCTAAGGCAAGTTCAAAAATCATTAACATACATTCCAGGGGAGCATGAATACATTTTTAAGGCAATATGAAATATTTATGCTACTTATAAGTCCAAGCATGGGATAGAAGGCCCAATTCCCATATGCCTTACTGAAGATGAAATAGTTGTGAAAAAATATATCAAGTGGGTTGCAAAAATTGATACATTGGTGGGTTTTGTGGAAATAAAGAAGAACACCAATGTCAATCACATTTCTTAGTGACGGTTGGCGAAGGAGTAGTAGGATATGACAATATTATAAATGATTTTAAGAACAATGTGATTATATACTATGCATGTGTTATTATTGCAAACCCCTTACATGATATGCTTCCTCATTTGGTTGTGGTTCTTCATCCAACATGCAATAGTTTCAATTCAGATTTTGTTCATCAACAATGAAAAACAATAGAAGCCATGTGGAAGAAACATGTAGAATTGTATTTAGGACCTATTATTGGCCATTCCTTAGATGGAGATAGTAGAAGAAGACATCTTATGTTAAGGGATTATTATTCAACAATGGGATCTAGATATCAAATTCCATGGGAAGGATGGAGGCTAACATGTTCATATATTGATAAAAAAATAAGTAACAGGACTTCATGATCAAGATTACATCCATAATGGAAAAAATGAAGTGAATCCTTTATTTAGTGGTCGGTGGGATTTGATAGTTGGAAAAGATTTGATTAGTTTTAATCATGTTTGAATGGTTTATAATAATTTTAAAGTGGATGATCACAAGTTGAAAGTTGAAGATATAGAGAGGATAGATTGACAAAATTGGGCTTCAGCACAACACATTTCTTCAAGGCATGTTCAAAATTGTTTGAAAGAGATGAGAAGTACAATAAGTGGTAGGACAGAGAGGACATTAGGTACAAAGATTTATTTATCAATTGTTGCTGATTACATTGACATTTTTTTGTCTAATACTCCGCCTCTTTGGGAAAGAGTGTGGAATACATCAAGAGTTCATCATTTCTTTATATTATGGTTGTGTTGGGTACAAAACCAATCCCAAACAAATGTTAGCATTAATTTTATCAGCAAAGAGGCATATCTTGATGTGCAAATTTCTTGCCATTTTATAGTTTTATTAATGAAATTGTTTCGGGATCACTGCCCACACTTGCCATGTGTATTGCACCTAACTGGTTCAAATGTATGTGAAAAATTCTTTAGCAAAGTTGGTGGCATTGTTGGAGTAGAAAGGTCCTAGGATTTCACTAATTTACTTCACATTTTTGGAACTCGTAATAAGGTTGCTGAAGAAGAAGCAAGTCCTCAAGGACTTCATTTTAATAAATCTCATAAGAAGCAAGAAAACATATGGAGTAAATTACATCAAAACATGAAGTATAACCCTACTTTTTTGTCACAATATGATACAATATCTACTGATGATAAAATTATAGAATCTTTAAAAAAGGATTGAATGATGCACAAGGCATTTTATCAAGTCTTGGCATGAAACCCATTAATAACACTCAATCTTCTTAGTGGCTTAAACCATGGAAAGAGGATCAAAATTATCCAAAATTTCAAGTTGTGGATGAAGTACTTCATGAATCTCTTCTAGATAATTCTATCTCTATATTCCAACCTTCATCATTGATGGTAGTTGATGGAAGTGAACTTTAAACAATGGAAAGTGAGTGGAGGCATGAGTTGGATGAAATATTGGATTCCATTGAGGATAATGAAATTGCATCCATTAAACTAGTTATTGATCTCGATGGTAAGGATATGTATAAATCATGTTTGGTTAGTCAATTGAATGGAAATCCAACATTATCCAAGGATGGGCTGACCAAAGTGAGAAATGGGGTGTACTTTAGATGAGATGAGAGAGCACCAAGAAAGGGTGTTTCAGTTAGCTTTGGCACTAGGTCATATTGTGGGGTTTTGTTTGACATTGATTCTATACCCATAGTTGAATGTACTACAAGAAAAGGGGTTTCTAGAAGTACAAATCATGATGTTTCATGGGGAACATGGTACATTAGAAGGGTTCAAATAATACGGAAAAAAGATGGAAATAAAGTGTTTGATTACCATAATGATATTGATCTTTTGGATAGACAAGAAGGAATTGAACTTCAACTTTGTTGGTACAATAAAATAAAAGGGAAACACATATACAAGTATGATTCTACAGACCATCTTTTTGTACAACTTGAATCTATCATCACGGCTACCAACTTATCATCTGATTCTAGGAGCAATACGTATAAATTGGAAGATAGTGACTACATTATTTTTGAAGATTTTATAAAAAACTTGAACAAGGTGTAGTTTTAAAATCATTTTGTCTTCCTTCTTTGAATGTATTTTTATTATAGATGATTTAAAAATCTTTGTTAATTTTCATTTTTATAATTTATAGATTCATTTGTAACCGTATAACATTAATCTTATATTGTTTGGTATGTGCTATAGTGAAAGGTTCATATATTAATGAAAAGGGTGTTTGATGATACCATCTGAAAATGATGCAATTTTAGATTTTACAGGTTATTGCAAACATTCTCCCTCTCCTTGAACCTACAGAAATATCTAAAACTCATAATATAATTATTTGATACGTGATTTTATCTAAAAGTAAGTAAGAAATCACTAGGTATTCCAATAATCACTTCAACTATGTCTCCAAACCCTCCAATGGAAGATAAGCCCAAAGTTTTATATAGTTAAACCAAACCAAAGCAGAGTAGCTGATTAAAAAAAGAATGTTTATTGATCCGTATTATTATATATAATTGTAGAATTGTGACTAAGCTACTGGTGGCTTTATAGCTACAAATATTTTTCGATGTTTTGTTGGAATTAAACACCTATGCCTATGCATGTATCTAGTAACTTTTCATGTAATCTTTGTATATTTTACATTGCTTTGAAGAATAAAAATAGGTGATTTATGTGGTTGGCATCAATGATTAAGATAGTACACTTTTATGGGAAACATCTATGCAGTATTGTAGCTATTAAGAAATGTAGACTGTAAGAAGTGAGCTCGGTGCACTTCTGTGATCCATCATGTTTTTCCTTTTTAATTTTGAATTAGTTTCAAATTCTCCTGATTCAAATAACATGGAGAAAAAATAGTAGATATGATACTTTTAAAGATATACAATTCATATAATAGCTGATTTAACCCATAATGGTATTGATTTTAGGAAAACTATTAGTAAGAGCAGATACATGGAGAAAAAAAAAAGATACGATACTTTTAAAAGTATCAGCTTTAAAGAAAGTGTGGATGGTGGCATGATCAATAAGAGGAGTGTTGATGATCTAAACACAATGTTTGAGGAGTTGCAAGATGACTTCTATAGTCTGGTTGAACAAGCATGTATGACGGAGCAAGCCTTGTCAGAAAGGAACCATCTTATCCAAAGATGGGAAAAGGTGTTGAATAGCATTAACATACCAACATCAACACAATCATTTGAACCAGAGTCTAAGATTGAAGATAATGTAAAGACAAATGAGCTAAACACATTTTCTAAAGAAGTAAATATGCTTAAGGAAAATGATAATGTAAAGATAGAGGAACTCCATAATCTTCAGGCTATTTTTGATGGAAAATTTATAATATTAATGGTATTTAATAAAAATCAAGAAGAAACATATTCAATAGTAGCATCACATAGAGTAGAGATAAAGAGATTAATGGAGAAAAATAAGGGGTAGCACATTTTGTGTGTGTATAATTTATTCACAATGTTTTCGAGACAAAATGATAGGTCTGAAATAAAGTGCTTAACTCCTTTGTATCTCAAATAAAGTTCTTGTATTATCATGCAAGGAAAATGAGAGGTCTGAAAGGATGTTTAGTATGTTTCACCCTCCATGTTGTACTTTGGGTTTTGAAGAGAGCTTAACCTGGTTGGTGGGTTTGTTTGACATGGATCTATTTTTCCCACTCAACTTTTTTTTCCTGTTCAATAAATGGAGAAAAAAACAAAAAATACAATACTTTTAAAGCTATACAATTCATATGATAACTGATTTAACCCATAATGAAACTGATTTTAGGAAAACTATTAGCAAGAGATCTGTTTAGCATAGTTCTTCATAATATTATGTTTATTTAATTATGAGAGTAGAGAACCATTCTTTACCGTTGCTAGTAAATCATAACTCTGACTTCTGTACTCACTACAACTATCCAATTACAACTAAATTTACAACGTTAACTTGGGTTTTAGCGTGGTTTAACTCCTTTGGATCTCAAATAAAGTGCTTGTATTATCATGCAAGGAAAATGAGAGGTCTGAAAGGTTGTTTAATATGTGTCACTCTCCATGTTCTACTTTGAGTTTTGAAGAGCGCTTAACCCGGTTGGTGGGTTTGTTTGAAATTGGTCTATTTTTCCCACTCAAATTTTTTTGTTGTTCAATACATAGAGAAAAAAACATCAGATACGATACTTTTAAAGCTATACAATTCATATGATAACTGATTTAACACATACTGGTACTGATTTTAGGAAAACTATTAGCAAGAGCTCTGTTTAGCATAGTTCTCCGTAACAATTTTTTATTTAATTATGAGAATAGAGAACCATTCTTTACCGTTTCTAGTAAATCAGAACTTTGACTTCTGCACTCACTGCAACTATCCAATTACTGCTAAATTTACAACATTAACTTGGGTTTTAGCATGGTTTAACTCCTTTGGATCTCAAATAAAGTGCTTGTATTATCATGCAAGGAAAATGAGAGGTTTGAAAGGTTGTTTAGTATGTATCACTCTCCATGTTCTACTTTGGGTTTTCAAGAGCACTTAACCCGATTGGTGGGTTTGTTTGACATGGGTCTATTTTTCCCACTCAACTTTTTTTATGTTCAATACATGGAGACAAAAACAGTAGATACGATACTTTTAAAGCTATACAATTCATATGATAGCTGATTTAACCCATGAAGGTACTTATTTTAGGATGACTATTAGCAAGAGCTCTATTTAGCATAGTTCACTGTAACATTCTATTTATTTAATTATGAGAGTAGATAACCATTCTTTATTGTTTATAGTAAATCAGAACTCAGACTTTTGTACTCACTGCAACTATCCAATTACTGCTAAACTTACAATGTTAACTTGGGTTTTAGAGTGGTTTAAGTCCTTTGGATCTCAACTAAAGTGCTTGTATTATCATGCAAGGAAAATGAGAGGTTTGAAACGATGTTTAGTATGTGTCACCCTCCATGTTCTACTTTGAGTTTTGAAGAGCGCTTAACCTAGTTGGTGGGTTTGTTTGACATGAGTATTTTTTTCCCACTCAACCTTTATTTGTTGTTCAATACATGGAGAAAAAACCACAGATACGATACTTTTAAAGCTATACAATTCATATGATAGCTGATTTAACCCATAATGGTATTGATTTTAGGACAACTATTAACAAGATATCTGTTTAGCATAGTTCTTTATAACATTATGCTTATTTAATTATGAGAGTAGAGAACCATTATTTACCATTGCTACTAAATCTGAACTCTGACTTCTGCACTCACTGCAACTATCCAATTACTGCACAATGTTAATTTGGGTTTTAGCGTGGTTTAACTCCTTTGGATCTCAAAGAAAGTGCTTAGACCTTCTACAATAGGGTCCTAATGCATTTTTTAGCATTATGTCAATCATAGTATTCATGAAATGTTTTCATAGTACTTTTTTAATTAAATTTAGAGAGCCTGTTTACATGGCCTCTAATTTTAACTCTAGTATTAGTAGCTGTAAAACCAGCTTTGTGTATGTTTTTGTTCAAATTACTTGCTTTGTAGTTTTAGATTATATTTTTTTTCCAAGGACAACTTTTTATTAAATATCTTGAAGCTTCATGTGTTTTTCTAATGTCCCCACTTTTGACAAGCTATAACATACAAGTCAAGGGATGTTTTTGATGTCTTTATCTTCTTACTCTAATACAATTAATCCTTTGTAGAAAAATAAAATCTAGGTATGATTCATTATTAAAACTTTATTGTTGAATCTTTTATCACATATACCAACTTATCGTATGATTCTAAGAGCAATACATACAAATTGGAAGACAACCATTAAACAATTTTTGAAGATTTTATCAAAACATTAAACAAGATGTAGTTTTTAAATCATTTTGTCTTCATTCTTTTAATTTCTATTTGTTATATATTATTTAAAAATATTTATGCATTTTCATTTATATTGATTCATTTGTAACACTATAATATTAATGATATTTTTTTGGCATGTGTGTAGTGAAAGGTTTGGATAATAATTAAAATAGTGCTCATTGAGACCATATGAAGACAATGTATTTTTATATTTTATAAGTTAGTGCTTATGCTTACTAAAAGATTCAGCTTTTCATAGTTTGGCTAGCCCTTAAGATGCCCTTGAGGAAAATGGGGTAAGAGGAAAACACTGCCTAGACATTGCATTCAAAGAAATTAGTTCTGACTTTTCTAAAACTTCTCATTTCAGTTTTGTTTCTGTAGTTACAAATTTCAGTTCTCCAGAAGTTTTGAATTTTATTTCCAACAGTTAGATTCTCAGATGCATTTTATTTTTCATATTTCAGACATTAAATCTATTGATGTTTTAAAGTATTTTTCCGATATCAAGATTCTATAATTATTTCAGAATATTTTAGTTAAGATTTACGTTTTTAGAGATCAAATTTCCTATTTCAAAAATTCAGTTTTATATCTAAACCATTAAGCTTCAGCATATGGACATATGTTTCACTAAGTCATTACTCCATCTATAGTCATTACTCTAATGACATTTGTGAATCTTTTGGAATAATCATAAGGAAAGGAACCCACTTTAGCACATTTTTCCTCATATATGTTTGGTAATAATCTACTTTCAATTATTTATTAACGGATCGTTATGTTTCAAAGCTCCAATTTTAACACTTGGTGGGATGATGTTATCCAAGTTTGATGAGGCTAACTTTACATCTAACCATTTGCATAAAGATATTTTAGGATTTTTCAACAAGACCATTTTTTGCATATACATCAATAATTATCCTCCATAATAATCTTTAAGAGTTTGATGGCATTATTGCAATAGCCATGAAATGTATATCATGTAACCATTGCATTCTATGATGCCATGTGGATATCTAATTTTTTCAATGAGTTCATGTGCGTTGTTTAATCCACCTAGTTTGCATATGTGCCTATGAGGGGTTTCATCCAAAACTATAACATTTGAAAAAAAATGAACTCAATTACTTTTTTAATGTACATTTGTATTTTATACTAAAGCTCCAAGTTTTGTACAAGCTTTTATGATGCTAGAAAATATTGATGCATTGGGATTTACATTTGCAATTGCATTTTCTTAAACTTATGTTGATCTTTTTTTGATAAGATCATTTTGTGCATATCCATAGTTATTTAGATACCATGCAGTCACCTTTTGTTATTTATATAAAAAACACATAGTCTATACATTACTGTTTTAGATGGTAAATCATGCTTGCTTAGATGATGAAGGGATATTTGAACCCCCATTCACCGTTTGATGAATTTCAATTCCTCAATAAGAAATTGCATTAACCAAATCTAAATAGTATATCAATTAACTTAACAAAAATGTGTTGGGATACAACTTAGAATGTACTTTTCTCTACTACTCTAAGAGTCTAAAAATGACACATCTTCACCTTGCAAATAAAGTTCAAACAAGTAATTTCAGGCCCGAATGGTATGTTAAACACAAGTAAAGGGTGCTACTAGTTGTCCATATTAAAAGACCATATAAAATGGGGTAAGGTGGGTTCAATCAAAGTTAAAGAGGTGTTCGTTTCATCGTATCATAGTGCTGACATTTTTATTCTTGAAATTCTTGGTGACTGATCAATTTTCTATTTTTATTCTAAGTATTAGTGTCTTGTGGAAAATTACAGAGACGAGGCTCCAAGACTTGTTAATAATGGTTAAATTCTAAAATGGGGCTAGATAACTTGGTAAATTTTCAAGATGTTCACCGACAACACATGCGTACTTGTATAATATTAATGTCAACTTAGATTAATTTATAAATATTCTAAACTATTAAAAGAACAACAAGCTTGTTTTTTAGAATATCAAGATTCCTTTTTGGGCATGTCACATCAACTTGTGATGATATGAACTAGTTCATTTTGTCTATGGAAATGGATAAATTCTTCATAGAACTTGATTTATTTTAATTGCTCACTTACTTTTGCTAAGCCATAATTCAATTTAGTTAGTTGTGTTGCATGTCATATATCTCATTTGAGGTTTTCTTTTATTATGAATTCAACAATGACTTTGAATCGATGACTTGGCATTATCTTCATTCATTCTAATTTCATGGATTAAATTAAATTCAATGCTTTGTGTAAATGAGTTTACATCCATTGAAATTATTTTATTTTGATAATTTATCGATTCATTTGTAAGTGAATAACATTAATTTAATATCGTTTGGTATGTGCTGCAGGGTTCAGATATTAATGAAAATGGTGCTTGATGATACCATCTGAAAATGATGCAATTTTAGATTTTATAGGTTATTGCAAACATCCTCCCTCTCCTTGAACCTACAAAAATATCTAAAACTCGTAATATAGTTATTTAATACGTGATTTTATCTAAAAGTAACTAAGAAATCACTAGGTATTCCAATAATCACTGCAACTATGTCTCTAAACCCTCCAATGGAAGATAAGCCCAAAGTTTTATATAGTTAAACCAAACCAAAGCATAGTAGTTGATTAACAAAAGAATGTTTTTTTATCCGTATTATTATATATTATTGTAGAATTGTGACTAAGCTGTTAATGGATTTATAGCTACAATTTTTTTTTGATGTTTTATTGGAATTAAACATCTATGCCTATGCATGTCTCCTAGTAACTTGTCATGTAATCTTTGTATATTTTCCACTGCTTTGAAGAATAAAAATAGGTGTTTTATGTGGCTGGAAGACATGATTAAGATAGTATACTTTTGTGGGCAACATCTATGCAATGTTATAACTATTAAGCAACGTAGACTGTAAGAAGTAAACTCGATGCACTTATGTAATCCATCAAGTTTTTCCTTTTCAATTTTGTATAAGTTTCAAATTCTCCTTATTCAAATAACATGGAGGAAAAATAGCAGCTACGATACTTTTAAAGCTATACAATTTGTTTCACACAGAATTTCTAGTTCCAGAATAGAGTTGCTTCTACCCTTTCATTCTCTTGAGAAACAGATAAGGGGTTAGGGCTAGGAGGAATACCTATTGAGTGTTGGGAGGGTGTGTGCATACCATAGAGAGATCAGACTGATTGTGAAGAACTCCTTTTTGTCTGGGAAAGACTACCTGTAGATAAGAATGCAAGACCACCAAATTTTAGTTAGACAATAAGTAAGGGAACTGCCTTGGGCCCAAGAAATACTAAACATCCTTTCGAAGGTGGTCAGTTCCCTTTTAATATAAATTATTGCAAATGATAATAAATAAGCTATTTTGAAATCACGATTTAGGTACCTCGTTACTAAAAGCAATAGAGACTAAACTACCCATAATAAAATGTCATTATGTTTGTTTGGTCACTGGTTATTGATACTTTCAGATCAAGTTACAAGGATAGACCAGGCTGAATTTGAGGTTGTTAGGAGATAAATAGGTGAAAGGTTGGTTTTGGTATAAGTCACAGTGACTTATACCGGTCACTGGATAACTGACCATGGTTATAAAACTGTTATCGGTAGGGGATAACCGATATCGGTAGGGGCAGTGATTCAGGTGCTTCTGGGTAGAGGTTGATTATAGGATGGTTATGGGATTTTTAAGGTTAGTAGATGGTTAGGGGGAATTTTTGATGTCGAATCACAGCACCCCTGAATGTCTGCAACTCGATGGGTTGAGACTCTCAGTGCGATTGCATAACATGGAGCTTTTCCCAAGTGTGGGACCTTGTGAAATCAGAAAAGCTCTCTGGATGAAGGTCGGTTCCTATTCCTCTGTTCAGATGCACACGTAAAAATGCAGAGGGTTTACTCAAAAAACCTAATCTAAATTTCCAAGGAGACAGGGTAAGAAGATGCATAAAATAAACCTAAGCTAACAGAGGTGATGCACTGAGGAATGAAGAACACCTATCTTGTCGATAAACACAGACCATTAAAATGCAATGCAAGATCATGCAAAGATAACCAGGTTTGCAGTGAAAGATCGAGAGTATGCAAATGAACACAGAGAGGGTTGAGAATCATCCACAGACATGCATTATTTTCTCCAAAGATTGATACAATACACTACAAAATGCCAGAGGCAAAGTTGCATTACAGTTTTAGATGGGAGGTTTGATCTCCACAAATTCACCTGCCAAAGAGAAGAAGGGAGGGGCAAAAAAAGAATGTCCAACCTTTAGAAAGAAGCCCATCCTTACAATTTATAGGAAGAATGAGAGAGAAAAGAGAGAGGAATTCCAAACCTACCCCAACCACCTCCAGGTTGCATTTAATTCATCCCATTATGGTGGTAGGTGAGAATCTTAGCAAACCCAAAAAGTGGCAAACTGTATTTTGTATTTTTAGGAACTTCTTCCCACCCAATTAAAGACATCTAGTTTTAGTTGGATAGAGAACCTTGTAAGCTTTCTGAAAAGTCCAACCTTACATTAATCCGAGCTCCCTGTGAAAAGTTATGGCCGTCTGAATATCTGGGTCAGGGTCTGCTTCCTGTCAACGCTCAGAATGTTGCGCCTCCTAATGGTGCGCCATAGGCGCATCCATATTTGTGTTGACATCCTCTTACGTGCACCAATGTGAGACTTTTTCCATGTCGACACTCTCTATCGTGTGCCTCCTACCTGCGCTAAGGGTGCATCCATTTTCGTGTCGACACCTTCTGTCGTGCGCCTCTTACCTGCGCCATGGGCACATCCGTTTTCGTGTCGACACCTTCTGTCGTGCACTTCTTACCTATGCCATGGGTGCATCCATTTTCGTGTCAACACCTTCTATCGTGTGCCTCTTACCTACACCATGGGTGCATCCATTTTCATGTCGACATCTTGTGTCGTGCGCCTCTTACCTGCGCCATGGGCGCATCCATTTTCGTGTCGACACCTTCTGTCGTGCGCCTCTTGCCTACACCATGGGCGCATCCATTTTTGTGTCAACACCTTCTGTCATGTGCCTCTTACCTGTGCCATGGGTGCATCCATTTTCATGTCGACATCTTCTGTCGTGCGCCTCTTACCTGTACCAAGGGTGCATCCATTTTCATGTCGACACCTTCTATCGTTCGCCTCTTACCTGCGCCATGGGCGCATCCATTTTTGTGTCGACACCTTCTGTCGTGCGCCTCTTACCTGCGCCATAGGCGCATCCATTTTCATGTTGACATCCATTTTCATGCACCCTCAGACCTGTGCCATGGCGCGACTTTTTGCATGTCGAAATCTTCTTACCTGCGGGCGACTCAATAAATGTCGGGGTCCGAGTTTCTTTGATTTCCATCTTCTTCTATTTGTCTATATCTACCCGGGGGGAAGATATATACAACAGGGATAGTAAGGCAATGGAGAAAAATTAGAGATTGAGAAAGCTATCTTTTGGGCAATATAGGGATGGATGAATGAAGGTTAGGTGCAGGGTTCTGTCGGGTGTTAGATCCAGGGGTGAGTTTATAATTACTATTAATCAAAAGTTCACGAAGTGGAGCCTAGAAGCATACAAGATACTACTTACTACTTTCTGACGAGGATACAGGTCTGAGGAATGTGGTGATGAACGCAAAGCTCAGGTGGGACGATCCGAAAATTGAAAGTGAGCTGATGAAGCTATCCTCTGACTCTCCCAATGCTTGGATGAGTGTGACAGTGATCTTGCTGATCAATTACAGTCTTGGACTCAATGCTCTTCTCTGCAAACTCTTTTCTCCTTCTCACTTGTCTCTCCCTTACAAATGGGTTCAGATCCTTGTTTTTGGTTGGGGGAGGTCATTTACAGGGAACCGATGGCGGTTTCCTAACCAACGCCAGCCGCGTAGGAACCGATGTTGGTTAGGTCTAAAGTTGGCTATTTTTAGTAAAATAGCCAACTTTCCATCCTTTTCTCCTGAGGGGTCAGTTGTGGGGCTTGGTCAAGTCATTATTAGGTTTGTTTTGATGCGGGTGAGGGGTGATGAGTCATGGGTGTGGGTCTGGACCAAGTCATAGGTCTTAATTAGGTTATTTTAGGGTTAAGACTAGGTCATAAGTGAGGTAGCGAGGTGAGGTGGCAGGGTTGGAGATGTGGATTTATTAATTATAAGGTAATTAATAAATAATTCAGTGTGTAAGGTTTTAGGTGGTGAGGTAGGGTTAGGTTGTGGGACAAGATATGGGGTACAGGGTGTTTTAAGACCCAAATTTGGTGTCTACATTTGCTTCTTGTTGTTGTGTAGCTTGTCTTGTAAAGCTGCACTGACAATAATAAAAAGTGGTTGCCCCAGTTAAGGGTATAGGTAATCCCCCTAAAATCTATCATAGATTGAGGTGACATGAAATTAGGGATAGGGTTGATAAAGGGTAAATGATGGTGAGATGTTGGTAAGATGGTGGGGTAAGTGCAAGGAAGCTGACGCACGTTAAAATGCAGTAGTGCGACCAGGGTACATGTTTTGAAGAGAAAACAAGCAATTCATAGGTAAAGGTTGATAGTTTATCCAAATAAGGCTGATATAATCCTGGTATCCAAGGCATAGGAAGTAGCTCTAGGGGATATAACGGGTAAGGTACTGGAACATTTAGGCATGTTCAGTAGTACCAAATGGTGGGTTTGGTTGAGATAAACATCACGGTCTTGGTCTAGGCAAAGCTAGTCGACTGATCAATTCAAGTATCCTAGTCATGCTAAAACACGAAAAGGTGAGCTCGATTGAAAAAACAGCTACATGATGGGTGGATAGAATCGTAACTTGTAGGCCTCAGTTGAGGTACTTAATTGGTGTGGCCTTGTGTCGGGCTGATTGGTTGGGTGCGGCCGTGGGTCGGGCCAATTAGTTGGTTGCGGCCTTGGGCAAGCCAATTGGTTGATGGTGGCATTGGGTTGGGTTGATTGGGTGGGTGTGGCCTTGGGTCGGGCCGATTGGTTGGTTGTGGCCTTGGGTCAGGCCAATTGATTGATTACAGCCTTGGGTTGGGCCGATTGGGTGGTTGTGGCCTTGGGTCGAGCCGATTGGTTGGTTGCGGCCTGGGGTCGGGCCAATGAATTCAAAATAAGGCTATTTAATAGAGGCTGGGGGTAGGCGATGTTGTGAAAAATAGAGTTTGATGGATAAGGGTAGGAGTTAGGGTAAATTAGGTAGGTAACCAATATCGGTTAGTGGTGACCGGTATCGATTAGGAGACCGATATCGGTTTTCTAGGGCACGCCCTAAACTGATATTGGTTAGAGGTCAAAACCTATAAAAAGAAAAAATATGGCATGTCATTTTCACATTGTCAATTTGAGTGCCAATATTTTTCTTGTCTGAGTTTTGAATTGATTGGGTTGAGTTTTTGGGCTGAGTTGGCACTAGTTGAGTGGGGGAGTGAATTATTAGTAGGCCCTAGAGATCAGGAGGCAGAGTTTGATTGGTTGAGGACCCGGCTGAGGAGATTTGGAGCTATGGAACAACATGGAGGAGTAGGAGGTGCTGGAGGAGCTAGACCACCACCACCGATCCCACCACCACGACGTGTAGTCATACCGGTAGGCTCTAAATCCCTATTTGTGTTAAGTTGATGAATTTAGCTAGGATGTGGGTTTTGGGGTAGGAATCCAAAATTTGGTAAAATAATGAATAAATGAAGGTAAATCGTAAAATGGAGTGGGTAGATATGTTAGGTAGGTTAGAATGGTAGGGTGGGTAAGTTTTTAGGAAATTGTGCTGGGTAGATGGGTAGAAATAGGAAAAAAGGAGATTTGGGGGCCATTTTTGGTCCGGCCCCCGAAATCCCACAGTGACTGATGTCAGTCACTAGGTGACCGGCATCGGTCACAGTGTAAGTTGTGTAGATTAGTGGGTTCAGAGACCGGCGTCGGTCATGTGTCGACTGACGTCAGTGCATAAAAGACGGACATACACTGTTGGTGGGGGACCGATGGCGATCGAGGGTGACCGGTACCGGTCACCATGGGTAGGAGGTAAGGTTGTGAAATTTATTGTGTTGGTTTGTTATAGGCGGGTAGGATAGAGTTTGGGGTGAAGGGGGAGAAGGTAGAGTTGCTAGGAAAGGTTATTGGGGTGGGGGGTAATCAGGTGGACTATGAGTGGGGAGGTTGGTAGGGTGTGGGATAGGTAAAGGGGATATTGTAGATGTTTTTTGGGTGGGGTTATTGATGTTGAGGGAGATGAGGTGTTTTATGTTTGATTGGAGTGGGTAGGATATTTAAAGAAGGACCATAAGAGTGAGAGGAATTTATAGATGTATAGGGTAAGATAGGTGGGTGTAGATGTGTTTATAGAGTCGGGTTGTGATTGGGTCGGTGAGTGAGTATAGAGGGTTAAGGTAGTTGTTTTGTAAAGGGTAGGCCTGATGGAGTGGGTTGTTTTTGTAGGCACGCCAGCAGCTGACGATGCAGGATCAGATGTCGCCTCTACTGGGGTGGATGCAGCCACATGTGACTACAGCGTAGTGGGCAGTCATGCGGGAGGTTAGACTTAGCGGAGTCCAGAGGTATAGGGCTGTGGATAGGGACCATAGCCTGATGGTTGCCCTCATCGAGAGATGGGATCCGGCAACCAATGTCTTCCATCTCCCTACTGGAGAGATGACAGTCACGCTAGAGGATGTGTATCACATCCTAAGACTGCCAATCATAGGTGAGGCGGTGTTCCAGGTGGATGCTGAGACAATGATGGATAGCATCCTGCAGGTATTTGGGGGTGCAGCTCCATTGATTACGTACCATAGTGCGAGCATCTGCTATGGCGATATGTATCACGCGCATCGACAGGAGACACGGCTTGCCATGCTCATGATGATTGGTATCACCTGCTTTGCCCTCCCTGACTCAGAGGGAGGCCACTTCCCATGGGCTCTGATGGGAGTATTACATGAGATGGTGGAGGAGCACACTTACTATCCATGGGTACCGGTGTATTTGGTGCAGCTATACAGAGAGCTCTAGGGCTATCACCGTATGAGGCGATTCGAGATATGTTCGACATTCTTGTTACACTACTGGGCCTACGAGCATATCGTATGTTTACGACTAGTAGGGTTGCCCCAGTAGCCAGGGCCATAAGCAGTTTATAGGTATGGGTTTCAGAGGTGGTTGGGGATCGTGGGCTAGCCACGAGCAGCTATCGCAGGGCGAGATGTCACGTATTACAGGCATATATTAGAGGGCCTAACCACACTAGATATTATATGGAGGCCATACAGAGGCCATCAGCCCTGTGGAGGAGCCCGAGCATAGCTGCGATGGATCCAGTACATCTTCTGGATAGCTAGACAAAGACCCGGGGAGTATGAGCGGATTCCCCTAGAGAGGGTATGACGACAGTTGGGCATACGACAGGATGAGCCACCTCCCTTCCCACAGTATCAAAGGGAGGATGTAAAGGCATCACTGCCTTTACCGCAGCCATTTGACCTAGTCTGGGTAGCAGAGAGACCGGCCAATGATATGGTGGATGACGCCAGAGTTACAAGTTCCTTTTTGGTTTGGTGGGCAGGGCAAAGGGCAACCATGAGAGCACAACCCGCACAGCCAGATTTGGCAGCTGTTATAGTGGAGAGGGACTGTCTCTTGGGTCAGGTGTAGTTATTACAGGGGCAGCTTACTGCTGCACATGCACAGATCAGAGTGCTACAGGGGCAATTGGCCTAGGCACAGGGATAGCTATAGGGACAGGCACAGGCACAGGCACAGCCTCAAGTCCAGATCCCTATTCAAGCACAGACACATATCCCTATTCAGGCTCCGATGGCAGCTCCACCTGCCACCACAGGTATAGGCTCAGGGTGTACAGGTAGGGCAGGGCCCACTTCTATTAGGAGCCGAGGGACCAGCCCCACCAGCCATGGTGGCACGGGCCTGATACATGGAGGCGAGAGCAGAGGCCCGATATTATCAGGACGTACTAGATGGTACCAGTGCCGAGTATCATCCATATGTGGCTCACAAAGCCGAGACTTCCTGGAGTCACAGGTCACAGGGGGCCACAACCACAGCCTGTGAGTCAGTTACAGGTAGGAAGCAAGATCTGGCATAGGGGCCAGCTGAGGGACAGACTGAGGGAGGGGGAGAGAGTTGAGTCACTCCAGGAGCAGAGATGGGTTTTATTGATTTGATAGAGGATTTGTTGATAGAGACACCGGTCTGTGAACTGAGTGTGTATATAGAGGCCTGGGTGCCCTCATAGGATTTATGTATTCATTTTTGTTGGATATACCGGCCTGCGAGCCGAGTACATTTTGTATAGTTAATATCGGCCTGTGAGCCGAGTATATTTTTGACATGAGAGACTGGCCTACGAGCCGAGTTGAAATTTTGACAGAGACAACGGCCTACGTGCTGACTTTGTATTTTGGATTATAGAGGCCCCATGCAGGGCAATTTGTATATGTTGACATTGATTTGAGGATATATATAGATGATGAGGTTGATCCACATGGTATGTATAATGTTTGATTTGATGCATATATTAAAATGTTTTGTGTTTTGTCGATGGTAGTGGAACTTGATGTATATATAGATGATGTTGATGATGTTTTGATGATATGCATATGTTTTGAAATGTTGATGTTTATTATAATGATAGATGTTGATAGTGATGTCGTTTATGCAAGGAAAAGAGGCGGGGCTCCGCCAAAAAATTCAAAAAAAGACAAAGAAAAGGATTATGTTTAAGCAAGAGGAGACAGATGACCGATATCGGTTAGATAACCGATGTCAGTCACAACCTGACTGATACCGGTCAGCTAACCGATATCGGTTACTCTTAAACGAGCTTTTCTAAAAATAGAAAAGTTTGGGAGGCAACTAAAATCTTATTTTTAGAGTCATGCAACATGTTAAATACGAAGATGCGAGGCTGTTGATGTCGATATAGGTAATTACATGGGTGAAGTGAGTGAGAAGGAGGAAAGAGATAGGAAAAGTGATCGTGGGCTTCGATCAAGAAGGAGTAAAGGCAAGTAATAGTGAAGAGGGTGGTGAACATGGCTAAACAAGGAGAAGCATCCAATGGGTAGAGAGGAGAGGGAAGACAAGTTCCACCTCAAACTGCTACATCCCAGGAGGTATAATTTTTGGTTGGAATTAAATTATTGCATGCGTATGAATAAGATGTGGGAAGGTAAGTGGGTAGAGATGAAAAAGAAAGGTGATAGGAAAGGGTTTGGGATGGGGTGAGTGTTATGGGGTAGGTAATCAGGGGTGTCGGATATGTTTTTAGATATAGAGAGGCGCAAACAAGTGAATAAGTTATCATAGGTGGTGTTTTTTTAGCAGAGTAGATGGAATTGGCAGTGACCGATATTGTTTAGGAATAACCGGTATTGGTTAGGTAACTGGTATCGGTTATTTATAACTGATATCTATTTACTATGTAAAGTTGCGGATTGTGATAAAAAAACATGTGGGAATTTATTTGTTGATTTGTTGTTTGTTGGTTTGATGTGTGTAGGCACAGGCAGGATTGAGGGTTGAATGATAGGGTGCTAGATTTTTTGTCACGGGTACAAGCGGATGTAACACCAGCTAAGTGGGAATTAATAAATTGTGTGGGGTTAAGTGGAATCCACCATTATTCACGAATCACACGCAATCATGCTATGTTGCAGGCGCTGATTGAGAGATGGAATCCTGAAAAGAATACCTTCTATCTGCTAACAGGGGAGATGACAGTGACGTTAGAAGATGTGTTTCAAATTTTGAGACTTCCAATTACAGGAAGACCAGTGTATCAGGCAGGGCCTAATGTGGCGCATGCAGCGATAATGGTAGTATTTTGTCTAGCCGCACGAGATTTGACACAGTGAGGTTTGACATTCACTTATGGTATAATGTTTGCAGCACACCCTGAGGCAACAAGGTTGGCTGTGGTATTAATGATAACAGTGGGGTATTATGCATTACCTAGAGCAGACGGGGGAAAATTTCCAAAATCATTGATGTGTATTATTCGGGAAATGATAGAAGGGAGCGTGAATTTCGCATGGGCACCCGCATATCTGGCAGAGCTATACAGGGGTTTATGGGCATGCAAGTGAAATCACAGGACTACACTAGATTGTGCATACTTATTACATTGTTGGGCCTATGAGCACATTGTGTGTGTGTGACCATTAGGCCGACCCATCCAAGCAGGAGAGACAGGAGTGCAACGGTTGGGATTCAGGCGGTGGGTCCAGACAGAGCAAGAGGCAAGATCCGAGACCGTGACAGATGACACCGAGTATTATAGGTATATGTGAGAGATGGTGACGATTGCGGATATCCATTGGAGGCCTTACGAGAACTATATGGTGACGACGAACATAGTCGAGGATTTGAGGGGTGTAGAGTGATTGAGGTGGATTGCGGGACATAGGCCAGGTGAGTACGAGAGGATTCCTCTAGATCGCGTGTGGTGACAATTTGGATTTGTTCAGGATATACCCATGGCTCATAGACCATACAGGAGGATCGATGCCGAGGCACCATTCTCACCTCCATGGCCGACACTTCCAGAAGGACCAGAAGAGATAGCAGCTGATCGCAGGGTAATGGATGGAGGAGTGACAGAGTCTTATAGATTATGGTGGGCAGCAGAGCTGTGAGATACACATGAGAGGGCTGATCATCCTGACATAGTTGTGATTACCGTGGAGAGAGACCGCCTGCAGGGTTTAGTTCACTAGCTTCAAACACAGGTGAACGAGACCACGGGATTGTTAGAGGCTTCGCAGTCTCGAGTGAAGAGACTAGAGGCAAGAGTCCTCCACGCGAGAGGGCAGATTCGTATGTTACAGGAGAGATTGGTGGATCAGTGGGAGGAACCAATAGCAGTGGTACCTTTGAGTACGGAGAGGCCAGGTGAGCGGCGTCGACGATCACCATCACTTCCTAGTTCGGAACGAGGCGCGGGGGTCTAAGTGAGTTTCATACATAGGGGTAGAAGAATAAATAAAGATTCCAACCTGTGCGTCGATGATAGAGAAGATGTATTTGTTTAACATCTAAATAAAATGGAATATGTATGTTGATTTGAGTTTGTGATAATTATAAGAATGTTTGTGTTTTGAATGTTTGGATTAAAAAAGGACAAAGGTGAGTGTTATCAATATAAATATGTGAAAATATTTATATTTTAAGTAAAACACAACACATGATAGGTGATGGTAGGGGATGGTCGAGCTAACCTTGGGAGACCCCATGTCTCCTAAGTGCTACCTACATAGCCCATTGCACAAAGCAAGGAGGGGCCTCAGACTGATGTAGTTCTCCCTTAGGACCAGGGAGAGGTGAATTCAGGCAATTTAGTTGTGGTTAGGCAATTTGTTGGTTGGTAAAAGTTTGATGTTGGTAGAGTAATGTTGTTGGTGTGGGTATAGGTGAAGTGAGGGTTAGCTTACCCAAGCATAGGAAACCGTGTCCTAATTAAGGTCAACACACAATCCTAGATTCCGGTAAAAGAGGCAAAAGTGTCCCATAGTTGGAAAGAGCTAAACACACCACATATTATCATAGGATGAGCTTGAATCCCTAGGTACCTTGCATAGGTGAGAAGTCGATAGGTGAAAAGAGTTGTATAATCACAAGATATCGAATATATGTCACGTCCCTTGAATATTTTTGTTTGGAAGAATGGTGAGGTGAGGTGGATGGTATAGCTGGGGCGCAGAGAACTTGTTATAAGGTGATTATTCTGACGAAAGAGAACCAAACCTAAATAGACAAGTCCATGACGAAAAAGTGCTTTTGAATACGGATTTTATTTTTCTGAATATAGACTGATCGATGCAGGAAGTCTACATGGGATATGCATTTTGTTGTTCTTGAGGTCTTCACGAAGCTGATCAATGCGAGAAGCTTCTGATAGAGGTTGACTTTGTATAGCTGTCCTTCAAGGGAACTATAACTTATAGTAGCAGACTTTAGCTATCCTTCGAGGGAGCAGTCTAGTTATAGTAGCAGATGTGGCTTTTGCACATAGTTGTCCTTCGAGGGAGTGGTCTAGTTTATAGCGTAGAGGTCTAGATGTCTGTTTGGCATGAAGCATCTAGTTTTGCAGGAAGTTTGACTCAAGAATATCCCAGAATTGTATAACTGAGAACTTGTTATTTTGATATTTTTAAGTCATGGACCAGACTAAAAAGGAGAAGGCATCTTTAAGAGGAGGTGATGATCAAACCATGTGAGCTTGATTCTACTTTGAGATGCACGAAACAAGGTGTATGAGGTGGTAAATGAGCTCAAGGGATGAGCGTAAGGTAGATAAGAAGTGATGTAACACTAAATTCAATAGTAGAATGGTCAGAGATGGAAGGCATTAAGGGGTTCAGGTTCAGGTTTACCATTAAGCGAAGCTAAACGATAAGTACCTGATCCATAAGTGTGAGTGATAATGTAAGGCCCAATCCAATTAGGAGAAAATTTTCCACGTTTGCTCTTTTCTAGTTTGGTTACATGTTGATTCTCTTTGAGGACAAGATCACCAATTTTAAAGGTACGCTCATGAATTCGCTTATTATAAGCACGCTTGATGCACTTTTGATAAATTTGAAGGTGGTCAAGAGCTGTAAGATGACGCTCGTCAAGAAGCTCCAATTGGGCTAACCGCTCTTGGCAGAAGTCATCATTGGTGAGAATATCCTGGAGAGATATTCTGAGGGAAGGGATTTGTATTTCGAGAGGCAAGACAGCCTCGGTACCATACACCAGAGAGAATGGTGTGGCATTAGTGGAAGTATGAATGCTGGTACGATAAGCCCAAAGGGCAAAGGGGATGTGATCATGCCAATTTTGACTAGAATCGTTAACGACTTTCATGAGAATTTTGGTTAAATTTTTGTTAGAAGATTCAGCTTGACCATTTGTTTGTGGATAGTAGGGTGACAAGAAGCTAAGTTTGATACCAAAGTTGTCGCAAAGGGCTCGTAACAGACTTATTTTTGAAAGATTTGCCATTATCGGTTATCAAGCGATGAGGAACACCGAAACAGACAAATAATGTGATGATTGATGAATTCAACAATTTTCTCCTTTTTGGTTGAGATGAGTGGAATGGCCTCCACCCATTTAGTGTAATATTTAGTTTCCGTGATGATCCAATGGTGACGTTGCGAAGAAGGTGGATGAATCTCACCAATAAGGTCCAAACCCCATTGTGAGAAAGGCCAAAGATCTCGTGTGACCTATAGCGGATGGCTGGGAGTATGTTGAAGGTTGGCATGTTGTTGACACATAACACAACACTTAACATATTCGCAGCAGTCTTTATTAAGAGTAGGCCAATAATATCCTAGGCGAAGGATCCGCTTGGCCAGGGCAAAGCCACTAAAGTGCCCACCACAAATTCCATCATGGACTTGTTGGATGGTATGAGTGACTTCAACTTGGTTAGACATCGAAGGAGGATACCATTGAAGCCACGTTTATAGAGGAGTCCCCCCATGACAACATAATGAGAAACACCTTTAAGAAAAGTGTGTTTTCCATTACTATTAAGGTTAGGTGGGAGAACAGAGTTTGTAAGGTAGTCATGAAATTGGTGATACCAGGTATCCTGCGAGTTAGCAGATGCATTATTTACCATACAAACATCCGGGACTAAGTAAGATGGGGCAAAGAGTTGTTGGACCAAGACAAATATGTCAGAATCATTTGGTGATGCAGGAATTTGTGAGGCCAAGCAAGCCATAGTATCCACAAATTTATTAGTTGAGCGTGGAATGGTTTGGATAGTATAACAGGTAAATAAGGTCAAAAGTGAATCTACGTAACGTTTGTACTTTTGAAGTTCCTCATTTTTACATTGGTAGATGTCAGTGACTTGATTTACTACCAATTGAGAGTCACTGAAAATGTGAATAGACTTCACACCTAAGTGTAACGCAACGTGGAGACCCAAAACAAGGGCCTCGTATTCCGCTGTATTGTTAGTGCAGGGGAAATTGAGCCTGAATGAAAGAGGCATAGGTTCACCTTCAAGAGGAATGAGAACAACGCCCGCCCCTCTGCCGCGTTGGCATTTAGATCCATCGAAGAAGAGAGTCATCGGATAAGATGCATCATTGAGTGAAAGAGTTGCGATGAGTTCATCAGGGAAAGTAAAATTGGTAAATTGTTCCCCAGGTAAAGGGGCTTCCGTGAGTTGGTCTGCGGTAGTTTTTCCTTTGACTGATTTCTGGTGTACGAACTCAAGGTCGAGGTCGGCGAGGAGCATAAGCCATCGGGATACGTTGGTTTAGATGAGGTTTGGCGTACATATAATGTATGGGGTCAGCGTTGGTGATGACAAAAGTTTTGTGATTCAAGAGGTAATGTCAGAGTTTGGTGGCCACAAATGATAGGGCTAGGCACAACTTTTCAACATGTGTATACCTAGTTTCGTAATCCACAAGAGTACGGCTTATGTAATAAACTACTTGTTCTCGATGTTTAGAGTCACGATGTGTGAGCATGGCTCCTACAGCATGGTCGGTGGCAGAAAGGTAAAGGTAGAAAGGGTGATCGTCCTGAGGTGGGATAAGCACAGGTGGCTGCAAGAGATAAGTTTTAAGAGCCTCAAAGGCTTGGTGGCACTCCTCACTCCATTGAAAGACAATGTCCTTTTTAAGGAGATGATGGAAAGGTTGACATCAATCCGAGAGTTGTGAGATGAAACGACGGATAGATTGGAGTTTTCCCTGCAAACTACGTAATTGTTTTAGGTTAGTGGGTGGGGGCATTTCTAAAATAGCTTTGACTTTAGTGGGGTCGACCTCAATGCCACGCAAAGAGATGATAAAGCCAAGGAGTTTTCCCAAAAGGACGCCAAAGACACATTTCTTTGGCTGAAGAAGAACACAGTATTGTAACAGGTGGTCGAAAATAATGGTTAAAACATCGAGATGTTCACTACGATGTTTGGATTTTCCAAGAAGATCATCAACATAATCCTCAAGGATAGTGTGCATAATGTCATGAAAAATGTAAGTCATAGCCCGTTGATAGGTTGCACCAGCATTCTTAAGGCCAAATGGCATGACACAATAGTAGAAGGTGCCCCAGGGGGTAATGAAGGCAGTTTTATGTTGATCGGTCGGGGCTACTAAAATTTGATTATATCCCGAGAAACCATCCATGAGAGAAAGCATCTCATGGCCCACAGTGAGATCGACAAGTTGATCAATACTAGGTAGGGGGAAGTCATCCTTTGGGCAAGCGAGGTTAAGATCCCAGAAATCCGTACATATCCAAAGTCCCCCCATCACTTTAGTGACAGGTACAACATTAGAAATCCATTGTGGATAGTCAATAGGTAAGATGAAAGAGACAGAAAGGAGTCGTTGAAGCTCTTCTTTAACCAAGAGAGCAATGCGTGGATGCATTTTTCTCAGCTTCTGTTTAACTGGTTTGGAGTCTGGTTTCAGAGTGATGTTATGGACAACAATGTCAGGATCGATTCCTGGCATGTCGGCGTAGGACCAAGCAAAAGCTTGATTGCGGGCACGGAGAAAGGTAGTGAAGGTGGCTTGTTCTGATGCATCAAGAGATTGTCCGATCTTTACAATGTGAGGATCATCCTCCATGTGGATGTTGATTTCTAAAGTCGACTCATTCAACATGGTTTGGGTTTCAGATGGTAAGGTGCATTGAATATAAGAGTCATCCGCACCAAGGTAGGTGAGGATGGAGTCATCATCCTGGCACTCCACAACATTAATTGAAGGTAGGTCTTCTTCGATCATGTCTAGATGTAAAAGGGGGAGAGAAGATGGGTCCTCACCATCGCGTTGATAAGTGAGAGGACCTAGGAAGATAGCATTCACGAAAAAAAAAAAAAAAAAGTTAGGAGGGATAGATTCAGGGTCTATCGACTCCGTGGGTGAAGATGGTAAAATGGGCGATAATTGTTTGGAATGGGTGAATTCGTCATTTTCCTGGATACAATTGACACGAGGTTTCTTCAGTGTAGGTGGTTCATAAAACCCAAGACCACTACGATCTTTGTGTTTGCATGTTGTTATGGGAATAACCGTATGTCGTCCTTGCTCATAAAGACCGAAACCAAAACCTTTCCAAGCACAGCGCGTCAGGAAGGTGAGGGCGAAACGACGATTGGTTAGATATTGAAAATCTGATTGGAAGGGAACCACACCAAGGGGAGGTTCAAGGGGTGACAGAGGATGCGTCAACACCCCCATACGTTAGGTTGGTGCGGCAATTAGGTGGTCCGTAGGAGATCACCTCCCCCACATGACAGTCGTAGTTAGGATGCACATGTAACTGTCCATACTCTTGTGGGGTATGGAAGGTGCTAACATTGTATAGGCGGTACTCCCTCAGCGTAAGGCATTGAAAAACACCTACCAAGGGATCTGAGGTTGGGATGTTGTCTGCGGGAAAGGAAGAAGTATTTGCGTCGGTGGTTTCATTGGTTGAAGGTGTGGGTGTGGCTAAGGTGGATGGTTGAGGCATGGTTGAAGTAGATGGTTGGGTTGGATCAATGGGTGTCTTGACGGGTACAAGCACATCATTAGGGTGGTATAACATATTACAGGTTTTGAAGGGGGAAGCGTCAGCTGTGACGGTGTATGACTTCCCTTCATACTCGATTTTGATGCATCTATGTAAGGTGGAGGGAACGCATCCCATAGCCTGGATCCAAGGGCAGCCTAACAACATGTTGTATTGGAATTCTCCCTCAAGGACATAGAAGAGTTCGGGTAAGGTACGTGGCCCTACATGAATGTTAAGGATCACGGTGCCTAGGGTAGAAGTAATAGCATCGTTGAATGAACGCAACATGGTGGGGTTGGCACACATGCAGCTAGGAGGGATATTCATCTGTTGGAAGGCTTTGGAAGAGATGATGTTTAGGCTAGCACCCCCGTCGATCATAACACAATGTACCTGGATGTCCTGGACGTAAGCCGAGATGAAAAGAGCAGGGTCAGGATCTTCTGCACCAAAGACGACAATTTCTTCTTCAGAAAAACTGACAGCAACGGCTTGCTGTATACAGGGACAGAGGTGGTTGTGGAGGTAGGTTGTTTGGTGAGAGAGGCAACATGGTTGGGTGTGAAGATGGAGGCGACGGGAAAGGTTTCGTTAGGTAGGACCTCTATCCCTTGGAGGATCTCAATTAGAGCTTGTCGATGAGATTCAGATGTTTGAATGAGATCATAAAGTGTCATTTTTACAGGAGATTGGTGAAGTTGTTTGATCATGGTACGATGGGAAACTCCATCAGAGACTGGATAGGTAGATCCACGAATAACCACTTTAGGTGGTGGTGTGATCGGGATGGTGGAAGAAGAAAGAGAGGCCGCAGGTGTGCTTTCTTTAGCTTTTCCATTGTTTTTCTGACCTCGAGTAGCAATGCTAATCATGTTGATCTCGTGAATACGAGAGGAGGAAGATGGCAGGGATAAGTCATTGTTCTCGAGAGGTGGGGTTATAATGATGATAGATTTTGGTGAGGTGGGGACAGGTGGTAAAGGAGAAGGGATCGAAGCTAGGGGCTTCTCTCTCCGTAAGTTGTCTTTATGAGATTGTCTATCCGAGATAGGCAATTGGTGAAGGATGGCTTTCAAAGCTTTGCATCCTTCTACATTGTGTCCTGGTGTGCGGTGGTAAGCACAGATTTTAGATTCATCATAACCTATAGGTCGAGGTTTAGATGGATCATAGGGTTCTGAGTGGGGGTAGGGAAATGGTCGCATCCTCTATCAGCATATCAAGGATCTTGGCGTAAGATCCTTTGAACGGGTCAAATGAAGATGAGGCTATTGATTGAGTGGGTGAGATTATTGATTTTTTTGGTAATGGTTGGGTATGAGTGGTTCGTACGGGTGGTGGTTTAGGCAAGGGATTTTGATGATCAGGTTTAACTAGGTGTGGCTTCTTCTGCACAGAATTCATGTTTAGCTGGTTAGATGATGAGGCCACAGATGACGTGGTGGCAGGAAACAACCATGGGGAAAGAGGAGCAACAGCAAACAAGTCCTTCGATGATCGAGTTTGCTTAGGGTTGGTAGGTAGGCCAGATACTTGGGGCGACGGTGTTGAGATGCCTTTGGATTTTATTATGGGTGCAGAAGGTACTGGTCGTGTTAAAGAAGACGTGGGAGGCATGGTGTATTGAGGCAAGGTGGAGGGATGAGGCCCCAATATAGAAGGTAAGATTGATGGCGAGGGTTGAAGCCGTGCCTACTATACTGGTGTGATCGGGGGTGAGGGTTTTAGGTGTGGCAGAGGCATAGATTGGACTCGAGGAGATTGGGCCTGTCTCCTAGGTGGATTGACAGCTTTATTTTTGGATAAGTCTAACCATTTAGGTGGGTGCGTCAGGCTGGGTATTGGTAAAGTCCCAAGCGTAGGGGAAGGTTTGGTTAGGTTGATAGAGGTTGATGAGGTATTCGGTGGAGATGAGGGGGGTGGAGGTGAGGTCATAGGCATTTTGAGCTTTTGTAAAAACTTCGGGTATATGGTAGAGGTGTCTGGACTAGTCATTTGCATTTGAGTAGAGCATGGTGTTCTCAAACGTGCCCATAAGAGTCGTCTATCTTCTGAGGGATGACAATCTTCACGTATGGATGGGCATTTTGATATGGAAGAGAAGTGGGTTGTGATTCTGGTCCACTGGGGGTGTGATACAGGGGGCGAATGAGGCGCTGTATCAATGGGTGTTAAGGGGTCAACCGGTCGTTGGAAAGATTTAGGCGATGAAGAACTGATAGGGAGGAGGGCATGTTCTAGAGGATCTGTCCTGATTAAGGAATTTGGTGATGTAGACTAGAGGGGTTTCTCTTCTAAGGATGATAGAAAATGTGGCGATCCTTCTTCTTTTGCAGCAAGAACGGTGGAAGGAGATGTTTGGGCAATTGATAAGTTGGATAACATCCGCTCACAATCTTGCAGGGATGTGGTGTAAGAAGGCTCTTCTGTGAGAAGAGAACTCTGGGTGGTTGGTTCCTTTATGGGTAAAGGAATAGCGGGGCTGTCCTCTTGTCCTGATGAAGGAGAAGGGGGCAAGGACTCTTGCGTCGGTGAAGAGGCTCGATTCAGAATTTCTTCGATGGAAGCCCTTGGTTGGGAGTTGAAAACCACATGGATCTCATGCACACTCTTCTCCTCGGCTAAGGTTTCTTGGTTTGTGTTACTGTTAGAGGAATGGTTTGGAAATGGTTTGTTGAAGATTTTTAAATTTCAATTAGCAGGGGCATTAGGATTATCGAGGGTTATATCCCCTGCATCAACCATTTCCTGCACTATGTTTTTCAACATCTTGCAGTTTTCGTGGTTGTGTCCCTTCACGCGATGGAAGTTACAGAAGTCATTTTCTTTATACCAAGAAGGTATAGCACGGGAGGAATCGAACCCAGAGTGAGGTTTAACAGGAGGCAAGGTGATAGCTCCTGCTTTAAGCAATTTGTCCAAGATCACATCATAAGTTTCTCCCAAGGGAGTGTACTTGATGGGCTCGGCTTTATACTTATAGGTGGATTTCGGCTGGGTATAAACATGGTGCTTGAGATTTGACCATTACCGCATGTACAGCTCCTTTTGATTTCGAAGCAGCTGATGTGTGAGAGCTGGTGGTGTTGGGCTTGTTAGTGGAGTCCTGGGTTTGGAAATTTGAGTTTTTGTTGCACAACTTCAATTTCTCCTCCTCTAAGGCCCGAATCTCTAGTTTCCAAGCCATAGTAAAGGCCTCATCAAAGGTGCGGAAAGTTTGAATTTGGAGGGTGGGAGAAATGTGTTTAGCATAGGCCTGCGTAAAAAGTTCGATGAGCTCAGCCTAAGGTAAGGCATAAGTAAGTTGGTTGATGAGGCCCCGCCATCGTCCAACGAAATCTGTGATAGACTCGTCTTCAAATTGTCGGATGGCATAGAGGTCGGTAATAGATACTTTCTTGGCAATATTGATGGAGAAGTGATCCAAGAAAGATTGGGCTAACTGGTTAAAGGAGAAGATTGAGTGCTGGGCTAAAGCACTGTACCACTCCAAGGCAGGTCCTGATAAGGACATGGGGAATGTACGGAGTAGTAAGGCATCGTCATGAGCAATCAGATAGCAGGCATGTCTAAATGATCACAAGTGTTGTTGAGGGTCCTCCTTACTATTAAAGCGAGTAAATTTTGGTAATTCCCATTGAGGAGGATATGTATGAAGGGGGACAGAAGGGTGAATAGGCTCCCGAAAAACTTGCTCGTATGTCAGGGTGTTATGGTTTCCTGAAACAGAAGCCTCAAGATTTTGCATCTTGTCCATCATCTGTTTAATTAAATCATTGGTTGGGTTAGATGATGGTGCTGTCATTGTAAACAGAGGAGGATTAGGCCAAGAGCCGCTACTAGACAATGGTGGGATTAAATGTTGATAAGGTATCGATGATGAATGTGTTAGGGTGACCGAATAAGGATGTCCTATATAAGATGTTGAGGCCACCGGATGAGGTTGCGGAAATGAAAAGGTGGGCGGAGCCTGAGAGGGAAAGCTTGTGTGAATAGGTGGTAGAGAACAAGTTATGAAAGAGGCAACCTACTAGAGAGATGAGGTAGGGGCAGTGGATGGTAGTGATATGTGGGGCCCCAGATTAACCAGAGGAAAGCCAATTGGTGCAGTATGGACCATCGAATCCACTGAGCTGGGAGATGGGGCTAAGGATGAAGATGGTGAGGCGGAGTTATTAGGTGGGGAAGGAGCTAAGTGGGTGGCTATACTAATAGGCATACCCAAGAGGAGTTGACCATCGGGTGTACGGTCAGGGGTATGAGACAAATAATACTGTATGGCTCTAAGATTAGCATCCAAAAATTTAGCAAAATCTGGATCTCCGCCAGAGATCTTGGGAAAAGCATTGGTGTCTGTAGGATTCCCCATAGGATGTGAAGGGGGTGACTCAGGCAAAGACACGGAACAAGCATGTGAAACCATGGCTGCGGCTTGTTGCCAGGGTGATAACAACCATGGACAAGAGGATACAATAGAGAATTAATCAATCAAGAATAGAAAACGTGACAAAATGTTGGAATTGGTAGGTTACTGGTTTGTCAGGAACTGTAAAACACAGTAAGTGATATCGGTCTGGTAACTATGTCGGTCAGAATAAACCGCCGTCGGTCCAATAACCAGTGTCGATAGAAGAGGACAGGTGCCGGTTACTGTGAAGGCAAAGAGAGAATGTAAGAGGCTACTAGTTTGGGGAGAACAAAGGCTTAGTATACCTACCAACCTGTCTGAAGTGATAACTGAGACAGGATATAATAGAGAAACAACACTGAAAGAAAAATAGAAAACAAGCAAGATGCACAAGCAAATCAAGAGACTAACCCTAGGATTAGTTTTAATCACTTTTGGGCTTATGCCTTAGATGCCAGATGATGTCAATCCTAAACAAAAGACCTAAGGGAGATGTCAAGTTTGTTTTGGCTTGTAAGGCTACCTCAATCGGGCAGGAGGAATACCGTGGGAAAGGGGGGATGTTTGAGATGTCATGTAGATTATGATGTGATTTGGTATGTGTTGTGCAGTGAGAGTAAGATTAATTTCTCGTCAATACCGTGGATATCACCCCCACGTGTATGACCTGTTACTTAATCTACGTTCACTAGAATTAAAAACAACAAGCAAGAATGTGATGCACATGTTTTAAACCCAAATCGAAAATGATATTCGATGAAGCAAAGAAGATGACTTTCACTAATGCAAAGATGCGAAAGAAAGACAAATTCTTTTACCAAAATGACAAAATATTTTGTGAATATTTAGAAGAAAAAAAATAGCAAGTGTGCTCCTATATGAAAACAAGCAAGAAAGAAAGAAACCCGAATAGGGTCCCACCGGGCGTGCCAAAATGTTTCACACAGAATTTCTAGTTCCAGAATAGAGTTGTTTCTACCCTTTCATTCTCTTGAGAAACAGATAAGGGGTTAGGGCTAGGAGGAATACCTGTTGAGTGTTGGGAGGGTGTGCGCATACCGTAGAGAGATCAGACCGATTGTGAAGAACTCCTTTTTGTCTAGGAAGGACTACCTGTAGATAAGAATGCAAGACCACCAGATTTTAGTTAGACAATAAGTAAGGGAACTGCCTTGGGCCCAGGAAATACTAAACTTCCTTTCGAAGGTGGTCAGTTCCCTTTTAATATAAATTATTGCAAATGATAATAAAGAAGCTATTGTGAAATCACAATTTAGGTACCTCGTTACTAAAAGCAATAGAGACTAAACTACCCATAATAAAACGTCATTCTGTTTGTTTGGTCACTAGTTATTGATACGTTCAGATCAAGTTACAAGGATAGACCAGGCTGAATCTGAGGTTGTTAGGAGATAAATAGGTGAAAGGTTGGTTTTGGTATAAGTCACAGTGACCGATGTCGGTCACTGGATAACTAGACCGCGGTTATAAAACCACTACCGGTAGGGGATAACCGATATCGGTAGGGGCAGTGATTCAGGGGCTTCTGGGTAGAGGTTGATTATAGGATGGTTATGGGGTTTTTAAGGTTGGTAGATGGTTAGGGGGAATAGTAAGGCAATGGAGAAAACTCAGAGAGTGAGAAAGTTATCTTCTAGGAAATATAGGGATGGATGAATGAAGGTTAGGTGTAGGGTGCTGTTGGGTGTTAGATCCAGGGGTGAGTTTATAATTACTATCAATCAAAAGTTCACGAAGTGGAGCCTAGAAGCATACAAGATACTACTTACTACTTTCTGACAAGGATACATGTCTGAGGAATGTGGTGACGAAGGCAAAGCTCAGGTGGGACGATCCGACAATTGAAAGTGAGCTGATGAAGCTATCCTCTGACTCTCCCAATGCTTGGATGAGTGTGACAGTGATCTCGTTGATCAGTTACAGTCTTGGACTCAATGCTCTTCTCTGCAAACTCTTTTCTCCTTCTCACTTGTCTCTCCTTTACAAATGGATTCAGATCCTTGTTTTTGGTTGGGGGAGGTCATTTACAGGGAACCGATGGCGGTTGCCTAACCGACGCAGGCCGCGTAGGGACCGATGTTGGTTAGGTCAAAGTTGGCTATTTTTAGTAAAATAGCCAACTTTCCCTCCTTTTCTCCCAAGGGGTCAGTTGTGGGCTTGGTCAAGTCATTATTAGGTTCGTTTTGATGTGGGTGAGGGGTGATGAGTCATGGGTGTGGGTCTGGACCAAGTCATAGGTCTTAATTAGGTTAGTTTAGGGTTAGGGCTAGGTCATAAGTGAGGTGGCGAGGTGAGGTGGTAGGGTTGGAGATGTGGATTTATTAATTATAAGGTAATTAATAAATAATTTAGTGTGTAAGGTTTTAGGTGGTGAGGTAGGGTTAGGTTGCAGGATGAGATACGGGGTACAGGGTGTCATAAGACCCAAATTTGGTGTCTACACAATTCACATGATAGCTGATTTAACCCATAATGGTATTGATTTTAGGACAACTATTAGCAAGAGAAAATATATGGAGGAAAAAAAGAAGATACGATACTTTTAAAAGTGTCATCTTGAAAGAAAGTGTGGATGGTGACATGATCAATAAGAGGAGTGTTGATTATCTAAACACAATGTTTGAGGAGATGGAGGATAACTACTATAGTCTGGTTGAATAAGCATGTATGACAGAGCAGGTCTTGTCAGAAAGGAACCATCTTATCGAAATATGGGAAAATGTGTTGAATAACATTGACATACCAACATCAACACAATCATTTGAACCAAAGTCTAAGATTGAAGATAATTTAAAGATAAAGGAGATAAACACATTTTCTAAAGAAGTAAATATGCTTAAGGAAACTGATAATGTAAAGACAGAGGAACTCCATAATCTTTAGGTTGTTTTTGTTGAAAAAAATATGATATTAATGGTATTTAATAAAAATCAAGAAGAGACCTATTCAACAGTAGCATCACATAGAGTAGAGATAAATAGATTAATGGAGAAAAACAAGGGGTAACACATTTTATGTGTGTATAATTTATTGACATTGTTTTCAAGACAAAATGATAGGTCTGAAATAAAGTGCTTAACTCCTTTGGATCTCAAATAAAGTGCTTGTATTATCATGCAAGGAAAATGAGAGGTCTGAAAGGATGTTTAGTATGTGTCACTCTCCATGTTATACTTTGGGTTTTGAAGAGCGCTTAACCTAGTTGGTGGCTTTGTTTGACATGGGTCTATTTTTCCCACTCAAATTTATTTTTTTGTTCAATACATGGAGAAAAAAACAACATATACGATACTTTTAAAGCTATACAATTCATATGATAGCTGATTTAACCCTTAATGGTATTGATTTTAGGACAACTATTAGCAGGATCTCTGTTTAGCATAGTTCTTTGAAACATTCTATTTATTTAATTATGAGAGTAGATAACCATTCTTTACCATTGCTAGTAAATCATAACTTTGACTTTTGTACTCGCTGCAACTATCCAATTACTACTAAATTTACAATGATAACTTGGGTTTTAGTGTGGTTTAACTCCTTTGGGTATCAAATAAAGTGCTTGTATTATCATGCAAGGAAAATTGGAGGTTTGAAAGGATGTTTAGTATGTGTCACTCTCTATGTTCTACTTTGGGTTTTGAAGAGCACTTAACTCGGTTGGTGGGTTTGTTTGACATGGGTCTATTTTTCCCACTCAACGTTTTTTTATTGTTCAATACATGGAAAAAAAACAGCAGATACAATACTTTTAAAGCTATACAATTCATATGATAGCTGATTTAACCCATAATGGTACTAATTTTAGGACAACTATTAGCAAGAGCTCTGTTTAGCATAGTTCTCTGTAACATTCTATTTATTTAATTATGAGAATAGAGAACCATTCTTTAACGTTGCTAGTAAATCATAACTTTGACTTCTGTACTCACTGCAACTATCCAATTACTACTAAATTTACAACGATAACTTGGGTTTTAGCGTGGTTTAACTGCTTTGGATATCAAATAAAGTGCTTCTATTATCATGCAAGGAAAATGAGAGGTTTGAAAGGTTGTTTAGTATGTTTCACTCTCCATGTCCTACGTTGGGTTTTGAAGAGCGCTTTACCTGGTTGGTGGGTTTTTTTGACATGGGTCCATTTTTCAATGTTTTTTTGTTGTTCAATACATGGAGAAAAAAACAGTAGATACAATACTTTTAAAGCTATACAATTCATATGATAGCACTCAATTTTAGTTATTAGCAAGAGCTCTGTTTAGCATAGTGTTCAATACATGGAGAAAAAAACAGTAGATACAATACTTTTAAAGCTATACAATTCATATGATAGCTGATTTAACCCATAATGGTACTAATTTTAGCTAGTACAATTCATATGATAGCTGATTGAACCCATAATGGTACTAATTTTAGGACAACTATTAGCAAGAGCTCTGTTTAGCATAGTTCTCTGTAACATTCTATTTATTTAATTATGAGAATAGAGAACCATTCTTTAACGTTGCTAGTAAATCATAACTTTGACTTTTGTACTCACTGCAACTATCCAATTACTGCTAAATTTACAACGATAACTTGGGTTTTAGCGTGGTTTAACTGCTTTGGATATCAAATAAAGTGCTTCTATTATCATGCAAGGAAAATGAGAGGTTTGAAAGGTTGTTTAGTATGTTTCACTCTCCATGTCCTACGTTGGGTTTTGAAGAGCGCTTTACCTGGTTGGTGGGTTTTTTTGACATGGGTCCATTTTTCCCACTCAATGTTTTTTTGTTGTTCAATACATGGAGAAAAAAACAGTAGATACAATTCCCACTCAATGTTAATTTTTGTTGTTCAATTCCCCATAACATGTTTATTTAATTATGAGAAAAAAAACAGTAGATACAATACTTTTAAAGCTATACAATTCATATGATAGCTGATTTAACCCATAATGGTACTAATTTTAGGACAACTATTAGCAAGAGCTCTGTTTAGCATAGTTCTCTGTAACATTCTATTTATTTAATTATGAGAATAGAGAACCATTCTTTAACGTTGCATAGTAAATCATAACTGTGAACATTCTGTACTCACTGCAACTATCCAATTACTGCTAGAATTTAGAACGATACCATTCTTTAACGTTGCTAGTAAATACTAATTTTAGGACAACTATTAGCAAGAGCTCTGTTTAGCATAGTTCTCTGTAACATGCTATTTACTTAATTATGAGAATAGAGAACCAATCTTTAACGTTGCTAGTAAATCATAACTTTGACTTTTGTACTCACTGCAACTATCCAATTACTGCTAAATTTACAACGATAACTTGGGTTTTAGCGTGGTTTAACTGCTTTGGATATCAAATAAAGTGCTTCTATTATCATGCAAGGAAAATGAGAGGTTTGAAAGGTTGTTTAGTATGTTTCACTCTCCATGTCCTACGTTGGGTTTTGAAGAGCGCTTTACCTGGTTGGTGGGTTTTTTTGACATGGGTCCATTTTTCCCACTCAATGTTTTTTTGTTGTTCAATACATGGAGAAAAAAACAGTAGATACAATACTTTTAAAGCTATACAATTCATATGATAGCTGATTTAACCCATAATGGTACTAATTTTAGGATAACTATTAGCAAGAGCTATGTTTAGCATAGTTCCCCATAACATTCTGTTTATTTAATTATGAGAATAGAGAACCATTCTTTACCGTTTCTATTAAATCAAAACTTCGACTTCTACACTCACTGCAACTATCCAATACTACTAAATTTACAACGTTAACTTGGGTTTTAGCATGGTTTAACTCCTTTGGATCTCAAATAAAGTGCTTGTATTATCATGCAAGGGAAATGAGAGGTCTAAAAAAATTTTTAGTATGTGTCACTCTCCATGTTCTCCTTTGGGTTTTGAAGAGTGCTTAACCCAGTTGGTGGGTTTGTTTGATATGGGTCTATTTTTCCCACTCAACTTTTTTTTTGTTCAATACATGGAGAAAAAAAAAGTAGATACAATACTTTTAAAGCTATAGAATTCATATGATAGTTAATTTAATCCATAATGGTACTAATTTTAGGATAGCTATTAGCAAGAGCTCTATTTACCATAGTTCTCCGTAACATTCTGTTTATTTAATTACGAGAGTAGAGAACCATTCTTTATCATTGCTAGTAAATCAAAACTTTGACTTCTGCACTCACTGCAACTATCCAATTACTACTAAATTTACAACGTTAACTTGGGTTTTAGCATGGTTTAACTCCTTTGGATCTCAAATAAAGTGCTTTCATACAAGTAAAATGAGAGGTTTGAAAGGTTGTTTAGTATGTGTCACTCTCCATGTTCTACTTTGGGTTTTGAAGAGCGCTTAACCTGGTTTGTGGATTTGTTTGACATGGGTCTATTTTTCCAACTCAACTTTTTTGTTGTTCAATACATAGAGAAAAAAACAACAGATACAATACTTTTAAAGCTATAAAATTCATATGATAGCTGATTTAACCCATAATGGTATTGATTTTAGGACAGCTATTAGCAAGAGCTCCATTTAACATAGTTCTTTGTAACATTCTGTTTATTTAATTATGAGAGTAGAGAACCATTATTTACCGTTGTTAGTGAATCATAACTCTGACGTATGTACTCGCTGCAACTATCCAATTAGTACTAAATTTACAATGTTAACTTGGGTTTTAGCATGGTTTAACTCCTTTGGATCTCAAATAAATTGCTTTTATTATCATGTAAGGAAAATGAGAGTTCTGAAAGGTTGTTTAGTATGTGTCACTCTCCATGTTCTACTTTGGGGTTTGAAGAGTGTTGAACCTAGTTGGTGGGTTTGTTTGACATGGGTCTATTTTTCCCACTCAACGGTTTTTTGATGTTCAATACATGGAGAAAAAAACAACAAATACGATACTTTTAAAGCTATTAAATTCATATGATAGCTGATTTAACCCATGATGGTATTGATTTTAGGACGGCTATTAGCAAGATCTCTGTTTAGCATAGTTCACCGTAACATTCTATTTATTTAATCATGAGAGTAGAGAACCATTCTTTACCATTTCTAGTAAATCAGAACTCTGACTTCTGTACTCGCTGCAACTATCCAATTACTGCTAAACTTACAACGTTAACTTGGGTTTTAGAGTGGTTTAACTCCTTTGGATTTCAAATAAAGTTCTTTTATTATCATGCAAGGAAAATGAGAGGTCTTAAAGGGTGTTTAGTATGTGTCACTCTCCATGTTCTACTTTGAGTTTTGAAGAGCACTCAACCCGTTTGGTGGGTTTGTTTGACATGGGTCTATTTTTCCCACTCAACTTTTTTTGTTGTTCAATACATGGATACGATACTTTTAAAGCTATATAATTCATTTGAAAGCTGAATTAACCCATAATGGTATTGATTTTAGGACAACTATTAGCAAGAGCTCTGTTTAGCATAGTTGACTGTAACATTCTGTTTATTTAATTATGAGAGTAGAGAACCATTCGTTACCCTTGCTAGTAAATCTGAACTCTAACTTTTGCACTCGTTGTAACTATCCAATTAGTGCTAAATTTGTAACTTTAACTTGGGTTTTAGCATGGTTTAACTCCTTTGGATCTCAAATAAAGTGCTTAGACCTTCTACAATAGGGCCCTAATGCATTTTTTAGCATTATGTCAATCATAGTATTCATGAAAATGTTTTCATAGTACCTTTTTGATGAAATTCAAAGAGCCTTGTTACATGGCCTCTAATTTTAACTCTAGTATTAGTAGCTATAACATTAGCTTCGTGTATGTTTTTGCTCAAATTACTTGCTTTGTAGTCTTAGATTATATTTTGTTTTCCAAGGACAACTTTGTATTAAATATCTTGAAGCTTCATGTGGTTTTTTTTTAATGTCCCCACTTGTGACAAGCTGTAACATACAAGTCAAGGGTTGTTTTTGATGTCTTTATCTTCTTACTCTAATATAATTAATCCTTTTTGGAAAAATAAAATCCAGGTACGATTCATTATTAAAACTTTATTGTTGAATATTTTATCATGAGATACCAACTTATCATATGATTCTAAGAGCAATACTTACAAAAATTGGAAGACAAACGTTACACTTTTTTTTTGAATATTTTATCAAAAAATTAAAAAAAGATGTAGTTTTTAAATCATTTTGTCTTCATTCTTTTAATTTCTATTTGTTATAGATTATTTAAAAATCTTTATGCATTTTCATTTATATTGATTCATTTGTAACACTGTAATATTAATTATATTTTTTTGGCATGTGTGCAGTGAAAGCTTTGGATAATAATGAAAATGGTGCTCATTGAGACCATATGAAGACAATGTATTTTTATATTTTATAGGTTAGTGCATGCACTTACTAAAAGATTCAAATTTTCATAGTTTGGCTAGCCCTTAAGATTCCCTTGAGGAAAAGGGGGTAAGAAGCAAACTCTGCCTAGACATTGCATTCAAAGAAATTAGTTCTGACTTTTCTACAACTTCTCATTTCAGTTTTGTTTCTGTAGTTACAAATTTTAGTTCTCCAGAATTTTTGAATTTTATTTCCAACAGTCACATTCTCAGATGCATTTTATTTTTCATATTTCAGACATTAAATCTGTTGAGGTTTTAAAGTATTTTTCCGATATCAAGATTCTATCATTATTTCAAAATATTTTTAGTTAAGATTTACGTTTTCAGAGATCAAGTTTCCTATTTCAAAAATTTAGTTTTATATCTGAACTATTAAGCTTCAGCATATGGACATATGTTTCACTAAATCATTTACTCCATGTGTAGTCATTACTCTAATGACATTTGTGAATCTTTTGGAATAATCATAAGCAAAGGAACTCACTTTAGCACATTTTCCCTCATGTATGTTTGATAATAATCTACTTTCAATTATTTATTGATGGGTCGTTATGTTTCAAAGCTCCAATTTTAACACTTGGTGGGATGGTGTTATCCAAGTTTGATGAGGCTGACTTTACATCTGACCATTTGCATAAATATATTTTAGGATTTTTCAACAAGACCATTTTGTGCATATACATCAACAATTATCCTCCATAATAATCTTTAAGAGTTTGATGGCAATAGCCATGAAATGTATATCATGCAACCATTGCATTCTATGATGCCATGTGGATATCTAATTTTTTTCAATGAGTTCATGTGCATTGTTTAATCTACCTAGTTTGCATATGCGCCTATGAGGGGTTTCATCCAGAACTATAACATTTGAAAAAAATTGTACTCAATTATTTTTTTAATGTACATTTGTATTTTATACCAAAGCTCTAAGTTTTGTACAAGCTTTTATGATGCTAGACAAACATTGATGCGTTGGGATTTACATCTGCAATTGCATTTTCTTAAACTTATGTTGATCTTTTTTTGATAAGCTCATTTTGTGCATATCCATAGTTATTTGGAGACCATGTAGTCACCTTTTTTTATTTATATAAAAGACACATTGTCTATACATTAATTTTTTAGATGGTAAATCATGCTTGCTTAAATGATGAAGGGATATTTGAACCCCCATTCACTGTTTGATGAATTTCAATTCCTTAATAAGAAATTACATTAACCAAATCTAAATAGTCTATCAATTAAATTAACAAAAATGTGTTGGGATACAACTTAGAATGCACTTTTCTCTAGTACTCTAAGATTCTAAAATGACACATCGTACACCTTTCAAATAAAGTTTCAGACAAGTAATTTCAGCGCCCGAATGGTATATTAGACACAAGTAAAGGGTGTTACTAGCAGTCCATACAAAAAGACCATATAAAATGGGGTAAGGTGGGTTCAATCAAAGTTAAAGAGGTGTTATTTTCATCGTATCACAATGCTGACATTTTTGTTCTTGAAATTCTTGGTGACTGATCAATTTTCTATTTTTATTCCAAGTATTGGTGTGTTGTGGAAACTTACGGAGATGAGGCTCTAAGACTTGTAATTACGATGGTTAAATTCTAAAATGGGGCTAGATAACTCGGTACATTTTCAAGATGTTCGTCCACAACACATGCATACTTGTATAATATTAATGTCAACTTAGATTAATTTATAAATATTCTAAACTAATAAAAAGAACATTAAGCATATTTTTTGGAATCTCAAGATTCCTTTTTTGGGCATGTTACGTCAACTTGTGATGATATGAACTAGTTCATTTTGTCTATGGAAATGGATAAATTCTTCACGGAACTTGATTTATTTTAATTGCTCCCTTACTTTTGCTAAGCCATATTTCAATTTAGTTAGTTGTGTTGCATGTCATATATCTCATTTGAGGTTTTCTTTTATTATGAATTCAACAATGACTTTGAATCAATGACTTGGCATTATCCTCATTCATTCTAATTTCATGGTATTAAATTAAATTCAATGCTTTGTGTAAATGAGTTTACATCCATTGAAATTATTTTATTTTATTTTATATGTAAATGAGTTTTTTTTTTTTTAAATAGATATTTATACGGACATATAATAATAAAGAGACCATGACTAAATAATTGATAAGTGCTAATATAAAAATAGACTTATCTAGAAGCAATTATACTTGATAATCTTCCCAATTTATCTACTGTTGTCTATTTGAAAGACTCAAAAAGTGCAAGAGGAGTGTGGTCACAAAATTAAATTATAGTCTCTTATTGACTAAGGAAATATCAATTAGAAGATTATTAATTAGGAAATATTGAGATGCAAAGGGAACATCCGATTTTGTCAGTAACTAAGATTGAGTATTCTTTTCATCTTAAATAATATTGTTTCACCATCTTAATTACTTGAAAAACGATAAATTATTAAAGAATAACATTAATGTAATTGGTAATAGGTCTTGAATGTCTACAAACCCACTTTCTATAGAAAATATGTATTACAAAACTAATATCTGAGTGAAAAACATGATATATTTTCTATTTGACATATACGGGTAGAGATAAAAAGGGGTAAATAAAATTGTAATGGAAAAATGGGTAAGTGAGGTACATGGAAAAATAGGGGGTATTTTCATTTTAATAATATAACGGGAGGGGGTATTATCAATTAAATAAGTAGAGGTAAAAATTAAAATCAAGGGTATTCTTTAATACCCTCCAAACGCACGTGTTATACCATAGCTTTACTAGGTGAACCCCCTGTGCCCTTGCACCTAAGAATTACAAGTTTGGTTTCTAAACCTAGTTTTTTGTTTTTATATTTAAATTTGAATTTAGCAGCATTGTGGTAATGATTGAGGTTTTGTATCTTTTATTTTTTGGGTTTAGTAGAAGAAAGTTCAAGATGCAATGAAGAGGTGGTAAGGGAGGTGTGGTATTTAGTAGTGTTTTTATGAATGAAGATTTTTAGAGTAGAAGAAATAATTCCAAGATGTATTGTGAACTTAGAATTCATAAAGACTTGAGTACTTTGGTATACTCATCAATACTCTTTAAGAAATGTTGATGTACTTGATTTAGAACATTAATTCATATTATTGAGACCGTCAAGCAATGTTTTTGGAAACTCCCACATAAGAACATTCTTCTTTTATGTCTTTGTTAGTTAGGTCTAAGACTTCAAAAGCCTCAAGTTCACTTTTAGAAAATTTGTGTGGCTCTCTAAGAAATTGATCTTCTTCTTCCTTGAATCTTCAATAAGGCAACCAGATTTGCAAATGATAAGAAGAAATAGTGTTGAGTCTCATGGTATAAGTTTTTATAGTTAGTGTGAAAGCATAATAGATAGAGATTTTAATAATGTTGGCATTGACAAAACAATCTATAATAGCCATAAACCACCTTTCTATGTTGTCTTAATGTGACGGAGGTTTTATTAACGTGACAACTTTGATATCATACATATCTTGGATATGGTACCTTTTGTCGTTGCATTATCCTTGGGCACGACTGAGACTAGTGATGTGTTGAGTCTAGGGTCACTTCTTGTTGTATCTTCGCTTAATACAAAGGATAAGTGTTAATTGATTGAGCATTTAGGTTGTACAATAGCAAGTAGAATGAATGTAACTATTTTTACTTTTTTGGTGTTAGTTTTGACCCAAAAAATAATCACAATCAGATTTTTTGTTATATATTGCTACAAACACCTTTAATACATATACGAAAAAATTTAGAACCATACAAAATAGACATGAATTGCTTCAAAAAACACCGCAACATATCAAAATAATAATATATCAACAAATAATCAACAAATTAGGTATTCCAAAACCCCATCTTGTTTTGTATTTTTCTTATATTCCATCTTTTTTCTGTTTGCATGTTGTTTTTGAACTATTATGTTATGCCTATCAATAACTATGTTAGATTCTTCAAATTCCATGATGTTTACATGTGAAGTACATCTTTGAGGTTTATTCCAACACACATACATGCATTGAAATTGCTTAGATTCATTTTAGGCTTAAGAAATTGAAATTACAGCTTGTAAATTGTGCGAGTATACCTTATCGTGGTTTTGTTTTGTTTTAAAATGCAAGGTGGCATTCTTATTGGTCAATAGAAAATTGGAAAAAAAGAGTTTCGACCCAGCAGAACATGTGGGCAATAAAGAGAGACAAAAACAAAACAATCAATTGCTTTTATTTTATACTAGTAATAAAAAACCTTGGAAGCATGATATTAGAGCCTAGATGATATAGGCAAAAATGCGTATTAAACTTGCTACAGAAGAAGAAGAAATGAAAAAATAAAAAACTGGGGGTAAAGCAGGAGGAAGAGGAAGCTACGGCTGGTAATGGAAGACGGTGACGTTATATCCGATGACTGCATTGGGACCATCCAGAGAATATGTGTGAGCAAATGCATACCCTCTCGCCATGCGAAAATACCCACTCCCTCCCACAATTGGGAATTCCCCTCTGCCCATTCAGTCACCATATTTTTTCCCACAATACTCAACGAACTTCCCTTGTACTTTCCACTCTCCATATAATAAGTGAGAGCCATGAACAGGCTGAATTCTCCCTGCGATGCGAGGGCATACAATCCCTGAGCTCGCCCCAAAAGCTTCGATTTTGGGTGTGGCTTTTCTGTAAGTGGGTCGTCCATCACATAAACTGGACCGAATGCAGGAGTCCCCAATGAAAAATTCACAGGCTTCTCCGGCGCCACTTGAACTGCCGTGGCATTCTTTCCAATCACAATGTCGTGCATGTAGAATTCCAAATGAGTCACCTTCTCCTTTAACATCGAATGCCCGCCATTCACAATCACACAGCGGCCCAAACAGAAACATACCAGTAATGTCATCACGGCACCATTAATTCTCTCCATGGCGGACCAGCACAGGAAAAAAAGAGGAAGAATTGCAGTGTAATTAAAACCAGTGATTCGGAATGGCTTTATAGAATGGCTGAATCGCTTCAGTCTTGGATTCAGCCGCCCCCAGTCAAGACGGAATTGGAGCCCCTACAGACTTGTCTCAAAGTCCAAACACGCCGAAGAAAGTGAATCTTACTTCCTACAAAATTCTTCAAAGGCGGTTATTTGGAAACTACTTAGTCCAGGTGGTCGTTTTCTATGGTAAAAAGTCAACATGAGAGTTATTTATGTTGTTTCCAAGAAAGTTATTTATGTTTAGCGGTTTTTTTTTATATATATGCAGTGCTGGATTTTGACGTTCAATGTTACATGTCATAATAATTTTCTTTGACGGTCTATAAGATTATATGAATGTCATTTGACATTCAATATATAATGTGCACGTCAAATTTATTTTTATAATTACTACAAAATACAAAAATTGAGTAAAATTTTACATCTACAAAATTGAAGCAATAAAATTTAAATGACTTTCTAAAATTAAATTGAAATAAATAATTATAAAATGAGTACTACTTTGTTACATCCAAATTCCAATTTGTAGCAAATTCAATCTTCAAATTTCACAATAATTACAATAATTACAGTTTCTAATCTTTCATTTGTAAAAAATCAAATAAATAACAATAAAAAAAATAATTACAAATCAATATCAATAAAAAAAAGTTAAACAAAAAATCAAATAAAACTAAAAAAAGAAATAAAAATAACTAATTGAAAATAAAAATTAATAGATATTTCTATTTCATAACCATTAATAAGATATTAAGATTCTATTTTTTTTATTTTCTTTGTATTTGAAAATTTCTATTTTTATTTCTATTGTATTCTTCATGAATCACACACACACACACACACACACACACACACACACACACACACACTCTATATATATATATATATATATATATATATATATATATATATATATATATATATATATATATATATATATATATATATATATACGGTTAAATTTGTAATATACATATCTTTTTGACGTTTAAATTATATTTTTGCATGTCATTCATGACGGTCTGTATTTTGATATTTAAAATGACTAAAACCGTCTAAACGCCTTGCAAATTCCAAGTCTGATATGCATAAACTATTCTTATTAAACACGAAAGATTATTTGAAGTTTGTTTTGTGTTAGAGTTTTACATAAAATTTAGTTGTTTTTTAAATTTATTTTATTTTATATTTATATTGAAAAATAAATAAAATTGTCAAACTCTAATAAATTATATTAATTTGAAATAAAATTTGTAAAATAAATACCTTAAATTTTTAAGAGTAAGCCTCAATTCCAAATAAATTTGATGAATAATCTTTAACAAAACTACTAGAGGTTTCAAAATATTTTTTAAGAGTAAGCTATTGCACAGGTTTCTAAATATATTTTTAAAATTAACTAAATATTATTCCCAAGTAAAACTAGTTTAATATATGAACTGTCTGTTTTGTTTTAGGTCATAGAGTTGGATGTGTCGGAAACAATCCGTATCAATTCGTGTCTAGATTTTAACTAAGTTGAAATGTCTAAAAATAATCACTTCCACCAACTACTCCCTCGTCAAAAGTGAGCTTTGCACCGACGCCTCATAAAAAATATAGAACTCCGAAAGAAATGTAATTTTTCACTTTCATAAATATTCAGAGACATTAAGAACTTACAAAGCATCACATCTTTTAAAAAGCTTTACAAATGAAGGAAGAGGTTAAGTGGGTGGGATGTTTACAATATTAATGGATTTATATTAAATTGTAATGTAAACATCAATAATATATGCAATTAGGTTTAAAATAGTGAAATTAATGAAGTTAATTATGTTAAAATTAAACTAATAAAAAATGTTGATTTTTAGAGTAACTAAACTAGTATAGATATCTTAAATACTTATATAAAAAATGCAGAGAGATATCATTTCCAGGACACGTATTTAATCATGTAAGTGTATTGTAAGTATATTAAAGAAAGAAACAATTAAAAATAAATATAATACAATAACTATATTATAATAAATGTCTCTATATGAAATACATCAATGAATATCAACAACTTCATTAAATTCTCTATCAATTTCCCGTTGATTTGTGCAAATGGAATCATTTAGCTATGTGATATGTAGAGACAAATATTGACAAATTTGACAACAGTCTGAGGACTGATTGTGAGTTGATACATTGATGAGGTCAAAAGTAAAGGTGCCTACGATGTCAAATCAATGAATGAAGTATGCAATTGAGAATGAAGTTAAATGGAGATGGAATGATATGAAAAAGGTTGAACACTATAACAATGCATTCATGAGGTCAAGATGTGGCCATTATGTTCTTGAAGATCTTCAGCTTGTTTTGGAGCTAGTTTAGGTGATGTTGCATGACCAAGGTTGCTAGATTCATGAAGTGCAAGTCAATCATTTTGTATGATGACCTGATCAAACCATCAGAGGCAGAGTGTGTTGGTGTTTTTCCAGGTACGTTCAGGAATTGATTGAGTTTACAAGGTGTATTTGTGACTCATGATTCATGTGAGATGTAACAAGCATTTTCATACTCCATATGTGTTGTTTGAAGACTGTACAAGACATGATTAGGTTTGTGAAATCCTGGATGATATGTTCTTCAGTGGAGATGCATGGTTACAGGTCTGAAGACAAAAGGTGTGTCTCTCAGTGATTAATCATGGTTGTAAATCTCGTGTATGGTTCCTTGAGGTTTACAATGTGTCTCAAACATGATTTTAGAGCATCAATAAGATGTGCAGGGTTATACTTGCCCAAAATGAAGGTTGACATCTTGATGAAGGGCCACACTGATAGTGCAAAGTTATCATAGTAAGGTATGCCTTCTGAATTAATTCTTTGAAAGAGTAGTGGAGTATTAAGGTTAAAATTTCCTATCATTGATTGATTGTGTGATGTTCATGGTGGTTTCTATGGTAGTATGTGTTGAGGGAGAGCTTGAATGACTACTATACTTGAGATATGAAGACAAGTTTGTTGCATGTCTAAGTATGGTTAACCTCATGCATCATGATAAAGAACTAAAGACTGTGAAGTTGTGAAATGACAAGCTACAAGACTACAAAGGTCTATTGAAGCAAGGGAAGCTTTCATTGACCATTAAGCAAGTGTATTTAGTGACAAGAAGACCTTGTGAAGAAAAATGATATAGGGTGTGCAAGTATATTGACAAAAAAATTGTGCAAAGACAAGGTATGTTCATATGTTCATTCATTGAAGTTGCTACAATGTTTAAGGACTAAAATTTACCATCTCAGTCGGTACATGAAGGACTCCGATGCTTGTTTTATGAGTACATGAGGTAAGAATGAGCTTGAATGTTCATTATGATAAGAAGGTGAAGCTAAGAGAGTATCAAATATTGAAAAGTTGTTTAAGTTGCATGATTGACAGGGGTATCAGTAGGATGTTTGACACTGTAACAGTAAGCTATAGGTCTAATGAAGCTCCTTGAGGTAGGGGGAGTTGGTTAAGACCTTGAAACAGGTGTTCTAGGTTCCTAGAAGGTTTACTAAGGAAAATTAATGAGTGATAGCAATCATAGTTTCAATTCGATCTTGTCACAAGCTTAAATAGGTATGTTAGCATGAAAAGGAGGCCAAGAACACTAAAGTATTGCTTCAGGTCTGAGAAGACATATTTGATCCATCTTCGTGACAAAAGTGTAAGGTATGAAATCTAATTTTTGTATGATATGTTAGAAGTTGATATTATCTTCATAGGGGGAGCTATAAAGAGTTAATTCATGTTTCTTATGGAATTCTATAGCTGTCAGAAGTTTGATCCTTTTGGTCTGAAGAAGTTGTTTAGGGATCTCAGCCCTAAAAGTTGTTAGTAACCAGTATGTGGCAGAGATAAGCTCTTTTGATGATGTCCTTAGCTAAGATAGATCAAGGAGAAGGTAAGAATGATTTTTTAGGATGCTTCATACTCAGAATGATTGTTGGCATGAGTATATTCACTTGCCCAGGGGGAGTTACAGTGAACAAATGTCATAATGAAGCCAAAAACAAAGTATAGAGAAGAAAGAAAAATTTGTATGTTTGTGTGAGGACTTTGGTTGATGTTTCCAACTAATAGGTCATTATATTATGCTAAAGAAGATGAATATCATGAGATACATGTATGCTTATTCATTAATATAAAAAGGGGGAGAAGAACTAGGTGGTTTTCAATCACTGATAAAGGGGGAGATTGTTGGCATGAGTGAGATAAAGTGTTGTCATTGATGTAAAAGATCATTAATGATAAAGAGGATGATATAGGAGTGCTATAGGATGTGTTTCATGATGATGATATGGTCAATCAAGTTGTAGCATGATGGCAATAGTGGAAACAGTGAGAATGGCTTGGCCTAAATCATGATACCTAGTTAGCCTAAGTGAAGGTACATGGATAAAAGAGTTGCATTGTGGATTAAGAAACATGGTAGAGGCATGGATAAAATGAGAAGAGTGTGTGGAATCATTCATACAAGTCTAGAGGATGGTTGCAAGGTGGAAGAATCAGTTGCAGGTATTCATCTAAAGCTAGTCTAGGTGTTTGGAGGCCAAATGGAGCATGAGAGTGAGGTGTAGAGCCATGTGAGCTCATGGAAGCATGTAAAGGTGTGATACATGTTGTATCAAGTGTGTTAGGTCATTTTAGAGAACTTGGAAGTAGAGGTATGGTTTTTTTCTACTTTGGCATGGTCTAAACTAGACCTAATCCTAGTGCATGGAGGCCTAATAAGGCATGATAGTAATTTTTATATGTTTTTGAACCCTTGAAGACACTTATGAAGGTATATCAAACTATATTAATCATATAGAGGAAGTTTTTGGTTGTTTTGAGGATGGTTGTTGTGTTAGTTTACTTGGTTGTGACCTAAAACATGCAAAACCCTAAGGCATAGTCATGAAAGTCCTAGTGGTGGTAAATGTTCAGACCTATTTGTGATAACATGATGAATTTATATGATATTATATGGTAACCTAGTGTTGTGGGAAAAAATTTAGGTTTCCATGATGAAGATTTCGCAAGATATGATGTTTTTGGTCCTGTTGAGTTCTATAAAGCTTGTTTTCCAGCTCGAAGTGAGAGAAATGTTCTTAGTTGGAATATGTGATTTTTACATGGAACCTTGAGCCTTTTATGGATGATTTTCCAAGGAGTTAAAAATATCTCAAAGTTGGAATGAGATCAAATGAGTCCCAAAAATTTATGAACAATTGTTAAGAAGGAAAGATGCTTTTTATGAGTTTGAAACCCTAGGTTATGAGCGATAGATAAAACATTTATGGTATGACATATTAATTCATCGAATAATCAAAATTTATTATTGGAGGTGACATAAGACTCCTAAATTTTATATGGTTGTGGTTTAAGATCATGACAGTGAGTGGAGCCCACCCAAATTTGCTTATTTCTAGGAAAGAAGGTTTTACTCTCAGGTTTTCCATTAGATCCTATGTATAATTTAGTTTTATGAGATATATGGGAGATATGTTACATGTTTTAAGTCATTTAAGAGCTTTTTGAGGTGATTTAATGACCTACACATGCCAAAATAGGTTAACTGGTTTTTGGGCCTAAAAGGGTAGTTTTGCAGTCTTCATGAATGGAAGTACTTGAGCACTTTTGGTATTTTTGATGAAGTATTATGCACTAAGATGTGTTTCACACATCCCATGTGACATGTTTCATGTTTTTTTTAGCTCTAGAAATCAAGTTAGGTGGCATGAAGAAGGTCACAAGTTGACCTAGCTTGTCTGGTTCAGGACAACAATGCTTTGGTGAGAAGATTGATGTGGAAGACAAATATTTTGGCTTAGCTAATCATAAATATCATTTGGAGAGTGAAGAGGGATGAATTTTATTCCTATATAATTTATTTAGATATATTTAGTGTGTCAGTAAGGGTGAAAACATGTTGAGTTCTAAAAACTGGTTCCTGGGTAGTTCAATTTGTTAAAGAGGAGGTGTGGTTCTATTTGCATTGTTGATTATTTGATGAGGTCTAGCATGCATGGTGATGTTCTACAGGATAGTGGATTTAATGAATGGTCAAATGGCATAGTTGAGGTTTTTTGGTGTGATCCTAAGTGTAGACATAAAATCATGCACTTTGGGTAATTATCTAGTCTTGCTTGCATACTATTATTCATATGATTCCTAAGTAAGAAAAGTACTAATTAACCCATGTCTTTGGCCATATTTGATTTATTTCTATTTCCACTCTTGGTCTTCCACACATTCTTACTTAGTTTGACCTTTGACCTATCAGTTTCTCTAAGTCACCAGCGCCTAACCAAAACGCCAGTGCTAGACACCCTCGTCCCCTTTGGGCATCCCTGACCTCTTTGTACTTTAATCACATCTTTTTCAGTCATTTCTAGCCATTTGAGCATCTTATATTTTTAGTAACCATCCTTTTCAGGGTTAATTAAAAAATTCAAGGGAATCATATAAATATAAAGTTATGTGATCATAATAAGGGACCAAACACTAAGCATTAGCTATCACCACCTAAGATTGTATCCAAAGGCTAAAAAAAAATTCAAGCATCCATTCAAGGGAAAGGTATTGCATTACTATGCATGCACTTCATATGAGGGGATTATATTCTACTCCATGCACACATCTATTACATTTCTCTACATCTATCTACTTTTCTCACTATCAAGTGTGATACGCATAAGAGCCACCTAGGGCAAGATTCCTCACACATACACCTAGAACTACATTGGGTCTGAAATGTAGTGCACCACTCAGTTATAAGATCCCTTGTTGATAGCCGAGGACAGTCCGACCCCTCATTTTACATCTTTCTTTTTTAGGATTTGATGTCTCTTTTAAGGGTTTTGTAGGTCATTATTTCATTACAGGTTTCCAGCAACCTCGACGATCATTGTGCAATCTCATTATGAACAAAGGAGAAGGAAAATGACTTGAGAAAGATGTTTTTTTGAGCATTTTCACAATCACATGCACCCACTACCAGTCTATGGCACTTGTAGACACCTTGGTCCTTTCTGGGCGCCCCTGGATAGCTTATTCTTCCAGATCTGCATTTCTCTAAGCTTTAGTGCGATAATTTGTGCTTTGGATTTTCTAGTTTTCCAACTATGTGCACCTTTGAGATCTCTATGAAACAACTAAGTCATTTTATCCCTTCTTTACAACTAGGGTTTCACATTTTAGAGCTTAGTTTTCTTGGTTTATTTTCTATATTTATTTTCATATTCATTTACTACTACAATAACAATTAGATTAAATAGTTTAATAACATTTATTTATATTTTGTTTAATCATTTTGGTGAACCTGACATGAAATTTGTCTTGAAATAAATAATGCAATTCTAATTCACATCATGCCCATGCATATCTTGTCCCATCCTCCCCTATACAATGGAAAATATCATGCATCTTATACAAGATGCCTGCACCCACTCCCTCGACTGCAACTGAAGAAGTAATCACAACCGCTATAAAATTTTGTAGTCACGGAACCCTTGACCTCAGTATAGCATCAAGACTATTATGGACCTCAGTATGCACTCAAGTCTATAAAGTGTTGCCTAGTGGTCCTCATTTGTATCTGTGTATCCTTTATGGCCATCACTTATACCCTCTCACTAAGAATATGAAATCACAGTATGCGATATACATCCTCTAAAGTCACTGTCATCTCTCTAGTAGGCAACCAAAATGTGCAAGTATCTGCACACCATCTCTCCCACAATTCAGTAATCATCAAAATATTATGGGGCACATCCCCCATCCTCATTATGTGTTGTAATTCGGAATGGTTTAGAACATCCCACTCATCATATGGCAACCCCAATCCTAATAATGTGCTTATGTGGCGATTGCCACATAACTCTCAAGAATGAATATCCCTTTGTACAACACAAAACAACAACAAACACAACATCATTACATCATATACATGCCAAAAAACCTACCAATAACATCAACAAGCATCAATTTCACAATTATAACACTTTGGGCTCAACCGTAGCCTTATGGGTTACCAATTCCCAAAAGTAGGACTTAGGCACCCCAGAACAGATCACTACCGCCCATTCCTGGGTGCTAGTGTCCCAAAGGTCATTATCACCTTTGCCGCTCTTACCCAGGTCAAAAACACCAAGAAAATTAAAAACAAAAATTTTGCAAAAATTCACAAAAAAGAACCTAGTTCAACACAATTTTTTTAAAAAAATCACACTTACTATCTTAGCTATCATATGTGATGCCAAAGTTGTCACCACAATATCAAATCAAATCAATCACGGTGCTCTCACTTGTAGCATTTTCACACACCTAGAGCTAAAAATCAAACCCATGCAATGATCAAATGAAATATCTATTCACCTTTTCCTATTACTATTTATAGTTACTCTTGGTTGCCTACCTTCTAATAGTCACTATTTATGCTTATTCTCATAAATAATGTAAATCATATGATTTTCATCATATCTTGAGCATTACTACTTCGATTCTTGTTCTACTTATACATTTCTCTTCTGAACTTCACCTACTATCATATCGTACACATTCCATAGACACTACATTAAAACTCAAAATAGATTCAACTCGTTATACACTCAATTTTACAACACCTACTATATTGCGCATTGATCACATTTATGTCAACATACATCTACTTTTGGCTCAATGTTCGTTCTCATCATCACTCTCTGTTTCATCAAAAGGGGGGCATTTAATTAGGGTCATATTATAATTCCCCTCACACCATTACATGATCATTCTACATTTCTAATTCGACATTATCAAAAAAATTCATGTACATCATGTGACATTTCACACCATTTTATACTGATTCCCCCTAATGACCTAATATGGTGGAAACAAATGTAAAATATCTCCATGAGTAATCAATCAAACACATTCAAATCTCAAACACAAGATCTTCTACTATTCAAATCACATCAATTAATTGACACAAACATAGCACACTTCTCTCAGATGACCTAACTTGAGAGTTACATCACCACTTTCCAAGATGACCTAACATGGGAAGTTATCTCCACATTTTCAATCACTTCCAAATGACCTAACATGGAAGTCATCTCACACATATTGTGGCACCCTTGGAGTGGGGGAATTGAGACATCATTTCCTTTCCAATACTGCTCATATATGGGTTATTCACATTTGATCAAAAAGTATCAAAATGAAAAAAATTGGTCTTTTGTCTATCTACAGCGGATAAAACTTTTGAAGATGTAGTGAAATTTTGAGGGTAAACTAGATCTATCTCCCTACACTCTTCCTTTGGTGGTTGGACACCCAAATCCTTAGTTTTTCACACACATAAAATCAGGTTGGGAACTGATCACTCCCTACCCCAAAAAAATATCTATCAATGACAATATTGAAATCTCCAATCACTCAAAATAAAATCATCAATATCGTTTAGTGCTCATCATAGAGGTATTCCGTCTCTCTTTATGCCACATGGGTCAACACACTGATCCATGGTTTGCCACGCTATATTTTCTTATTATACGCATACTTTTACAACATCTGCACGTACTTTCGTAACAGGGCTTCTCTGAAATCTTATTAGGTATGTTCCTTACTTCCTTGACACTACTTGAATTTCATTCAAATAACATAAAGGGGGAGGGGGAAATGTAGACACAAAATCATGCACATAATACTATTTTATTATACCACCAAGGGTGTTGTTTTATATATGGATCTTGTGTAAGAAAAGTATTCATTGATGGCCCATTATCTATTCTATGTTTTTGTCTTTCTTTTTTCTATTGTTTTATCTTACACAGTTATCACTCATACACCCAGTTCTGATCAGGTCACAGGGATCCTTGTCTCTCAGTGTTCACACATTTATCCTCAGTTGTCTTTGGAAACTAGCACCCTAGATTGGAAACTAGCGCCCATGCACTCTTGTCCATCTTAGCACCTGTGTCCTCTTTATTTTTAACACGTAAGGTCGGTATTTTCAGTTTTCTCACTCATATCCCGAGGTACTAGTCGGCATGTCATGTCATTAGTGTCAAAATTCAAGTAAGATATCCCTATATAAACACAACATACATACCATTATAAGGGGTAGAAAATTCTTATCAAGGGATATCTATCTACAAATCAAATGGACTGCATTTGGGATCATTACTATGCATGCACACTAGATAGGAAGGGGAATTTAATTTTTCCATCCCACATATTTACATTTTATCTAGATACTTCCTGTTATCTTTGCCTCATAGACGCAAGGTAAACCTAGGAGCACAATTACACACACAATCACATAGAACTACATCGGGTCTAAGATGTAGTGTAACACCCAATCATAAGTTCACTAGTTTGACAACTGAGGACAGTCCGCCCCTCACATTGCATCTTTATTTTTAAAGATTTGATGTGGTTTTGAGGGTTTTACAGGAGGATATTTGTGTTGTAGATTTATAGGTACTACTGTAGTCAAAGTGCGGCTTTCAGGGGATCAATGGTGAACAAGTGTTAAACCCTAGAGACAGTGTCAGAACTAGATCCTGATATTTTTCATAGTCTACAGTGCACAACAGAGGTCTAGGGAATCCACAGGTGCCCCTGCTCCTATCCAGGTGCCCGTGTCCAAGAGTTTCGAGCACCTCTACATTTTTCTAAGTGGACTTGTGATGATATGTGTTTCTATTCTATCACATTCTCCAGTCCAGACACACTTTGGGATAAGATAAATCAAGGTAAGTAGCCTATTTCTTGTATTTTCTTTCATAAATAAAGTAAATAAATTTCCTAACATCCGTTTTTTATTGTATATCAGTTGTAGCAGTCATTACTTTCATATTTTAATAAAATAAATTCAGATTTTATTGAGTCATTTGGTGAACCCCACTTGTGATCGGTTATTTAGATCCTTCTTTGGCATATCATCTTTTCTATCATGGATCCTAAATTTCTTTAGATTTATTTGCATGATTTAATTCAAATGCATCCTAATTTCCAAGATGCTCTGAAAAAATACCTAGATGCCATGTATCTGCCTAGATATACGTCATCGAATCAAGTGAGTGCTATTTTAGATCATCTATCTGAAGACCCTAGTATTCGTGATCCTCCATCTAATCAATCCATGTTAGACTTAATTCAATTCTTACATTCTTCATCTCAAGAAAAATTTCAAACTATGGAATCTAAAATTAAATCTCTCAAATCTGAAATCCAACATCTTAAGGATGCTTCTCAGGGTCATGTTTGTTTCTCCTTCTACATCTCATCTTCATTCTATGTCTTCTACATGTGCTCATATTAGTGAAACCTCAATTTTTTCCACTCCCTGCGCCTCTCAAGATTAATCTCAACACTAATCCAAAAGATATTCTCCCGCGGCTCATCACTCATCAATTAATCATCTTGCCATCTACTCATTCATATCCTCCTTATCAAATTGAAAAATAATAGGGTATTCCATATTGAAATTATCATCGAATCAATAAACATAATGAAATTATTGCTATGATTTACAATGAAGAATCAAGCATCTTGAGCATCAAGGTTTTGTCTCATTCACTACACAACGTTCTGTCACATGGTCCTCTCCACTTGTTACATCTCAATGGGTTCCTAAACTTGATTCGTCTATGTCTAACGAACATCATGCTATCACTTCTAATATTCCTTCTTCAACCAGTCAAGTCTCACCTATTCAATATACTCCACCTCCTCTTAATGATGGTCTCACTCCTCTACTCAAGTTATCTGCGACATTACTAACTCAAACTAAGCAACCTCCTCTCAAAATTAATCTCACTCTACCTCCTCCCAAGTCATCTAAAGTGTTGTCCAGTAAACCTAAGAAACCTCCTCTAAAAATCTATTCAACACCTCAATCACCTCCTAAGTCAAATGAAAATTCACCTACAATCAGTGTCTATCTCATATACCACCAATCTTAGAGCATGATCACATGCATTTATCTCCATAAGCATCGGGTGGAGGACCCTCATCTTTCACTTTTATCGAATAACACATTCATCATCACACACTTGGGGGCATCACACTATTTATGCCCCCCCCCATTGTATTAACACGCATATCATGTTCTCATCATTTCACATCTAATCTCTCACATACAACATACATATCTTGATACATTAGCTATCGTCATTACCCGATGATGCACACTCTTGTGCTTCAGTTCACACTTGACTATTGAGGGCATCCTACTACACATGAACCCCACACACTACATACTACACTAGACACCACACATCACGTCTACTCGTCATACATTACTATAGTTGAGTCGGATGATCATCTCCAATACTTTAGCATATATTTATATCACACATCATACGTGTCTTCAGTCATACAGCACAGTCCAACAGGCTTGCATGGATAGGGGATAACACTAGCACGTTATATACTAAGGGTCGCATTTGGGATCTTAACACTCGTTAGACTACATCGTACATTACTATCTTATACATCGATACATTTCGGGATCTCACACCGGGACATATTATACTTTGTAAATTACATCTCGCATTAAATATTATTGGATCGTAGCGATTACTATATTCTATTCATCATATGGATCGTCTATTATCATTACGCATACTGCATCGTACTTTCTAACACTTTGCACTAGACTAGGTCTATTGATAGTACACTTGTAGTGTCCTCGTTGTGATACTCGAGGTGCCAAGGGCTATTAAAAATCAAATGCGACCTATTTTTACAATTCATGCAAGCAGTTCAGGGAAAGTTCCCACCTCTCATCATGCGACATTACTAGGATAGTGACATACGTAGTATAGTGCTAAATGGTCACCTACTCTATCATCTGTGTAGTTATGTATACACTTCTGAGGATACATTACCACTCCATTCATCGTGTAGTGACTATACAACTTTTGACTACATCCATCACTCCTACAAATCAATCTTGTCGCTAATATGCTTCGGCTATAAGAAAATCACGTATACATCATCTCTAGGTTGTATGATCATCATCACTTACGCATAAATACTCATCACAGCATGCTAGACAGGAACAGGAAACACTATTCGACTGTTTCCCGATGATGCATTCTCATTTACTGTTCATTCCTGGAAACCTGCTAGAGGGGGAAAAACCAAAAGGGAACCTCACTGCATACATCTTCCCACTTTTACTTGGGGGACACTCAGTTCCTATCAAGTCCAAAATTTGCATTCCATTCCATCCATCCACATCATACTACATACTATGGTTGCATTTACTCTTTCAAATACATTGTTGCTCTGTCTCATGGTCACTCCTATTACGCTTGCTAGTTAGATTACAATTGTATGGCACTACCATCCACACATGCATGTTCACATGCTTTCATGCTTCGATTGTGATCGCAGATATAGGTCTTCTTACACACAACACAGTATTTATTGCCTTCTACCATGTCCTACACTAGTGCACTCGGGGACTTCCACATTCGTCATCTTCCAGAAGAGATATGAACAACTATCCAAATTTTAGGCCATTCGTTTCATATTTTTGTTTTCTATTACAAAAGATTTCATACTTAGCACTTTCCAGGACCACCACCCAATGCTAACGGGTGCTTCATGTGCAACATTTTAGTTGGGTGAGGGATATTTAACCACCACTCCACAGAGCGGTGTTCCTGTTACTAAAAATATAAAACCTCCGTGTATCATTGTTTGCTCTTATTTGTGTTGACTTTTCCCTATGTTTGGTGTAGCATTCACTTGTTAGATCCCTATGGATCACGACCTGTGATGGCCTTAGCATGTCTTGGTCCCACAAAATCATGAGTGGGGGAGTATCCCATGTTTGCAGTACCCTCACTTTCTCCTTATTTTGTCTTCCACCGGCCTTTACATTACCACTTTCCTTGGTCAGTTTCTAATTGTTTGCCAAGCATACTACACTATTTTCTATATGCTATCTTTCATACTAATACTTGTCTTCTGGCTAGCACTACATGTTTGTCCAATTCACCTTGGTGATCTACCAAGACGCATTCCCTTCGCCCTGCAGGGTAAGGTACAAATGTGGTTGGTCCTCTCATCTGCATCTTATATGGATGGCTCATATAGGTGCAAGTTCTCATCAGTTTACTATAGATACACCCCCAAAAAGTACATCCTCATAAATGCTGGTAATACTGAAGCCAAAAAAGCATTTAGTGGAATTTCCTGATCTTGAATATGGTGAAGGGCCCATAAAGTGAGTGGCTTGATTTTCAGTGCTTGACCTTGTAATCTACAAACCAAGTAAAGCACAAATCTATCTTATAGGATATGGTAGTCCTTATGTTCTAGGAATAGTTGACGTGCCTAGGAGGTTATACTTGGGTGTGAAATTTCTCCCTACACTATTCAGACTTTGAGATGGCATTTGGATCACCTCAAAAAACTAGAACTTATAAAGATCTCTATCACCTACATTCAGGGAAGTAGTTACAAGAAGTCTAATCCTCAACTTCTCTTCCCTATACTTCTTCAGTCCAGGATTTGTAGCGTAGATCATCCCAAGCATGCTTCAAATGGTGACTAGGATATCCTTATACGTGTACTTTCTCGGTTATAGGAATCAAGTGAATGTAGGCTAAGGAATCATCCAAAGTCCTTTACATTTACATATTTATTGTTATACCCTTTAATCAGATGTACCAAAGTTCTGTTTACCACATACATATTTGACTAGATCGTCCATCTGTCCATCTGTTTGTGGATGGAAATCCATGCTCCTCAATAACATAATGGTATCCATCTTGTCCCATAAAGTAGTCCATAACTTCCCCAAGAACCTGGAATCCTTGTTAGAAAAGATTTCATCTGCCTCATGTGCTTTTACTTATCTTTTTGCATGCCATAAGGATACACATCTTAGCGTGAATCTATCAACAACAACATATAGATATGCATGGCCATGTTTTATGTTAGGTAATCCTCCTACAAAATCCATAGAAATTTCCTCCCACAGATGAGTAGGTACTAGAAAATGCATATATAAACCCTCCTTCCTAGTCTTAGGCTATTATTTAGTTTTTAACAAAGTACTACATCCCCGTATAAATTTGGATACTTCTTCTTGCATATTTTATTTTATATATGCACCTTTGCAAGTGGGCTAGGGTCTTACCAACACTAAAATGTCCCAATTTACTTTCGAGGTATGTGCTTCCCTCATTTTAGTCTCGACAATATAATTCTTTCCTCTTTTGTCACACAAAGCTTCCTGTTAGAGTAGGTATTTACCTTAGCTCATGTTCACCTAGGTATATTATTTACCTTTATTGTATTTATCCTCACCCACTTATGTGTGTGGATATTTCTTTTTATTTATTTAGATATTAGGAGATATTATCTAGTTGTTAGGTATAGTTCTTTCCTTGATTTATGGTATTGACTAGTTCTTTCCTAGATCTATGGTTTTGACTAGATCCTTGATGTCTAGTTCTCTCATAAATCTATGGACTTGACTAGTTCTTTGATGACTATTTCTTTCCATGATTTATGGCTTGATCTACGACCTTGACTGGTTCTTAGATTGTTATTCCTTGCCTATATAAGCAAGGCCCATTCTCATTGTATTTCATTGAGTTCCATAATAATATATGATATTGCTGCTCATTTGTTTGCAAAGGTTTTGTGTAAAGTTATTCTGGTGAATTGCTTTCATCTTATTGATCGTGGTGTTTGATTAGCATCTGTGTTCTTGGCTTGGTACGATATGGTTATCGTTCCTTTTATGGTATCAGAGCAGGAGATTGCTATTGACATCCGTCTATAAGTTATATTTCAAATATTTTCTTTGTATATTCATATAATCGGTTTGTTGTATTTTGTTGTGCATGTATTTTTATGCAAAACAGAGGCTTCCATTGGATCCAGAAGGTGGCAAAAACCCTAAGATTGACTGTAAACTCGACCATTTGGGAGGCAGTTGTTTTTTTTTGGTTTTTTTTATTGTTACAGAGGAATGGACTGTTGCCTCGGGATTTGCGAATCGTATGGAAAAGGATAGGAATGAAAAAAATTCTGGGTTTTTCTTAGTTTCTAGAATTCTGGGTTTTTCTAGGTTTTAGAATACATGGTCTATGAGGGCTTAAAAAAACTTGTGATTCCTACTATTAGGTGTCCACGGACTCGGCCCCCTTTCATTTTATTTGTGTCGTGAAATCCGCAAGAGCTTTTATTTTGTTTTAGTGGCAACTAAAATAAATAGTATGAGCATAATATTGAAAAGCTTAAAGCTTTTGATTCCTACTAGTAGTGTGCTTAACTCCAAAAGTACTTTTATTTTATTTGTCTGGTCCATTGGAAGAGTATTTATTTTGAGAATCACACTATAATTATAAAGTGCCATATTGTAACACACACTCATTATAAAGTGCCAAAATTTGGGGGGGGGGGGTGCTCTTGTTGCATTGCTTGGGGGTCTTCCATTGCTTTTGGTGATTTTTTTTGGTGAAGATGGCATCTACTTCTACATTAACTCATGTTGAGCCATTAACAACACATAATTACCACACATGGAAACCAAGAATGGAAACAATAATTAAGCAGAAAGGATTATGGGCTTTAACTTCTAAAGAACAACCAGTGTTCACTAGAGAATATGAGAAATTTCAGTACCAGTGCAAATTTGATGAGTGTATGGGTTTGATAGGAACTTATGTAAGTGACAGTCTTTTGTTTCATTTGGAAAAGTGTGACTCTCCTTTCAAAATATGGGAGAAATTGGAGGATTTATTTGGTAAAGGTGGATCATATGAGAGCCATGCAACTTGAAATTGAGATCACCTCTCTTAATCCTGAAGATTTTCTAACAATTATAGACTATCTTACCAAGTTCAAGCATTTGTTGACATAGTTGAAGGGGAGTGGAAGAGATAAGAAAGATGAAGAGTGTGTTTACTTGATTCTATCCAAGTTGAGAGGACCATTCCAAATTTTTGCTTCTACCTTTTTCTCTAGCATGGATGCCTTAGGTGACACATTCAAAATGTCTGACTTAGAAACATTTTGTGAAAGACTTACTAGGGAAGAATCCAAATTATCTCACCTTGAGTCTTCCACCTCTCAAAAGGCATTAGTTGCATCTAATCCTAAGGGCAAGGGAAAACCAAACAGTAAAACCAAATCCACACCTTCTCCATCTCAAAATGCTCCTAAACCCAAAGAAAACAACTCAAAACCCAAGGAGTCTTCTAAATCCAAGAATAAGTCTAGCCGTTCATGCTCTTTTTGTGGGGGTAGTAATCATGAAGAAAATAGGTGTTATAAGCGAATGCAAGCCTTAGAGGATGCAGTCAAGAAACACAAAATTTCTATCTCCACTCCACCTCCTTCTAATCAGCATGGAAAAGCACTTAATGTTGTTGGAAGATCTCAGTCACCACTTGCAGACAATTGGGTTATAGATTCTGGTGCTTCTCATCACATGACTTCTTCCAAGGAGTCTTTTGTTTCTCTAGGTTTGAGTTCTACTTCCAAAATTGAGGTTGGAGATTCTTCCTTTCTTTCTGTTGAGGGAAAAGGTGATATACAACTTGATGGTGGTAATATCCAAGATGCACTATATGTTCCTAACATTACTACAAATTTACTTTCTGTATATCAAATTTGTCATTCTGGTCAAGGGAAAAATAGTGACTTTTACACCACATGGGGCAGAAGTAAGAACTTTGTTGGAGCCTTTTTCACTTGTTGCTCAGGGTATTGTTGATCATAGTTCAAGACTATATCACTTTGAGGGTTTTGATGACACTTCTTCTATAGGGACATGATTGGTTTCTCATTCAGATTTAGAGAGTAAGCTTTGGCATGAAAGATTTGGACATCTCAATTACAGATATTTGAAGGAGTTGAGCACTCATGGTATGGTAGATGGTCTTCCTAGAGTTTCTTGTCTTGAGGGAGTTTGTCATGGTTGTGCACTAGGGAAACAACACCAAGATCCTTTTCCTAATAATTTTTCTAAGACAGCTTCTTCACCACTTGAGCTTGTGCATAGTGACTTGATGGTTTTTCCTACCCCATCTTTCAATGGAGCTAAGTATGCACTTACACTTTATTGATAATTTCTCGAGACGTACTTGGGTTTATTTTCTCAAGTACAAAAGTGATGTTTTTTTCACACTTCAAAGTCTTCAAGGCTTTGGTCGAGAAACAATCTTCTAGTTGCATAAAGAACCTTCACACTGATAATGGGGGGAGTACTTCAGCAATGAGTTTTCTAAATTTTTGGCAACTCAAGGCATTATTCACCAGCATTTTGTTCCTCATACTCCACAACATAATGGATTAATAGAAAGGAAGAATAGAACTTTGAAGGAAATGGCTAACTGTATGATGCATTCTAGAGATATACCTCCTATCTATTGGGAAGAAGCATTTAATTGTGCTAACTACATTCAGAATTGCACACCACATAGAGCACTTGAGCATTTGACTCCAGAGGAAGCTTGGTCCAACATCTTCCTAAACCCTAAACCCTAAACCCTAAGCATTCCACGCAACTCAAGGTAGCGAGGTGATGCAAAAGGCTTCGTAAAGATGTCTGCAACCTGCTACTGAGTTAGAAGGTACTCCAAGCAAAGAACTCCATCCTGAATGTGCTGTCGAATGAAGTGGATGTGTATCTCGATATGCTTGGTCCGCTGGTGCTCAACTAGGTTACGAGAAATGTGAAGTACACTTGGTTATCACACCAAAGTACAGTCGGTGAATCCTGTGGGAATCCAAACTCTGTCAATAACTGGTGAAGGCAAAGAATCTGCTGACTCGTTGTAACTGCTGCCCTGTACTCTGCCTCTAAAGATGAAAGTGCAATATCCTGTTGCTTTTTGCACGCCCAAGCAAATGGAGAAGAACCAAGACAAAAAAGATAGCCAGAAGTGGAACGCCTGTCATCAATAGAACCTGCCCAATCTGAATTTGTATACCCAACTAACTGAGTATAACCCCTAGTGTAGTGCAGGCCAAAGTGGGAAGTGCCATGCAAATAGCGTAAAATCCTTTTAGCAGCCTGCCAGTGACTACTATGAGGAGAATGTGCAAACTGAGATACAAGCCCTACTGCAAATGAAATATCAGGGTGAGTATGGGTCAAGTACATGAGACTCCCAACCAACTGCCTATACAATGTAGGATCACAAAGTGGTGTGGTACATGTGGATGTAAGAGTAACTCCAGACTGAAAAGGAGATGGACTTGGCTTGCAATCAGCCATATCAAAGCATCTAAGAAGATCATGGGTGTACTTTTGCTGACTCAAATGAATCCCTGAATCTGTCTGAGAAATCTGCAAACCAAGGAAATAATGCAATAGCCCAAGATCTGTCATGTCAAACTATGTGGAAAGAGCCCTCTAAATAGTCTGAATGTGGGAAGAAGAGCTGCCAGTAAGTAATAGATCATCAACATACAAGACAAGTATCACAATATCCTCACCGACATGCTGGAGATACACTGTATGATCGAAGTGGCAACGAACAAAACCAGTAGATAGAAGAAAATAATCCATCTTCTCATACCAAGCTCGAGGGGCTTGTTTGAGACCGTAGAGAGACCTTCGGAGCTAACAAACAAGAGAAGAATCCTGAACAAATCCAGCCGGCTGCTCCATATATATTTCCTCTTTTAGATCTCCATGTAAGAAGGCACTCTTCACGTCCATTTGGTATACGGGCCACCCCTGTGATGCAACAATAGCAAGTACAAGGCGTACAAAATCCATCTTGGCAACGGGTGTAAAAGTCTCAGAGTAATCAATACCTTCGACTTGTGAAAAACCCTTTGCAACAAGACGAGCCTTATACTTGTCAATGGACCCATCAGCTGCGTATTTGGTTCGGTATACCCACTTACACCTAACCATCTTTCTTCCTTTAGGAAGAGATACCAAATCCCAAGTATGATTCTTCATCAAAGAAGAATACTCAGCTGTCATCGCATCATCCCACTCCTGTATCCCATGAGCCTTTGAAAAATACTATGGATCCTCAGAAACTTCCTGACATAAAAGTCCAGAACCTGTACAATGTGCGTGAAGATGCCTACTGGGTGGAATATCCTCTATGAAAGGTGCTGCCTCAGAAACTGTAGTATGAGCCCACTTAGGCATAGTGACAACATCAGTGGGAATAGGATCCTAAACAGCATCTATAACCTCCTCATCAATCTCCTCAAAGAAAATATCCTCAAGATGAGATGAAGAAGAAGAAGGAATGGAAAAAGATGAAGAATCATTAGGAGTGAAATGCTCATCAAACTGAACATGTGTTCGAAAAAGAACATCATGTGTATCAGGATCTAAAAGATGATAAGCTCTCATGTCCTCACAATACCCTACAAAGATCAAGGGTTTACTCTTCTTATCCAAAGCTTTCCTTTTCTTCTTTAGCACAAAGGCCCAAGCATGGCTCCCAAAGACTCAAAAAAATGAGACATCTGGCTTAGTGCTGGACCAAGCTTCCTCTAGAGTCAAATGCTCAAGTGCTCTGTGTGGTGTGCGATTCTGAATATAGTTAGCACAATTAACTGCTTCTGCCCAATAGATAGGAGGTATATCTCTAGAATGCATCATACAGTTAGCCATTTCCTTCAAAGTTCTATTCTTCCTTTCTGCTAATCCATTCTGTTGTGGAGTATGAGGAACAAAATGCTGGTGAATAATGCCTTGAGTTTCTAAAAATTTAGAAAACTCATCGTACCAAGCCAAGAACACAGATGCTAATCAAACACCACGATCAATAAGATTAAAGCAATTCGCCAGAATAACTTTACACAAAACCTTTGCAAACAAATGAGCAACAATATCATATATTATTATGGAACTCAATGAAATACAATGAGAATGGGCCTTGCTTCTATAGGCAAGGAATAACAATGAGAATGAGATTGGCTTGGAAGCTTGGTCGATATTCTAGGAAGGTGAACATCTTCCTTCTTCTTCTTCTTTCTCTTTCCTTATAGCAGGATTCTTTCCTTCTTTTGGTTCGAAATTTCTTCATGGATATATTGTACATGAGTACCTCATCAGGCCTAGTTGCCGGGACTCATACTATGGACATGCCACTTCTATTTTGGGCCCTAGCTTCACTTGAGGGGGAGGTGTTAGAGTAGGTATTTACCTTAGCTCATGTTCACCTAGGTATATTATTTACCTTTATTGTATTTATCCTCACCCACTTATGTGTGTGGATATTTCTTTTTATTTATTTAGATATTAGGAGATATTATCTAGTTGTTAGGTATAGTTCTTTCCTTGATCTATGGTATTGACTAGTTCTTTCCTAGATCTATGGTATTGACTAGATCCTTGATGTCTAGTTCTCTCATAAATCTATGGACTTGACTAGTTCTTTGATGACTAGTTCTTTCCATGATTTATGGCTTGATCTACGACCTTGATTGGTTCTTAGATTGTTATTCCTTGCCTATATAAGCAAGGCCCATTCTCATTGTATTTCATTGAGTTCCATAATAATATATGATATTGCTGCTCATTTGTTTGCAAAGGTTTTGTGTAAAGTTATTCTGGTGAATTTCTTTAATCTTATTAATCGTGGTGTTTGATTAGCATCTGTGTTCTTGGCTTGGTAGGATATGGTTTATCATTCCTTTTACTTCCCTTATCGGTAGAGTAGCTCATCTTTGAGATAACAATCTTCTTTCCTTATCCTTTTAGCCCCTTGGGACTGCAACTGCATAAATGTCACCCCAAAGTCTTTGTCCTGGGCATATTCCTCTTCGTAAGCTTCCTTCGTAAAGGGCTCGATCTAAGAGATAGTGGCCAAACAGGAAAAATTCTCCTGTGCTGGGTGCGACCTAGACAACATGTCTGCCACCAAGTATATACTACCCTTCTTGTATTTGATCACCAGCTGGAACTGTTGAAGGAACCCCATCCATTTGCAGTGCCTTTCCTGCTATAATTTAGACCGTGCTTGTAAATATTGGAGAGGTTTATGGTTAGTGTGCACAATAGTTTCTTTACCCACATAAATAATGCTTCCATTTTTTTAATGGCCTAAACTAGTGCGTATATTTCCTTATCATATACTGAATATCCTTTAACTGGTGAAGTGAAATTTTTGGAATGATAGCAGATGGGTTTACCTCCTTGAAGAAACATTGCACCCATATCATAATCATTGGCATCTGTCTCTACTTCAAAAATGCTGCTACAAATTAGGAAGAGCAAGTACTAGAGCATCACTAATATTGTATTTCAATAGCTCAAAGGATTTGTCTTGTTCCTTACCCCAGTCAAAGCCCTTACTCTTTATGTCAACTGTGTTTAGAGGTGTTGTAATTGTGAAGAAACCAGGAATGAACTTCCACATGTACTGTACTGCTCCCACAAAACTCCTAGTCTTTGTGGTTCCTGTATTGGTGTTGGCCAATTAGTGTTTGACTTCCACCTTCTTTGGATCCACTCATAGCTCTCCTCCTCTAACCACGTGCCCAAGATAGACAAGTGACTGTTTGGAAAACTCACATTTCTTCATATTACAAAGCAAATTGTTTCTCCCTAAGAACTTGAAAGACTTTGTTGTAAATGAGTTAGATGTTCTTCCCATGTGGCACTAAAAATCAAGATATCATCTAGATATACAATAACACATGAATCTATGAAATCTCGCAATACATCATTCATTAATCTCATAAATGTAATGGGTGCATTGCATAATCCAAAAGGAAGTACTAACCATTCATACAAACCTTGTTTTGTCTTGAAGGTAGCCTTCCATATATCCTCCTCCTTCATTCTGACTTGGTGATAACCAAACTTGAGATCCAACTTCATGAATAATTTGGCATGTTGAAGTTGGTCCAGAGAGATCATCTATGTGGGGAAGTGGATATTTGTTCTTTAGGGTGATCGTGTTCAAAGCATGGTAGTCGATGCACATTCTCCAAGAACCATTCATCTTTGGCACCATCACAATAGGAATAACTGCATGGTGAGGTGCTTAGAGGTATCACCCCTTGGTCTAGTAGTTCCTGGAGTTGTTTCTTTACTTCAGTACTCTTAAGACAAGGATTTTCTATACAACCCGATGTTCGGGTAGAGGGGACTTTGATAATAGCTGAATCTCATGCTCTACTTCCCATTTTGGTGGTAACCCACTGGGGTGCCTGAAATAACTTCTTGAAAAGATTGAATAATACTATCCAAATCATGATTTTCTTGGTTAGAAATCTCTGAAACTTCTACCCCATCTTGTTTATCCTTTAACAAAAGTAAACAAAAACTGATTATGATTTTCCTGAATACGTCGTTTTGCTTGGTTATCACTCACCATAGTAACCCCATGTTTTACGCTGGTGTACCCAGATGTTGTAGTTGATCCCCATACTTGATCCATCTGTACTGGTTTTCCCTTCTCATAAATATAAGCATCCCTAATATACAAGTAAGGACTCCTGAATACAACATCAAAAGCATCAAGTGAAATAACGTCAGCTTCCAAAACATCAATATACTGGGAATTTATCCCAAACTTGATCTTATATATTCTAGTTACCTGAATTTCAACACCCTTCTTCACCCAACCCAAAGGATAAGGGTGTGGATGCTCATAAATCTCAAGACGAAACTTCTTTACAACTGCCTTCAAAAATCAAGTTAGAATAAGAACCCGGTATCAACCAAAGCATTTACCTTAGTCCTCTTGATCTAGATTTTGATCTGGAATAGTCTCCTCATCTCCTCTTCCTGGTTGTCCATGTTGGTGACCGTGCATGCAAGACTTTCATCTACATCAAATTCATCTTTGATTTCCACCTCCCCTTATATTTTTACAGCTGTCATGGACTTCTTCAAGTCCTTGGTTCCGTTCTTCGGGTGTAACTCTGGATGCAAATTCCAACATGTAGCGTCAGTGTGACCATTGATATCATAGTTCTTGCAAAAATTTCTTGGGATCTTTACAATTATTTAAAGTAGTGGCAGCTTGTTTAACTTTCCCTTTCCACTTACCCGTGTTACTTGTTTACCCGATACTCTTTTTTCTGCTGATTTGTTCGACTGCTTTGCCCTTGGCTCTACTTCTCCTTTCTTCTTTTCATCATCTATGTAGTATGCATGCACACACACCTCATTTAAGATCTTTGGGCTTTGTGGAGATGAATTTTCTTTGAAGGTGAGTGTGAAGTCCTCCCAAGTACTTAGTCAGAATATCCTCATCCTTCAAGTCCATGTTTAGCAACATGGCTTGCCTCTGAAACTCCTTAGTATATTCCTACACACTTTGACCACTGCCTTGTCTAAAATACTTCCATTTAATCATTTGGTCAGTCCTTGTGGCCAATAGGATATAAGTTAGCTCTAACTAATTCTTTAAATTCTTGCCAAGATTTCACAATATGACACTTCTTCTTTTCACAAGTGGTTAGATGGGTTTTCCCACCAAACCAGAGTGTGTCCCTCCATTTTCAGATGTGCAAAGGTGATCCTCCTGTGCCTCAATGACATTATGGATGCTAAAATATACTTCTAACTGTTTTAAACCATTTATCAAGCAACTATGCATCTACTTGTCCTTTAAAGCTTTTAATCTCAACTTTCATCTCAAATTTAAAAGGAGTATGGTTAGATTTTACCTTTTCTCTTACCGTTTGAAGTCTCTTCTTCATGCTCTGTTCGCCATAACTATTCCCTCATGGTGGCTCCTTCCCTATGCCAATATTTTTAAGTCTAAGCCTTGAACCACTAATTCCATGGAGTCTTGCTTGACATAAGCTATGTCTTCTACAAATCTGCAAGTTCTTCTTACCTTCTAAAAATCCTATCCATCATGGTCTCCAACATCTTGATTCTACGGACCAAGTTCTCTTCCTCCATTTGTTCCTCGAATTCTTTGTTTCCACTTCTTTGTAGAAAATTTATGTATCTCAAGGTAAAGCCTCTTCGCCTTTATATCTCATCATTGTCATACAAATCCAAGAACGAATACCATAATCCTAGATACCTGTTAGCTCGGGATACCAAAATGATCTAGTAAACTCTTCAACTTTGGAATTATCCACAGAATCACAAATTAAACGTTGTTGTTCTACTTTCTATTAGAAAATGAAAGAGATAGCTAGTGAACTGAATTATCGCATATGTTTAGAATCCATAATTGCAGGAAAGGAAATAATATAAACTCATAAACACCAACAAGTTTTATCCTGGAAACCTCTAAAGGAGGAAAAACCATTCGGGAAGGGAAATTTCTCTTTCTTCCCAGTTTTATTGGCCAATTCAAAAAAATAAGTACAGAAAATTACAATATAGTATGAAATAGAAGTAGATAATATCTCACACTTCCTCCCAATTACTTACTCGCTTTATCTCAACACTTCCTTTCCTTCTACAAAACACAATTCTTAGCACTAAGAACTTCTTGCTCACTTGCTTTCATGCTTTGATGATCTTATCTCTCTTCTACGAACATGTATTTATAGCCTTTCTCATGTCCTCCCATGCACTGGAGAATGGGAAAGGTCATGGAGGAAAAGAGACATGGACAACCTTTCAAACTTCTTGTGGTTGTTCGTTTCATATTTTTCATTTTCTGTCCGAAAGAGCTATGATTACCGCCCACTGCAGACCCGAGTGGTCTTAGGACCGACGCCCTGGTTGAGGGTAGCAGTTCTATAACCGCCACTCTGCATAGAGCAATGCGATCCTATTACTATAAAGATAGAACCTCCGTGTATTATTTTTCCTTCTTTGTGCTGATTGCTTATGTGATGAAGTAGAGTCATTTTGGATCCCTGGTGAATCAGCTATGGTACTTATCTGTGTATAATGAGATTCTTTCACCCAATGTATGCCCCCATCTTTTAGGGTATCATGTGATGAATGTATTGAGTGTGCGTCCCAAAAGAGTTAGGACCTAGATGTGGTGCTTTACAGTGGATCCTTATATTGTTACAGAGGGGATGTGCATTGTAGAAACAAGGCAGTTATGCAAAACGATATGGATCTAGTAACATGCACTGTTAGAATGCAATCAAAGAAATTATGGATGTGAATACATTAAGACTTCATCATGCTAACATCCTAAGACAAGAAGACTAAAGATAGACCTAGTGAAAATTGGGTTTCAAACATTGGGTACCTGCGCTCACAATGTCATAAGACTGTGTCCGAAGTGTGCCAAAAACATACAATGTGCATGCAACTGAAAAAGGGCATATCTCGGCTAAATAACTAACATATAATAGAATGCACTCGTTAACATGTTAGAAAGATCAGAAACTTATGTCAAATCTCTTGTTACGTAGACTCAATGGAAATCTAATGCATTCTAGAATGTAGTAGTAGTAACATCTACTGAAACACATTGCGATCATGTAGTGCGTGATGAGTAGTAAATGTAGATGTACCCAAGTCCATACTTGACTGTTGTGGGTCTCCATCTAAAAAGTACCTCAGTGCCAAGCACGCATTCAATGCATGTAAAGAGATGTACTCACAGACTATACATTCTAATCCAAAAGACAATGTGGATCACATGCATGTGTATGTAGAAAAAAATTCAATGACCATTTCTCGACGATGCATTCTCATCTAGCATGGAACAAAAAGTGTACATGCTAAGTAGACATAAGTAGGAAATGAACATCATGTGCAACCATAGATATGAAAATTTTACTCGAGTGTGCATGAGGCTGGTATGGAAGACTCACTGTACAGATGGTAGGTGCATATCATGCCCCACCAGTGGATGTGTATGAGATGAGGTCACATTTATAAAATCCCCCCTCAACAATCAATAATGAAACCAATAGAACAAGTTACTGCGTCATGCTGGATAGATGGTCTTATAAATAGATATGCTAGAAATATGTATCCATGAAACACATGCGCATGAAGTGTAGAATGATGTGAGGTTGTGATTCACATATTACACCTGATTTATACAATGCGAGTATGAATTCTTGGTGGAATACCTCTTAGTATGTCCCATACCGCCTAATGACGGCATACAAGGTCATATACTACAAGTTATGTAAGATTGCTTAGAAATAAGAAGTATGATAGCACATTAGTGTAAAAGATTATAAATGCCTAGACATAATTTTTATGATTATAGGAGGTGGGAAGTAAGCGTGATGCCCCCCAAGTGTGAAACATTGTCCTTGAAGGTATATTTAATTGAATGGATCATCTATGAGATCATTATCTTCTCAGGATTGTCATCCTATTTTCCATCTGGGTCATGAAAGTTGATACGAAATAGTGTGGGGATGATCATACTAAAGTCTGCTATTGGCCTAGCTAGCCTTGATTATACATGCCCACAACATGATTGGTGTCCCATTAATGAAAGGTGGTTGTGGAAAATTACATTGTCTTCTTGCATCTTACATTACACAGTGATATGCTTGAGTACTAGCCAAGATTTTATATGAATAATTTTTTGCAAATAGAAATTGTGATCCAAGCAACTTGCTATCGCGTGAAATTTGATATCAGTACCAATTAGACACTCCAAAGTGCGATCACATGTTCAGTACAAGCCAAGATTGGTACTCCTAGTGTGAGTGCCAGAGGAACCTCGAGGATGTACGCATGTAACCCAAATAAGGGGGAATCATTGAAGTGACGTCAATCACCCCCATACAATAGCAGTAATAAATACACAGTCCAATGATAACACAGGTACTAGGAGAATGAGGCAATGGGTAAAGATCATACAGGGCTGTGAATCCAAGCTTGGGTCCTTTATTCAAGCACATCAACTAGTGCCCAGATCAAGACAATAGTTCTTGGGTGCCCCTAACCCTTCCTGGATCGAATGTGAATATGAGGCAGTCATTACAGAATTATGTCAGTGAAAAGAGTGCAGTTTGACAAGGAGGTCCAGTGTCAATGGTAAAGTAGAGATGCAAGCATGGTCCATATGCATGTCTACCATGCATACAATAGTTCACCATGGGGATTGAATCATGTCAGTGGTAGAGGATCGGATGTTTCATGAGTTGGTACATCATCATCTGGAATGGTGTAGACGTAATGCGAGGTAATGGTGTGAGGCTTGGTGGAAGTAGGAGGAGTATGGGGATTATCTCCCTACACTTCTTGGTATTGTCATTGGAGTGATGTAGCCCAACAGTGAGTGGCAACTAGGTGACAATATGGCATGAGATTGGCCTCAAATCTTGGTCAACAATAATAGTCCTGTTCTATATCTCATCATGTAGGAATTTAGGTGCACTAATGAACTATAGAAGGCACCACCTGCATAGCATGAGGCCATGGCCTACATGAGTAAGCTATTAAACATATACATTGTGGCGTCCGACTAACAAAGAATACAATAAGAAATGGTTATGCAGATCCTGACCGTGATGAGGTAAGCTGATAGTTCCCATAACATCGGACGTGTAGAAGATTATCATACACCATGAAGAGAACATGGATGAGGGTTTGACATCAGCATGAGGAATTGGCATCAAGTTGTTGAAGAACATTTGTGAAATCTACAACATGTGTTTCCACCTTAGGGTCTCGGATCTCAGTCACTTGACTAACACTCTCCTAATGCATTATGTCTCCACACTCCAGACTGTGATCCTTGGTATGTCGACAGACTGAGGATCATTAATCAAGATGAAGAAATCAAGGGTGACCTAAATCAGTATGGGAAAATAATGTTGTGGGGGGAAATTCTGCTACGAACTACTAGTATAGATAGTCTGGTAAATGTAGACAAAAAATGGAAGGAATTGTGAGCAATTAGCAAGTCCTGATTTGCATACTATTAGTTTATAAAAGTCATGATGAGTTTGCAAAAAGGCTTGGACTGGAGATTATCCCATGGTGAGAAGATCCATCTGATATTTCCTTGCTAAGGAAGAAATTTTGAATTGCAAGAGTGTTCAAAAGAGAATAGGGGGTTTGGAGCCTAAATGATTCTTAAAAAAATAGAATATTTTATTAAACCCTAATCTATAGAGTTACACTAAATGTAAAATATGATATACAACGGTACTAGATCACCATATGACACAAGCAATAAGGGGGGTTCAGGGGGGTGAAGCCCCCCGATCAATGGGGGCTTGGGGGTGAAGCCCCCAAAGCAAATTTTCATAGGAAAGATGACCTAGTTGATTTGGACCCATGAGATATATGGGTAACCGTAAATAGGCTAATTTTAAGCACCATGGTTTTTTCGGTACCCATGGTAATAAAACCCATATTTTTTGCCCACTATTTTGAAATGCCACACGTTTTTTTCCCATGGTTTTGATACATCCTTATGAAGTAGTTGTATCAAGGACATGCTTAAGAAATTGGCTATTTATATGGTCTTATGCATATGATAGAAGTACAAGAAATATGTATAGCAAATGTGCTTTGAATTCAGGTGTGAACAAATCTATAGAGTTTGTTGATCATAGCTCCATACAGATCTGGGTATTTTATTGAGCTAGATTTGGTTAGGCTTGTAATCCTCAAGAGTCGGAGCATAGAATGGGAATCCTCGTGGACGTAACCCAAGACCTTTGTTGAATCCACATTAAATCTTGTCTCTTTGTGTTGTGTTATTTATTCTATGACTTTTATTTGAGATCTGTAATATTTTCTACATATTAGTTTCTACTGTTGCGATTCTGTAAGGGATTATTCCGTATATTTTATCTCTTATTCCCTAACAATTGGTATCAGAGCCTGGTTTGGTTTGTTGAAGTGTTGAATCGTAGGGAACGTTTTTAAATTGAGTGGGAGCTATGGTAGATGATGGAAGATATAGGGTTGATAAATTCAACGGGAAGAATTTTAGTCTTTGGAAGATGCAGATGGAAGATTACCTTTATCAGAAGGATCTTTATACTCCTAACTTGTTTAAGAAGGTGAACAAACCCTCAAGTATGACAAATGCAGAATGGGATTTTTTGGATTGGAAGGCACTTGGAACAATCCAGCTATTGTGTCTTGCATCTTCGGTATTATTTAATGTTTCAAAGGAAAAGACTACAAAAGAACTTGATGGATGCATTAGGGAAGTTGTATGAAAAACCCTCTGCCTCTAATAAGATATTTTTAATGAAAAAGTTGTTTAATATGAAGATGTTCTGAGAATGGTTCAGTAGCAGATCATCTAAATGATTTTAATACGGTTGTAAATATGCTAGCTTCGGTTACAATAGAATTTGATGAAGAAGTTAGGGCTTTATTAGTTCTGTGCTCTTTACCTGAGAGTTGGAATAACCTGGTAATGGCGGTAAGCAACTCGGTTCCTGCTAACTCAAAGTTGAAGTTTGAGGATGTTGTAGGGGTGATTCTAAGTGAGGAAATGTGAAGAAAAAGCTCTGGTGAATCTTCTACTTCAGGGAATGCTTTGACAGTGGAAACTAGAGGGAGACAGAAGAATAGAGGAAATCGTGGAAAATCAAAGGATCGGGAAAGGTCAAAATCCAAAAGCAAGATAGTATGTTGGCACTGTGGAAAGTTTGGGCATGCAAAGAAGGACTATTGGGAGCTTCGGGACAAGAAGAAACAACAGGAAGAAAACAAAGAGGCAAATGTGGCATCGAGTAATGTATGCCAGGATGCTTTGATTCTTTCTTTGCATAATATTACTGAATCTTGGGTTTTAGATTCAAGGGCTTCTTTTCATGCTACTCCACATAGGCATTATTTTGTTGATTATGTTCAAGGGGATTTTGGGCATGTTTTTCTTGGTGATGATGAGCCTTGTAGTATAGTTGGAAAAGGTTCTGTTCAGGTTAAGATGCAGAATGGGAATACATGGCTATTGAAGGATGTTAGACATGTGCCTACATTAAGGAGAAATTTGATATTGGCAGGGCAATTGGGAAGTGATGGTTGTACTGTGATATTTACAGCTGACTCTTGGAAGGTCACCAAGGGTGCTCTTGTGGTGGCAAGAGGTAAGAAGGTTGGAACCTTGTATTTAACCACTAATAGTACTAATGATTGTAATCTTGTGGCTTCAGATGTAGATACAACATTATGGCACTATAGGCTCGGTCATATGAGCCATAAGGGCATGGACATCATAAAGAAGAATTTTCCTAGGATATACAGAAACAGGTTTGGATTTCTGTGAGAACTGCATATATGGGAAATAGAAGTGAGTAAGGTTTCTCAAGGTTGGACCTACAAAGAAAGAGAGTAAGTTAGAGATGGTACATTCTGATGTGTGGGGGCCGGCTCAGGTATCATCTCTTGGGGGTTCAAGTTATTATGTTACTTTTATTGATGATGCAACAAGGAAAGTTTGGGTTTATTGTATTAGAAACAAATCTGATGTATTTGATACTTTTGTTAAATGGAAAGCCTTGGTAGAGAATGAAACAGGCCTTAAGTTAAAATGTCTCAGGTCAGATAATGGAGGGGAGTATTGCAGCAATGAATTTGATGATTATTGTTCTAAGAATGGAATCCGTAGGCAAAAGATGGTTCCAGGAACCTTGCAGCAGAATGGGGTGTCAGAAAGGATGAACAGAACAATAATGGAACATGCTAGGAGCATGAGGATACATGCAGGACTACCTCTTTATTTTTGGGCAGAAGCGGTGAGCACAGCTGTGTACTTGATAAATAGAGGACCCTCAAGTGCCTTGGATGGAGGCATACCTGAGGAGGCTTGGTATGGTAAAAAATTCGATTATTCATTTCTTAGAGTCTTTGGATGTGAGGTGTTTGTTCATATTGACAAGGATGATAGGACCAAGCTAGAGGCTAAATCAGAAAAATGCACTTTTATTGGTTATGGTGGTGATGACTTTGGATTTAAATGTTGGAGTATTAAAGACAAGAAAATCATTCGGTCTAGGGATGTGGTCTTTAATGAGAAAGTCATGTATAAGCAACAGTTGCAGGAAAACAGGGAAGAATCCAAGAAAGAATATGTAGTGGTAGAGGATCTTCTAGATGGGAAAGTGACCCATGAATCAGTTCATGAACCTGCTCAACAGGAACCCCAAACTCCTATAGTGAGGAGGTCTTCTAGGGTAAGAAAAGAACCTGAATGTTTTTCTCCTTCTCTTTATTATTTATTACTCACTGATAGTGGAGAGCCAGAGAGCTTTGATGAAGCAATGCAGGTAGATGCCAGTAAGAAGTGGGAGCAAGCCATGGATGAGGAGCATAAGTCTCTCATGGAGAACCAGACTTGGGATTTGGTGAAGCTACCAGAAGGCAAAAGAGCATTACAGAACAAGTGGGTGTACATAGTTAAAGATGAAGAAGGAGGAAAGAAAAGATATAAGGCCCGGTTGGTGGTCAAGGGGTTTGCACAGAAAAAAGGTATAGATTTTGATGATATTTTTTCTCCTGTAGTAAAAATGACTTCTATCAGAACTATTCTTGGAATAGTGGCAGTAGAAGACTTGCACTTAGAACAGTTAGATGTAAAGACTGCATTTCTCCATGGTGATTTGGAGGAGGAACTATATATGCAGCAGCCAGAAGGATATGACAGTCAAAGGTAAAGAGGAGATGGTGTGCAAACTGAAGAAGAGCTTGTATGGCCTGAAACAAGCTCCACGTCAATGGTATAAGAAGTTTGATAGCTTCATGATGGAGAAAGGTTATATTAGATGTCATTCTGACCATTGCGTGTATACAAAGAAATTTGAGGATGGAATTTATATTATCCTATGTTTGTATGTTGATGACATGTTGGTTGCAGGTAAAAACATGCAGGAAATAAAAGTACTCAAGAAACAGCTAAGTGAATCCTTTGATATGAAGGATTTGGGGGCAGCCAGACAAATCCTTGGTATGAGGATAACTTGGGATAGGAAGGAACGGAAGTTGACTTTATCTCAGGAAGAGTACATTAAGAAGGTATTGGATAGGTTTAACATGTAGGATGCTAAACTGGTTGGGACTCCTTTGGCAAGCCATTTTAAGTTATCAAAGGAGCAGTGTCCCAAGACAGAGCAGGAAAGAAACCAGATGTCCAAGGTACCTTACTCATCAGCGAGTTGGTAGTTTGATGTATGCTATGGTGTGCACTAGGCCTGATATTTCCCATGCAGTGGGAGCTGTGAGTAGATTTATGAGTGATCCAGGTAAAGAGCATTGGCAAGTAGTAAAGTGGATCCTTCGGTATTTGAGAGGGACCATGGGGACAGTTTTGTGCTACAGTGGATCAGACACCACTTTACATGCAGTTATGTAGATTCAGACATGGCTGGAGATGTAGACAGCAGGAGGAGCACGACAGGTTATATTTACACTGTAGGTGGGACAACAGTGAGCTAGATTTCACGACTACAGAAGCTGGTGGCTTTGTCAACCATAGAGGCTGAGTATGTTGCTGCCACAGAGGCAAGCAAAGAGATGATTTGGTTACAACAATTTCTTGAGGAGTTGGGGCATAAGCAGAAGGAATGTAAGCTGCATAGTGATAGTCAGAGTGCTATACACCTAGCTAAGAACTCTGCTTTCCACTCTAGGACGAAGCATATACAGTTGAGATATCACTTCATCAGGACAGCTTTGGAGGAAGATAAGTTGAAGTTGGAGAAGATTCATACCAGTCAGAATCCTGCAGACATGATGACCAAGGTGGTCACAAGGGATAAACTAAAGCTATGTTCAACTTTGGTTGGCCTTTGTGGATGACTACTGAAGGGTTGAGAAGCTTGCTCAGTGGAAATTAGTCTCCAAGTGGGATATTGTTATGTTTGTGGAGCCTATTTTCATGTTAGAGTGTGGTACACCTTCTATGTGTTACACTCGGGTATTTTTACGGTGGTCCCGCTTTCCGGTGAGTGGGTCAAGGGGGTTGGGTGGGTGAAGCCCCCCTTAATCGGGGGCTTGGGGGTGAAGCCCCCGAAGCAAATTTTCATGGGTGGTTTATTAACCCATCGGTAATGGGTAATCGTTATGGGCTGTTTTGGGGCCCATGGTTTTTCAGGTACCCATTTTTTTGATACCCACGGTTTTTTTCCCATTGTTTTGATACCCACAGTTTTTTGCCCATGGTTTTGATACCCACGGTTTTGTATCAAACTACTTAAGCAATTGTCTATTTATATGGTCTTATGCATATGATAAATAGACAAGAAAATGTATTGCAGATGTGCTTTGAATTCGGGTGTGAATTTTTTATAGTTTGTTGAGCATAGCTCCAAACAGATTTGGGTATTGTATTGAGAGAGCGGTGGCTTGTAATAAAATATGAGCAAGTGATTCTTTGTGGACGTATCCAAAATTGGGTGAAACCACGTTAAATAATGTCTCTTTATGTTGTGTTATTTTATTCTGTACACTTTTATTTGAGATCTGTAATATTTTCTGCATATTAGTTTCTACTGTTACGATTCTGTGAAGGGATTATTCCACATATTTTATCCCTTATTTCCTAACACAAAATATAGGCTTAGGATAATGAATCCCCTTAGACCCTCCAGCTTCTCTGAGTCCAAACTACCAGGACTTTCTTTGATATCAAGGTATTTAGTGTCAGGCGCAATAATTTCATAATGGTTTTTCATCATATGGCTTTGATACTTGACTCACATACTTGGGTCATTTATTGCCATTCTGATGCATCTTATGAATCCTGAAGAAGACCTATTATAGTAGATTAATCCCTACTACAGATTCAAGTATTTTTATGTATATAGGGTTCCTGAAAGACTTCAAGATGATGATGAAGAACTGCAGTCCCTTGACTATGAATAGATCAATTAGGCACACTCCTAAGGTTAAAACCATTTATTAGTTTATTGAAGAAGGATAATTTAAAGGAGCTCACGTTATAATCTTGTCTTGGTGAAGAACTAAGGGAATTGGTTATGATGCAAAAAAATGATAGGAGGGGATTCTATTCTATTAGTAGGAACACATCTAGGTACATTTCTCTACATCAAGAAACCTCTACCCGCTAAAAAATATGACATGCACTATACTGATCCACCTGAAGCACATGAACAATTTTTTCCACTCTCACACATGAAGCTACAACTCTGGTGTACATGAAGATATAGTGAAAGTCTCAATCGTAAGATCACTTGTTGACAGATGGAGGATATTCTGATTCAGGAGAGTGAAAATCTTTATTTTCTCCAAAATAATTGGAAATAGTTTCTTTAATGGTTTTGAAGGTCAATATTTCATTGTACCTCTGTGATGATGACAGTGAGCAATTAAGATGAAATAAAATCATAGAGAAAAACAATCCCGAAGAAGGTAGAGAAAAATAACTTGTCAATTGAAGAACCAAATCTTTTTTGATCTATGTGTTTGTGGTAACTAATCGCCCCACTACCAGTCTATTTCACCTGCTAAAGATGTGATCACCTACACAAATATGAGCACCCTCTGTGTTAGCTTAGTGGTTCCAAATAGTACATTTATTTGATCTTTGGTGTGACAATTTATGCTTTGTACCTGCCACTTGGTCCCACTGTCCCCTCTTTTGAAATAGCTAAGTCATCTTATCCCTTCTTAATAACTAGGGTTTCACACCGTTAGTGGCTTAGTAAGTTTGAGGTTATGTTCTGTATTTACCTTCATATTAATTTGCCCCTACAATAGTAGTTAGATGCAGTGGCAGCTCTTCTAGGAACATTTACTCATCCCCCACCTAATCACAAAGCTCCATTGATGAATAGTCACATATCTTGTTTGTATCCTAATTCTCATGGTCAGGAAACAATCCTACTTGGTGGTGATTGCTAAACCAAATGGATGGTGCAGATTTCTTTGAGTTGATGGATGATGTTGTAAGGACCTATTGGACATAAGTATGAATCCTTTGGAGGCTTGGAACATATTTAGTCAAGTGCTTAGAGAATCTTGTAGTTCTCGGTGATGAGGTGATTTAGTGCACAATTTGGGCTAAAGTGAAAGCAATGTCTAGTATGTAATTAGTGCAGGGTTGGCCCATATGGAAAGTCTTTCATGTTGAATTAGTATGGAAGAAAGAAATTATATTCTTTCAAATGTGGTGACTCAGGTCAAGTGGTCGTAGTAAAAGACCTATGGTTCTTTTAATCATAACTCCCTGTAGCTGTTAAGTCCCATGTACCTGGTCATATTCTAAGATATGTGTTGTGAGAGCGCAAACCATCAAAGATGATCTAGGTGATACAGTGCCACAGTGATTTAAGGGAATCACGATAGAGGACTTAGTAGAGTGACATGATAATCACATGTTTGAAGATTTCATTGAGGAGATAGTATAAAACATATGATAGAATTGCAAAAAATTCCATGTTTAATCTAGTTTGACCACAAGTAGGATAAGGTGTGTTTGAAGAGGGTTTGAAGGTGTACAGAGTTGAAATTTTGCGATTACGAATAGCTATATAGGAAATCTATATTCAATGGTATGATGAGTGATAAAAATGCTTACCAATCCTCCTGGAATATTCATAAGAGTCCTTTGTTGTGAGTGCATATCAGATGAATTTTTCTAAGAAATGGTGTTCCCTGTCAGTATTGAGTGCCTCACTAAATAAAGGTTCTGTGAGGAGGCATATTGGATGCAACTCTTTTGGTTTGAGTAATGTAATGCAAACATTTTAGAGGATTTTAAATCCCCTTGTGGGTTTCACATCTTCCTTCCAAGATATTCATTGCCAGTACTATTTAAAGGTTATGATCTTGCTAGATGGTAAATATCACATTGTAAAGAGATCAAATCTCAATTCAAGGTTGAATGATGAATGATTTATGCAAGTTACATCTAATTGGTTAATGGTTTTGAAGAGCTGATTCAACCCCCCCTCTAAGGAAATTGATCTTCCAATAAATTTGTATAACTTTAGATGGTCCATTCACAGAAGGCTAACCGATCGAAGGAGTTCGTTTTGAAGCATGCATGAATTTAGTTGATCAAGAGATGGGAGAAGATGTCTGGGTAGCATGGACTCAAGGTACTAACTACTAATGGAAATAACTATTCCCTGTGGCATGGATTCATAGCTGAAGGTACTTCTGAAGATAACTTGGTTACAAAGTCAGTGTTGGATATAGTGATTTATAAGAGTCCATGCAAGATATTCCTTCAAGGATGTCCCATCTTTGGTAGTTTGGAAGAATGTGTCTAGTTACAGATGGTTACTGTATTGATGGAAAAGTTAGCTAAGCGAGTTGTGGGATAATCTACAAGTAACTCTGTCCTCAAGATACCCATTCCTCCCAGTAGGTCAGTGCCGACTAATAGCTGGTGGGGATTACAATATATGCATGGGATCATAGAAAAACTAGAAATGATGGACCTAATCTTATTGGTGACTTCGACGCACACTAATGGAATCATAGCAAATATAAAGCAAAGAAGGCCCTCCTAACCTGAAAATCGATGTGATAAGATTTAAGTCAGCAAGGATGACTTTACTCAAAGGATCCAAACTCAATATTGGAGCTCTTAGCATGATCCGATCTACAGGTTGTGGGATACGTGGAAGATAGACCTATGGGTGCTATCAAGTATATGTCTCCCGAAATGAAGAATCATGAAAAATGGAGCTAGATCTTGTGTAGACACCAAATTCGTGTCTTACGACCCCTTGTGACCCGCATCCCATTTCGCAACCTAACCTCATTACCTAAACCTTACAAAATTATTTATTAATTACCTTGTAATTGATAAATCCCCATCACCTCACCTACCCCCTCATTTTTCCACCTCATCATGACCTAGCCCTAATCCTAAACTAACCTAATTAAAACCTAAAACTTGGTCTAAACCTACACCCATGATGAAGGACCCCTTTCTCGCACCCAAAACCGACATTCTAGTCACTTGACCAAGCCCGCAACTGATCTCTCGGGAGAAAAGCAGGGAAGGTGGGTTATTTTACTAAAAATAGCCTACTTTTTCCTCACCGATGCCGGTTCCTACTCGACCGCCGTCGGTTACGTAACCGTCATCGGTTCCCTGTAAATGGGCTCCCCAAACCAAAATCAAAGGTCGAAGGATTTTTGAATCAACAGAGATCATTTGGGAGTGATCAAGAGAGTCCAGATCTTCACTTGACTGAGCAGAGACGAGTGGAGAAACTAGAAGAGTTTGCAGCAAAGGAGATCAACTTGCATCTTCGTCAAAAACCAGTAAGTCACATCTTGCATGTCCTCTGTTATAACATTTCTTATGCTTTTTGAATCACAGTCCTCATAAATCCATTCCTGAATCCACTACCCAGCGTGCCATTGCATCTAACTATCATTCTTTTACCTCTCATCACCTCATTTCCTAATATCACCCATAAAACCAGCCTTACAAACAACATAGCTACCCTACAGCAAAACCACCCCACAAAACAACCAACCTACAGATCCTAAACCCTACCGACATCGATTACCAGCAACCGGTATCGGTTATCCTGACTACAACCAGAAACCAGCCTTTCCCTACCCGTTTCAACAAAATAATTTAATTGATATTTTACAGTCTTTTGTGTTGATTCATATCGACAGGGGAACTGACCACCTTCGAAAGGAAGTTTTATATTTCCTGGGCCCAATGTAGTTCCCTCATTTATTGTTTAATCAAAATCTTGTGGTCTTGTGTTCTTATTTGCAGGTAGTCCTTCCAAGACAAAAAGGAGTTCTTCATAGTCAACCTGATCTTCCTCTACGGTATGCGCACACCATCTCGACATTCCACAGGTATTCCTCCTAGCCCTAACCTTATCTGTTTCTAAAAGGAATGAAAGGATAGAAGCAACTCTATTCCCAGAAGCCGAAACATTCCGAGTGAAACATTTTGGCACGCCCGGTGGGACCCATTTTGGGTTTCTTTCTTTCTTGCTTGCTTTCATATAGGAAACATACTTGTTGTTTTCTTCTTCTTAAGATATTCACAAGGTATTTTGTTATTTTGGTAAAAGAACTTGCTTTGTTTTTGCATCTTGCATTAGTGAAAGTCATCTCTTTTGCTTCATCGAATATCATTTTCGATTTAGGTTTAAAACATGTACATTGCATTCCTGCTTGCTGTTTTCAATTCTAGTGAACATAGATTAAGTAACAGGTCATGCACGTGGGGGTGATATCAATGGTATTGACAAGAAATTAATCTTACATTCACTGCACAACACATACCGAATCACTTCACAATTAACACAACAGCTCAAACATCCCCCCTTTTTCCGCGGTATTCCTCCGCCCGATTGAGGTAACCTTATAAGCCAAAACAAACTTGACATTTCCCCTAGGTCTTGTTGTTTAGGATTCTGACATCATTCTACATCTAAAGGCATAAACCCACGATAATTAAAATTAACCCTAGGGTTAGTCTCTGGATTTGTGTGTGCATCTTACTTGTTTTCAGTTCTGTTTTCTCTGTCATACTTTGTCTTCTGTGACCAATAATTTGACAAATATCCTAAACGTTGTTAAAAGTCAAATTAGCAGCCTTTTATATCTTGTTATCCTAGACTTCTTACACCGACATCGGTTACCTGACCGACGTCAGCTATAGTATAACCGACATCGGTTACTAGACCGATATCGGTTACTGTCTTTTCCAATTCCTGACAAACCAGCAACCTACCAATTTCATCATTCTGAGGTTGTTTCTGTTCTTGATAGATTGAAACCTTACTGTGTACTATTGTCCATGGTTGTTATCACTCGGAAGCAAGCCACCGCCATGGTTTCACATGCTTTCTCTGTGCCTTTGCTTGAATCACCCCCTTCACATTCTGTGGGGAATCCTACGGACACCAGTGAGATCCCCAAAATTCCTGTAGGAGATAAGGAATTTGCCAAGTTTCTGGACGCTAATCCTAGCGCTGTACAATACTATTTGTCTCATGCCCCTGACCGTACGCCTGATGGTCAGCTCCTTGTTGGCATGCCTATTAGTATAGATGCTCATTTAGCTCCCACTCCACCTGATAACACCGCCTTGCTTCCTGCACCTTTAGCCCCGTCTCCCAATCCAATGGCTTCAGAGGTTCATATGACACAGATTGGCTTTCCTTTGGCTAATCTTGAACCCCACATATCATTACCACCGACTGCCCCTACCTCATCTCTCTTGCAGACTACTCCGTTCCTGACTTGCTCTCTACCACCTATCCACACGAGCTTTCCTTCTCAAGCTCCGCCTACCTTTTCATTCCCATACACGTATCCAGTAACCTCAACATCTTATATGGGACATCCCTATTCGATCGCCTCAACATATTCATCCTCCATACCTTATCAACACTTAACCCCACCATTGTCCAGCGGAGGCCCTTGGCCCAATTTGCCTCCGTTTACCACAACCGCACCATCATCTCATCCAACCACGGATTTCATCAAACAAATGATGGAAAAAATGCAAAATCTAGAGGCTTCTGTTTCGGGAAGTCGTAGCGCCTTGACATACGAGCAAGTTTGTCGGGAGCCTATTCACCCTTCTGTCCCCCTTCACTCATATCCTCCTCAATGGGAATTGCCAAAATTTACTCGTTTTAATAGTAAAGAAGATCCTCAACAACACTTGCGATCATTTAGACATGCTTGTTATTTGATTGCCCATGATGATGCCTTGTTACTCCGCACATTTCCCATGTCCTTATCAGGACCCACCTTGGAGTGGTACAGTGCTTTAGCCCAGCACTCAATCTTCTCTTTTAACCAACTAGCCCAATCTTTCTTGGATCACTTCTCCATTAACATTGCTAAGAAAGTATCTATCATCGACCTCTATGCCATTCGACAATTCGAAGACGAATCTATCGCAGATTTCGTTGGATGATGGTGTGGCCTTATCAACCAACTTACATATGCCTTGCCTCAGGCTGAACTTATCGAAATTTTTACGCGGGCATGTGCTAAGCACATTTCTCCTACTCTTCAAATTCAAACTTTCCGCACATTTGATGAAGCCTTTACCATGGCTCGGAAATTAGAAATTCGAGCCTTAGAAGAAGAGAAATTGCGGTTGCGCAACAAAAACCCCAATTTCCAAACTCCAGACTCTACTAATAAACCAAACACCACCACTCCTCACACGTCCACTTCTTCTAAATCAAAAGGAGCTGTCCATGCGGTGATGGTTAAATCTCAAGCACCATCTAATACTCCACCAAAAACTACCTATAAGTACAAAGCCGAGCCCATTAATTACACTCCCTTGGGAGAAACTTATGGTGTCATCTTGGAAAAATTGCTCAAAGACAGAGCTATCACCTTGCCTCCTGTTAAACCTCACTCCAGGTTTGACTCCACCCGCGCTATACCTTCCTGGTACAAAGAAAATGACTTCTGTAACTTTCACCGTGTAAAAGGACATAGTCATGAAAACTGCAAGATGTTGAAAAACATAGTGCAGGAAATGGTTGATGCAGGCGATATAACCCTGGATAATCCTAATGCCCCTGCCAACTGAAATTTGAAAATCTTCAACAAACCATTCCCAAATCACTCGTCCAACAGTAACGTAAACCAGGATATCTTAGCTGAGGAGAGTGTTCATGAGATCCATGCAGTCTTCGACTCCCAGCCAAAAGCCTCTATCGAGAAAATTTTGAATCAAGCCTCTCCACTAACACAAGAGTCCGAACCTCCTTCACCACCATCAAGCCAAAGTGAAATCATTCCTTTACCCATAAAAGAGTTAACTGCCCAGACTTCTCTTCTCATCAATGAGTCTGCTTACACCACATCCCTACAAGACTGCGAACGGATGTTATCTAATCTATCTATTTCCCAAACTTCTCCTTCTACCGCTCTTGCTGCACAAGAGGAAGGTACGCCACTCCTTTTGACATCCTTAGACGAGAAATATCTTGCACCGACATCACCAAATTCTTTAACCATGACAGATCCTCTCGAACATGCCCTCTTACCTATTAGTTCTTCATCGCCTAAATCTTTTCAAAGACCAGTCGACCTCTTAACATTTATTGATACAGTGCCTCATCTACCCCCTGTATCATACCCACAGTGGATTGGAATCACAACCCACCTTTCTTCCGTACAAAATTTACAATTCACACCTGAAGACTGTCATTCTCCAGAGGATAGACGAATCCTGTGGGAACGTTTGAGTACCCCCTATTCTACTCAAATGCAGATGACCGATCCAGACACCTCTACCATATACCCTAAGTGTTTACAGAAACTCAAAATTCCTATGTCCTCATTCTCGTCCCCCGTATCTATACCAAGTGTCCCATCCACCTCTATTAACCCAACTAAATCTTCCCCTACACTTGGGACCTCACCAATACCCAATCTCACACAGCCGCCTAAGCGACTAGATTTATCCAAAAATAAAGCCGCCCCCCACCTAGGAGACAAACTCAACCAGTGCCTCTATCAAAATCAAAACCATCATCGTCACACCTACCTTCCATATTGGGACCTCATCCTTCCACCTTGCATCAATATATCATACCTCCTGTGTTTTCTTCAAAACGACCTACGCCTTCTGCACCTATACAGAGATCTAAAGGTATATCAACATTATCACCCCACGTATCCTGTCCACCCATCAACCCTAAACAAACTCCATCATCAAAGGATTTATTTTCTGTCACTCCCCTTTCTTTGTGGTTGTTTTCCGCTACCACGTCATCTGTAGCCTCATCATTTAACCAGCCGAACGTAGCTCCTGCGCCAAAGAAACCACGTTTAGTGAAAACCACGTGTCAACACCCCTTGGCTAAACCACCACCCATACGAACCAACCATGCCCAAACATTACCGAAACCCACACAACCAATACCCTCATCCTCCTCTGATTTTGACCCACTCAAAGGATCTTACGCCAAAATCCTTGCTATGTTGGTGGAGAATGCGACCATTTCTCTACCCCCACTTAGACCTTATGACCTGTCTAAACCTCGGCCTATAGGTTACGATGAGTCTAAAATCTACGCTTATCACCGCACACCCGGACATGATGTGGAGGGATGCAAAGCTTTAAAAACCATCCTTCATCAGTCACCTCTCCCAGATAGAAAGGTTAAGAAAGACAACTTACGAAGGGAGAGACCTTTAACTTCCATTCCCTCTCCTGTACCATCTGTCCCCGCCTCACCAATATCTATCATTATTACAACCCCACCTCTTGAAAACCATGATTTATCCCAACCATCTTCCTCATCTCAGGTTTACGAGATTAATATGATTAGTGTTGCTACTCGAGCGCAGAAAAACAATGAGAAAACGAAAGAAAGCACACATGCGTCCTCTCTTTCTCCATCCAGCATCCCGATTGCACCACCACCCAAAGTGGTTATTCATGGGCCCGCTTACCCCGTCTCTAATGGATTTGCCCATCGATCCATGATCAAATAGCTTCACCAATCGCCCGTAAAAATGACACTATATGATCTCATTCAGACTTCTGAATCTCATCGACAAGCTCTCGTTGAAATTCTTCAAGGGATCGAGGTCTTACCTAATGAAACCCTGCCCGTTGCCTCCATTCTAACACCCAATCACGTTGCCTCTCTCACCAAACAACCCACTGCCCCAACCACTTCTGTCTCTGTACCACAAGCTACTGCAGTCAGTTTCTCTGAAGATGAAATTGTTGACTTTGGTACAGAAGACCCTGACCCTGCCCTTTTCATCTCCGCTTACATCCGGGACATTCAGGTACGTCGTGTTATGATTGACGGGGGTGCTAGCCTAAACATCATCTCTTCAAAAGCCTTCCAACAAATGAATATCCCTTCTAGCTACATGTGTGCCAACCCCATCATGTTGCGGTCATTTAATGACGCTATTACCTCTACCTTAGGCACCGTGATCCTTAACATTCGGGTAGGACCACGTACTTTACCCGAACTCTTCTATGTCCTTGAAGGAGACTTCCAATACAACATATTGCTAGGTCGTCCTTGGATCCGGGCTATGGGATGCGTTCCCTCAACATTACATAGATGCATAAAATTTGAGTACGAGGGGAAGTCCTACACCGTAAAAGCTGATCCTCCCCCCTTTAAAACCTGTAATATGTTATACCACCCTAACGATGTGCTTATACCAATCAAGACACCCATACATTCAACCCAACCATCCTCTTCAAATGTACCTCAACCATCCACCTCAACCACACCTACGCCTTCAACTGATGAAACCACCGTCGCAAAAACCACTTCCCTTCCCGTAGCTAACATCCCAACCGCTGACCCCTTAGTAGATGTTTTTCAACACCTTACGCTGGGGGAGTATCACCTATATAACGTTAGTTCTTTCCATACCCCACAGGAGTACGGACAGGTACATGCCCATCCTACCTATGATCGTCGTGTGGGGGAAGTAATCCCCTACGGACCACCTCACTGCCGCACTAACCTAACGTATGGGGGTGTCGACGCATCTTCCGTTGCCCCTGAGCCTCCTCTTGGTGTGGTTCCTTTCCAATCTGATTTTCAATACCTTACCAATCTTCGTTTTGCCCTCACCTTCTTGACTCGCTGTGCTTGGAAAGGCTTTGGTTTTGGTCTTTATGAACAAGGCCGACACACGATTATTCCCGTTACTACACGCAAGCACAATGATCGTAGTGGTCTCGGATTTCCGGGAACACTTATATCGACGGAACCTTGTGTCAGTTGTCTTCTAGAAGACGATGACGTTACCCCTACCAAACCGTCATCACCCATTTTTCCTTCGTCACCCACAGAGTCGATAGATCCTGAATCTATCCCTCCTAACTTTTTTTTTCTTCATAAATGCTATCTTCCTAGGTCCTCTCATTTATCAACGCGATAATGAGGACCCCTCTTCTATTCCCCTTCTATATCCAGACATGATTGAAGAGGACTCACCTTCAATTAACGTTGTTGAGTGCCAGGATGATGACTCCATCATCACTTACCTTGGCGCGGATGACTCTTATATTCAACGCGCCTTACCATCTGAAACCCAAACCATGCTGAATGAATCTACTATAGAAATCAACATCCACACGGAGGAGGATCCTCACATTGTGAAGATCAGACAATCCCTTAACGCATCAGAACAAGTCTCCTTTACTACCTTTCTCTGTGCTCGCAACCAAGCTTTCGCTTGGTCCTACGCTGACATGCCAGGAATTGATCTTGACATTGCTGTCCATAACATTACACTAAAACCCGATTCCAAGCCAATTAAACAGAAATTGAGAAAAATGCATCCACGCATTGCCCTCTTGGTCAAAGAGGAGCTTCAACGACTCCTTTCTGTTTCCTTCATCCTGCCTATTGACTATCCTCAATGGATTTCTAACATCGTACCTGTCACTAAAGCGACGGGGGGACTTCGGATATGCACATATTTTCGGGATCTTAACCTCGCTTGCCCTAAGGATGACTTCCCCCTACCTAGTATTGACCAACTTGTTGATCTCACTGCAGGCCATGAGATGCTCTCTCTCATGGATGGCTTTTCAGGATACAACCAAATTTTGGTTGCCCCTGCCGATCAACACAAAACTGCCTTCATAACTCCTTGGGGAACCTTCTGTTATCGTGTAATGCCATTTGGCCTTAAGAATGCTAGTGCAACCTATCAGCGGGCTATGACCTATATTTTTCATGACATTATGCACACTATCCTTGAAGATTACGTCGATGATCTTCTTGGCAAATCTAAACATTGCAGTGAACATCTTGATGTTTTAACCATTATTTTTGATCGCCTGTTACAATATTCTGTCCGTCTGCAACCAAAGAAATGTGCCTTTGGTGTCCTTTCGAGAAAACTTCTTGGCTTTATCGTCTCTTTGCGTGGCATTGAGGTCGACCCATCTAAAGTCAAGGCTATCTTAGAAATGCCCCCACCTACCAATCTCAAACAATTGCGTAGTTTACAAGGTAAGCTCCAATATATCCGACGTTTCATCTCCCAACTCTCGGATCGATGTCAACCTTTTCATCACCTTCTTAAAAAGGACATTGATTTTCAATGGAGCGAAGAGTGCCACCTAGCCTTTGAAGCTCTCAAAACTTATCTCTTGCAGCCACCCGTGCTTATCCCACCTCAGGACGACCGCCCTTTCTACCTTTACCTTTCCGCCACTGACCACGCTGTAGGGGCCATGCTTGCACATCGTGACTCCGAGAATCGAGAACAAGCCGTTTATTATATAAGTCGTACTTTGGTGGACTATGAGACTAGGTATACACATGTAGAAAAGTTATGCCTAGCCCTATCATTCGTGGCTACCAAACTCCGACACTACCTTCTGAATCACAAAACTTTCGTCATCACCAACATGGACCCCATCCATTACATGTATGCCAAACCTCATCTAAACCAACGCATCGCCAGATGGCTCATGCTCCTCGCCGACCTCGACCTTGAGTTTGTCCACCAGAAATCAATCAAAGGACAAACTCTTGCAGACCAACTTGCGGAGGCCCCTTTACCTGGGGAACAATTTACCAATTTTACATTCCCAGACGAACTCATCGCTACTCTTTCCCTCAAGGAGGAGTCGTATCCAATGACGCTCTTCTTCGATGGATCCAAATGCCACTGTGGTGGAGGAGCCGGTGTTGTTCTCATTCCTCTCGACGCTGAGCCCATGCCTCTTTCATTCCGACTCGATTTCCCTTGCACTAATAATACAGCGGAATACGAGGCCCTTGTTCTGGGTCTCCAAGTTGCGTTACACTTAGGTATCAAATCTATCAATATTTTTGGCGACTCTCAATTGGTAGTCAATCAAGTTATGGGCATCTACCAATGTAAAAATGAGGAACTTCAAAAGTACAAACACTACGTGGACTCACTTCTAGCCTTATTTACTCACTATTCTATCCAAACCATTCCCTGCTCCACTAACAAATTTGCGGATACTATGGCTTGCTTAGCCTCGCAAATTCCAGCTTCATCAACTGACTCTGACATTTTCGTCTTGGTCCAACAACTCTTTGCCCCATCTTATTCAGCCCCGGTTGTTTGTATGATAAATACTGTGTCTGCTAACTCGCAGGATACTTGGTATCACCAATTCCACGACTACCTTACAACCTCTGTTCTCCCTTCTGACCTTACTAGTACTAGTAAACGCTCTTTTCTTAACCGCGTTTCTCGTTATGTAGTTATGGGGGGACTCCTTTATAAATGTGGCTTTGATGGCATCCTCCTTCGATGTCTCACCGGCGTGGAGGTCACCCATACCATCCAACAGGTCCATGACGGTATCTGTGGCGGACATTTTAGCGGCCGTGCCATGGCCAAGCGAATCCTTCGCCTAGGTTATTATTGGCCTACTCTCAATAACGACTGCTACGAATATGTTAAGCGTTGTGTTATGTGTCAACAACATGCCAACCTTCAACATACTCCTAGCCACCCGCTACAGGTCGCCCGAGATCTTTGGCCTTTCTCACAATGGGGTTTAGACCTTATTGGTGAGATTCACCCGTCCTCTTCACAACGTCACCGATGGATTATCACAGCAACCGAATATTACACAAAATGGGTGGAGGATATCCCACTCATTTTGACTAAAAAAGAGAAAATTGTAGAGTTCATTAACCACCACATTATCTGTCGTTTTGGTGTTCCTCATCGCCTGATTACAGATAATGGCAAATCTTTCAAAAATAAGTTGTTGCAAGACCTTTGTGACAACTTTGGTATCAAACTTAGCTTCTCATCACCCTACTATCCACAAGCAAATGGACAAGCCGAATCCTCTAATAAAACCCTAACCAAAATCCTCATGAAAGTTGTCAATGAGTCTGGAAGAAATTGGCACGATCACATCCCCTTTGCCCTTTGGGCTTATCGTACTAGCATTCGTACCTCCACTAATGCCACACCTTTTTCTTTGGTATATGGTACCGAGGCTGTCTTGCCTCTCGAAATACAAATACCCTCCCTCAGGATATCTCTTCAGGATATTCTCACCAACGATGATTTCCGCCAAGATCGGTTAGCCCAATTGGAGCTTCTTGACGAACGTCGTCTTACAGCTCTCGATCACCTTCAAATCTATCAAAAACGCATCAAGCGTGCTTATGATAAGCGACTTCATGAGCGTACATTTAAGGTTGGTGATCTTGTCCTCAAAGAGAATCAACATGTAACCAAACTAGAAAAGAGCAAACGTGGAAAAATTGCTCCCAATTGGATCGGGCCTTATATAATCACTCACACTTATGGATCAGGCACTTATCGTTTAGCTTCGCTTAATGGTAAACCTGAGCCTGAGCCCCTTAATGCCTTGCATCTTCGACCATTATACTGTTGAATTTAGTGTTATATCACTTCTTATCTACCTACTGCTCATCCCTTGAGCTCATTTACCGCTACATACACTTTGTTTTCTACATCTCAAAATAAAATCAAGCTCACTTCTCGCCTCCCCTTAACGATGCCTTCCCCTTTTTTAGTCTATTCCATGACTTCAAAGCATTAAAATAAGCCGTATTCTTATGGGATTTTCTTGAGTCAAACTTCCTACCAAACTAGATGCTTCACGCCAAAAGAACATCTAGTCATCTAAATTAAATATAGAATGCTCCCTCGAAGGACAGCTATATGCCGAACTATTGCTGCTATTATATATAGACTGCTCCCCCGAAGGACAGCTATGCACTAAAATTTCATCTGCTGCTATAAATAGACTGCTCCCTCGAAGGACAGCTATACACAGTCAGCCTTTATCAGAAGCTTCTCGCATTGATCAGCTTCGTGAAGACCTCAAGAATAATACAATCAATATCCCTTGTAGACTTCCCGCATCGATCAGTCTATATTCAATAAAATAAAAGCCTCATTCAAAAGAAATTTTGAGTCATGGAATTTTCTATTTAGGGTAGGTTCTCTTTCGTCAGAACACTCACTTTGTAATAAGTTCTCCATACCTCAACTATACCATTCACATCACCTCACCATTTGTTTCAACTCAAGGGACGTGACGTACACCTGATATGTTGTGATCATACAACTCTTTTCACCTATTGACTTCTCGTCTATGCACCGGTACCTAGGGCTTCAAGTTTGTTCTATGTTGTGTGGTTTGTTTTGCTCTGTTCACCTGCAGAGCACTCTTTCCTCTTTGCCTTGCATCTAGGATTGTGTGTTGATCTTAATCAGGACATGATTCCCTACCACTTGGGTAGTCTAACTTTCGCTTCCCTTATACCTTTTACAACATCACCAATTCATTACCAACACCATCAACCTTACCTTACCAATATTACTATCAATACTTTTACCAACCAACCAATCGCCTAACCATACCTAAATTGCCTGAATTCACCTCTTCCTAGTCCTAAGGGAGAACTACATTGGTCTAAGGCCCCTCCTTGCTTTGTGCAATGGGCTATGTAGGTAGCACTTCGGAGACATGGGGTCTCCCAAGGTTAGCTCGACCATCCCCTACCATACCCTATCATGTGTTGTAAATATAAATATTTTTTGTGTATTTCTATTTGCCAACGTTCCTCTTTATCATTTTTCAAAACAAACAAAAACAACATCCAAAACACAACCATTCTTATTATTATCATCACTCAAAAGAACATACATCTTTAGTTTTATTTTAGATGTTAACCGAATACATCTTCTCTATCATCAACTCACAGGTCGGCATCCTTATTTATTCTAATATTCCTATAAAATCCACTTAGACCCTTGCACCTCCTCCCAAATCAGGTGGTGATCGTGATCGTCGATGCCTCTCAGCTGGCCTCTCCATCCTCAAAGGTGCCACTGCCATTGGTTCCTCCCATTGATCCGCCAACATCTCCTGTAACATTCGAATACGTCCTCTCACGTGAAGGAATCAATGCTCCAATCTTCACTCTCCACGTCAGACAACTCAAATAGATTTCCAAATTGCAAAAGTGACAATGACAGGACGTATTTTTCTTTTTATAGGTTTTTCGCCCATAACCGATATCGGTTTTATTGCGCCCTAGGGAACCGGTATCGGTACCCTCACCGATATCGGTCATATAGAATTGACATCGGTTTTATTCCAAATTGCCCCCAATTTCTACCCTTATTTACTATTTGCCCCTTTTCACCCACATCGCCTATATCAACCTTTGCCGCAACCCAATAACTTGGCCCGACCCAAGGCCGCAACCAAACCATCTGGCCCAACCTAAGGCCGCACCCCAACCATTTGGCCCGACCCAAGGCCGCAACCCAATAACTTGGCCTAACCCAAGGCCGCAACCCAACCATTTGGCCTGACCCAAGGCCGCAACCACACCATTTGGCCCGACCTAAGGCTGCAACCCAACAACTTGGCCTGACCCAAGGCCTCACCCCAACCATTTGGCTCGACCCACGGCCGCAACCCAAAAACTTGGCCCGACCCAAGGCTGCAACCAACCTATTTGGCCCGACCCAAGGCCGCAACCCAACCATTTGGCCCGACCCAAGGCCGCAACCAAACCATCCAGCCCAACCCAAGGCCTCACCCCAACCATTTGGCCCGACCCAAGGCTGCAACCCAACAACTTGGCCCGTCCCAAGGCCGCAACCCAACCATTTGGCCTGACCCAAGGCCGCAACCCAACAACTTGGCCCGACCCAAGGCCTCACCCCAACCATTTGGCCCGACCCACGACCGCAACCCAACAACTTGGCCCGACCCACGGCCCTCACTCATCAATTAGCCCGACCTAAGGCCGTACCACTTAACTACTTCGCCCAACATCAACAACATACTCTTTTATCCACCCAGTAGCCTTTTGTTTAATCCAGCGCACCTGTTCGTGTTTTAGCATGATTAGGGTCCCTGACTTGAGCTGTCGACCAACGTTTCCTAGACCTAGACCGTGACGTTTATCTCAACCAAACCAACCATTTGGTACTGCCGAACATGCCTAAACGTTCCTGTACCTTACCTGTTATATACCCTGGAGCTACTTCCTATGCCTTGGATACCAGGATTATATCACCCTTTTTTGGATAAACTATCGACCTTTGCCTATGCATTGTTGGTTTGCTCATCAAATCATGTACCCTAGTCGCACTATTGCATTTCAATGTGCGTCTGCTTCCTTGGACCTACCCCACCCTCTCACCATCATCTCTACACCATTTATCCTTTATCAACTCTATCCCTGATTTCACGTTCTCTCAATCCGTGATAGATTTGAGGGGGATTACCTATACCCTTAACAGGGGAAACCACTTCATATTATTGTCCGTGTAGCTTTACAAAACAAGCTACACGACAATAAGGGGCTAATGTAGACACCAAATTTGTGTCTTACGACCCCTTTGTGACCCGCATCTCATCTTGCAATCTAACCTCATCACCTAAACCTTACACAATTATTTTTTAATTACCTTGTAATTGATAAATCCACATCACCTTACCTGCCACCTCATTTTACCACCTCATCATGACCTAGCCCTAACCCTAAACTAACCTAATTAAGACCTATAACTTGGTCCACATCTACACCCATGACTAAGGACCCCTTTCTCGCACCCAAAACTGACCTTCTAGTCACTTGACCAACCCCACAACTGATCTCTCGGGAGAAAAGCAGGGAAGGTGGGCTATTTTACTAAAAATAGCCTACTTTTTCCTCACCGATGCCGGTTCCTACTCGACCGCCGTCGGTTACGTAACCGCCATCGGTTCCCTGTAAATTGGCTCCCCGAACCAAAATCAAAGGTCGAAGGATTTTTGAATCAACAGAGATCATTTGGGAGTGATCAAGAGAGTCCAGATCTTCACTTGACCGAGCAGAGACGAGTGGAGAAACCAGAAGAGTTTGCAGCAAAGGAGATCAACTTGCATCTTCGTCAAAAACTAGTAAGTCACATCTTGCATGTCCTCTGTTATAACATTTCTTATGCTTTTTGAATCACAGTCCTCATAAATCCATTCCTGAATCCACTACCCAGCGTGCCATTGCATCTAACTATCATTCTTTTACCTCTCATCACCTCATTTCCTAATATCACCCATAAAACCAGCCTTACAAACAACATAGCTACCCTACAGCAAAACCACCCCACAAAACAACCAACCTACAGATCCTAAACCCTACCGACATCGATTACCAGCAACCGGTATCGGTTATCCTGACTACAACCAGAAACCAGCCTTTCCCTACCCGTTTCAACAAAATAATTTAATTGATATTTTACAGTCTTTTGTGTTGATTCATATCGACAGGGGAACTGACCACCTTCGAAAGGAAGTTTTATATTTCCTGGGCCCAATGTAGTTCCCTCATTTATTGTTTAATCAAAATATTGTGGTCTTGTGTTCTTATTTGTAGGTAGTCCTTCCAAGACAAAAAGGAGTTCTTCATAGTCAACCTGATCTTCCTCTACGGTATGCGCACACCATCTCGACATTCCACAGGTATTCCTCCTATCCCTAACCTTATCTGTTTCTAAAAGGAATGAAAGGATAGAAGCAACTCTATTCCCAGAAGCCCAAACATTCTGAGTGAAACACTTGCTTCAAGAAAACTAAAAATGGAACAGAAGTTTGAAAAGATCTTAAGAAACTTAGATAATTTTTTGAGCAGCCAAAGAAACTCTAGCGAAAAATTTGGTTTGGGCTTCAAAGAAGATTTAAAGAAGGATGTGAACCATTCTAAGTCAAGTCAAGAATCGACCAAGGCTAAGGATATATTTAAAGGAAAAGAGGTAGGAATTCTATCAAGAATGATCACCCATGCAGAGATTGCATATATAAGAATTCAAGGAATGTGGTTTGATATAAATGTCAAAAGAAGGGACACATTGCCAAATACTGCCTATATGAACCATCAATTCAAATTTGGGAAAATGAAGCTGCTATAGGTAAGACTAAAGCTGTATGTTCTAATTGTAATGAAGTGGGTCACATAGCTAGATACTTATCAACATGAATCACTAAGATAGAGATGGAAGAATGAATGTGTGAATGAGGTTGTATGTTTCAAATGCAATCAAACTGGACATATTGTTAGGTTATACTATCAGAGTTCACCTAGAAAGATTTGGAGAGATGGATCTTCTCAAGGTAAAAGTCATATTAATTTCTTCAAATGCAATAAATTTGGTCATATTTCAAGATATTATAGATGGAGAAAATAAATATACAAGAGGAAGGGAGATGATAGGTCTAATCATAGTGAAAATCCTAAAGTTACTAATAAACCAAATGTTCAAAAGGGTCTATTTACTACTCAAGAAGGTTATCAAGGGAATGATAGAGAATCAAAGACTCAGCAACTAAAGGAATTGAAGCAAGATCTTGGTGTCCTCTCTCATGAGGACTTGGGGTGTTTTTCTCTGTTAAGACACAAATAGGGTATGGGTTCCTCCATTAGGCTTCATGGATTCATCTTCCTATTAGATTAAAGCACGTGAAGGTATATAAATTTTATCTACTATTTCAACTCAGCATGTCCAACCTTCTGAAGAATGTGGTCTTAATAAAATGATCATGGTTTATGTCAAGTATGCATTAAAGTATGCTTTTAGTTAAGTATGTTGTGCCATGTTGAGTCAGGTTAAAAGGATGAAGTGGTTGTTCTGAAATATTTATACAAAGTCATTAAGATAAAATTTTCTATGATCTAAGTTTTTAGTTCAAGAAGCATAAACCAAGTTTATGTTTATGTTTCTATCAGTTGTGATAAGTCTTCATGATCTTTAGGGTTTGAGATATTTTCAAATGATTATACTACTGAAGGAATGTTTACAAAAATGATTTTGATGTCAAGAAGTGATTTTTTAGGTCTACCAGGGATTTGTGATATGAGATAGTGATGTTAAAATGTGTTCTAAACCTTATATATGTATGTTTAAATCTTTTATGTCATGAGAATTTGAAGTGCATTAGGAACAAATGTGTCCATAACCTTGAGTGATTGCAAGCGTCATATGTTACTATGCAGGCATTGTAATAGAGTGTAAAAGGGTTCTTGGATAATGTAGAGACAAAGATTGAAAAATTTGATAACATCATTAGGACTGATTGTGAGTTGATACATTAATGAGGTCAAAAGTAAAGGTGCCTATGATGTCAAATCAATTAATGAAGTCCGCAACCAAGGATGAATTGAAATGGAGCTGGAATGTTCTGACAAGGGTTGAACACTACAATAGTGCATCCATGAGGTCAAGATGTGGCCATTGTGTTCTTAAAGGTATTAAAATTGTTTTGGAGCTCGTTTAGGTGACGTTGTATGACCAAGGTTGCTAGATTCATGAACTGAAAGTCAATCATATTTTATGATGGCTTGATCATACCATCAAAGGAAGCATATGTTGGTGTTTTTATAGGTAAATTCATGAATTGATTGATTCTACAAGGTGTATCTGTAGCTCATGATTAATGTGAGATGTAACAAGCATGTTCATACTCCATATGTGTTGTTTGAAGAGTATACAAGGCATGATTAGGTTTTTGAAATCCTAAATGACATGTTCTTTAGTGGAGATATATGGTTATAGGTTTGAGGTTGAATATTTGGGTCTATGTGCTAGGGAATTTTCTCTTGAGTGATGATTGTAATGACTCTAGAGTGTGTATACATATTAGAGGTAGTATGAAGGAGTGTAAAACACTGACATGACCGTGAAGACAAAAATTGTGTCTCTCAGTGATTAATCATGGTTGTAAATCATGTGTATGGTTCCTGAAGGTCTATAGTGTGTCTCAGAAAGGATTATAGAGCATTGAAAAGGTGTGCAAGGTTATACTTTCCTAAAACTAAGGTTGAAATATTGATGAAGGGCCAAAATGATAGTGAAAAATTATCATAATCTAAGGTATGTCTTATGAGTTCTTTTTGTAAAGGAGTAGAAGAGTATTAAGGTGAAAATGTCTTGTCATTGAATGAGTGCATACTGTTCATGGTGGTTTCTATGGTGGTATGTTTTGAGGGGGATGTTGAGTGACTACTACACTTGAGATATGAAGACATGTTTTTTACATGTCGAAGTATGGTTAACCTCTTGCATCGTGATAGAGCACTGAAGACTGTGAAGTTGTAAAATGGAAAGCTACAAGACTATAGAGGTTTGTTGAAGTAAGGGGAGTTGTCCTTGACCATTAAGTAAGTGTATTTAGTGATAAGAAGACCTTGTGAGGAAAAATGATATATGGTGTGCAAGTATATTGACAAAAAATTGTGCAAAAAAAAGTTATGTTCATATGTTCATTCATTGAAGTTTCTATAGTGTTTAAGGGATAAAATTTACCATCTCAGTCAGTGCATGAAGTTCCATGATGCTTGTTGTATGAGTATATGAGGTAAAAAGGAGCTTGAATGTTCATTATGCTAAGAAGGTGAAGCTAGGAGAGTATCATATATTGAAAAGTTGTTTAAGTTACATGATTGACAGGGTGTCAATAGGATGTTTGACACTGTAATAGTAAGATACAAGTATGATCAAGCTCCTTGAAGTAGGGGGAGATGGTTATGACCTTGAAACATGTGTTCCAGGTTCCTAAAATGATTAGTAAGGAAAATTAATGAGTGATAGCAATCATAATTATAGGGGGAGCTTACCACAATCTTAAACAAGTATGTTAGCATGAAAAGGAGGGTAAGAACACTAAAGTATTTCTTTAGGCCTGAGAAGATATGTTTGAGCCATCTCCATGACAAAAGTGCAAGGTATGAAATCTAATTTTTGCATGATAAGTTAAAATTTGATAGTATCTTCACAGGGGGAGCTATAAGGAGTTGATTCATGTTGGTTATGGACTTCTATACCTGTCAGAAGTTTGATCCTTTTAGTCTGTAGAAGTTGTTCAGGGATATCAGTGTAGAACACAATTTTTGTATCGTTCCTCCTCTTCACTTTACAACATGCTTATCCATTCGAATCCCATTTCCCACCAACCCTACATATTTAATTAATAAATTGATTAATTAATCCCCTTTCAAACACTTATACCTCATCATATGCTAAATAATCAAATATTCCAATTAGGTCATATCATCCCACCTAATAATGTAATATTCCAAAAGCATCCTAATCATGAACCCCATTTAATAAAATCAAATCCATTATCTCACCTAATCACTCAAATTGTGTCCCCCCGCCATCCAAATCATGAAACCCATCCAATCAAATCAAATATATTATTTCACCTAATCACTCAAATAATGTCCCCCACTCACCTGACCAAGGTTAATTTTTCAAACCCCGGTTACCTTATAACCCCTAATCTAACCCCATCTCTAAGCTATAAATACAAGCCTTCCCCCCTCTTTCAAATAAGTTGGAAATTTTTGGAAATTCTTTTTAAAGTTTTAGAAAACAAAGGAAGAGTGATAGAAAACCTTTGCCATTATAGCTCTCCATGATAGAAGCCTCCCCCTTCATTTTGAACAAGTAAGAAAGGATAGTGAATTACTAATATTATAGCTTCTCTCATATCATCCTCATATTACTCTTATGATTCTAGTTATGGCACCATAATGTCATCCACATGCCCTTGAAGTACCCTCGTCATCCCATTTACTTGGCATATTGCACTTATCTGATTCTGCATGTTGTCTACCATTCATCATTTATTTATATCTTTCTAGACATGGGGGTTGACATCGTCCAAGGAAGTTAACAACCTATTAGAACTAACATTGTCCGGGAAGCCACTGCATATATCTATCTAATCATATATGTTTCAGTTTTGTAGACATTATCAAATATCCATTTATTTGGCACCCGCATATCTACATCCACATTCAAGGTTCTTTAATCCCTCCATATTTTAGAGGTTGTTCATGGATTTTGGTATCGATGCACTCACTTGCATGAGAACGAGGTTTCCTATCCAACGCTCAACCCTAAAATTTGTTAGTCACTAATATGTGGTAGAAATAAGATCTTTTCATGACGTACTTAGCTGAGATAGTTCAAGGAGAAGGTAGGAATGAGTTTTTAGGATGCTTCCTACTCATAATGATTGTTGGCATGAGCATATGCACTTGCCCAGGGGGAGGTACAATGAACAAATGCCATAATGAAGCCAAAAACATAGTATAGAGAAGAAAGATAGGTTTGTATGATTGTGTGAGGAATTTGGTTGATGTTTACAACTAAGAGGTGATCATATTATGCTATAAAATATGGGTATAATGAGCTAAAAATATGATTTTTCATTAATGTAAAAAGGGGGAGAAGAACTAGGTGATTTTCCATCAATGCCAAAGCGGAGATTGATGGCATGAGTGAGATAGAGTGTTGTCATTGATGTAAAAGGTCATTAATGAAAAAGAGGATGATCTAGGAGTGCTAGAGGATGTATTTCATGATGATGATCCGGTTGATCAAGTTGTAGCATGATGGAAAGAGTGGAAAAAGTGAGAACGACTTTGCCTAATCAGGTGACCTAGTTAGCCTACGTGAAGGTACATAGAGAAAAAAGTTACATGGTGGTTGTAGCAGAATGATAGATGAATGGAGACCATGAGAAGAGTGTGTGGAAGCATTGATATAGGTCTAGAGGATGGTCGCAAGGTGGAAGACTCAGTTAGAGGTACTCATCTAGACATAGTCTAGGTGATTTGAGGTCAAATGGAGCATGAGAGTGAGGTGTAGAGCCATGTGAGCTCATGGAAGCATGAAAATGTGTGAGAAATGTTGTATCAAGTTTTTTAGGTCCTTTTAGAGAGCTTGGAAGTAGAGTTATGATGTTCTTCTACTTTGACATGGTCTAAACTGGACCTAATCCTAGTGTATGGAGGCCTAATAAGGCATGATAGTCATTTGTATATGTGTGTGAGCCCTTGAAGACCCTCATGAAGGTATTCCTTACTATTATAATCATGTAGAGATAGTTTTTGGTGGTTTTGAGCATGGTTTTTTTATTAGTTTACTTGATTGTGACCTAAAACATGCAAATCCCCTAGGCGTAGTCATGCAAGTCCTAGTATTGGTAAAGATGCAAAACTATTTGTGACATACTGATGATTGGAGATGATAGCAGAGGATGTCCTAGTGCCGTGGGAAAAAAATTAGGTTACCGTGATGAATATTTTGCAAGATATGATGTTTTTGGTCGTATCGAGTTCTAGAAAGCATGTTTTCCAACTTGAAGAGAGAGAAATGTTCTTGGAAAATACCCAGAGGAGGCAACAGATTTGTTTACACATAGTGATATAATTTTTCTTACAATCCTTTACCAAGATCATGAAGGTGGGATTCAAACTTGATCTGAGGTGGTTGAATGTGAAGCCTGCATCTAATCCATTTATTGTGAACATAGTCAAATCTCTTAAGATTTTGTGAGACAAGACATAATAGTGTAATTTATGTAGATTCTTCCTATTCATAACATGAATAAAAAATTTGTAGGCATGGAACAATGGCAGATATCACAGTGTAGGGCATTAAATTGTTTACAAAGGCTGGGTGGATTGCCTTTATGTGGTCTGGTTTTCACACTTTCTTCATGACAACGAAATATGGTCTCCTATAACACTTTTGGATGAGGAAGATCATCCACGATGTTACAGGTCTTTTAACTTCCCTAACTGAAGTGTAATTCCATCACCATGCTTATTTTATCTCTAAAAAAGAAAAACCTATGATATCCAGTGGGTAAATATTATATCCACATGAGTGACATTAAAATCCCGTGGGTTGACTAGTTGATTATGTAGGATTGACGTACCAGATAATATACATGTTTGTTTCAAATACATTAATGATGGATAATCCTCTTCAAAGAATGTTGGCATATGAAGTTGTAGGAATTTTTGATTTATCAGGTGCATGTAAAAATTAACTACTTCTACTCCCCTTTAGAACACACCTTTCGACATAATAAATATATTAAACTTTAATAAGGGAAAATTAAAGAAAACACTTATTAATGCCAAGGCAATCCCCCAAGTAAGAATTTCTCGCCGTTTTGACACATTGAAAGATATCAACAATGCAATTTATTTAGTCATCAATGTACGGAATTCATCTCTAACCTCCATTTTTCCAGTTCAAATGTAGCTCCATTGCTACTTTTGTGACTCAAGCCATGCAGGGCCTCATGCATGAGAATGTTGCAAGCCATTTATAGGTGAAAAAAACCCTCAAGAAATTGTTTTTAATGACAACTTCATGATTTTTTAAAGATAAAACCTCACTTTTTAATTAAAAAAATATAATTACCTACTTTACTTGAGGTATTTGAGTGGGATAACTTTAGAGCCATGGTTGGTTGCTTCATTCTAGGATGTCAGAAATGGAAAATTTGGTGGTTCCATGAAAATTCGACAAGGCAACCGTAATCATTTACAACAAATTTAGGAAGATCAACAACATCAGAGCCTATTATCACCCCTCACTTTAAAAACTGGCAGTACTAGAGTGAAAATTTCCTACCGAAGAAGTGGCAGCCACAACACAGACATAACCACATTGATTTCTTTGCATCAGTACAAAGCTTACCAGTATAAACAAGAGGCTAGAAACGAAGTGCAAACGATTTCCTAAGGAGGTTTCGATATTGAACCCACTGACAATTTATCCTGCAAAAAATGAAAAAAAAATCATTCAGTAGATTCTGTGGAGACCAAGCATGTCAACACCAGCTGAATATCAACAAAATCACAATCCTCATTCCCTTCCTTCATAGATTCCACTATGAAATAAAGAGTTATTACTCGCGAAGGAAAAGAGAAGGAGAAAATTTCTTTATGGAATTACACTGAAAATCTAATTGTGGAAAATGTTTCTCATGAATACGAGTTTCCTAATATAGAAACTGTGGATGTTTCTGAATATTTTATGTCAACAACATCTTCTGCTACTTTGGATATTTTTGACTATCTCATCGATGAATTGCTCATTCAAAATCATAAGTGAAAAAGAAAATTTTTTTGCTGACATTGTTGTCACAATTTGTTTTATGTAATTTGCGCCATACATATATAATTTCAACAAAAACTTAGGCACGAAGAGTTTGCATCTTTCCTTTGTTTATGTAAATATAAGAAAATCAATGAGGACCTTGTCAAATAGAACAAATTCTAGTTTCACTTTACAAAAAATTTAAATTATGTAGTTCGAAAATGAAAGTCGAACCTAAAAGGAACGATAACCAGATCGTACCAAGCCAAGAACACATATGTTAATCAAACATCATGATCAATAAGATGAAATAAATTCACCATAATAACTTTACATAAACCTTTGCAAAAAAATGAACAACAATATCATATATTATTATGGAACTCAATGAAATACAATGAGAATGGGCCTTGCTTATATAGGCAAGGAATAACAATCTAAGAACCAATCAAGGTCGTAGATCAAGCCATAAATCATGGAAATAACTAGTCATCAAAGAACTAATTAAGTCCATATATTTATGAGAGAACTAGACATCAAGGATCTAGTCAATACCATAGATCAAGGAAATAACTATACCTAATAACTACATAATATCCCCCTAATATCTAAATAAATAAAAGGAAATATCCACACACATAAGTGAGTGAGGATAAATACAATAAAGGCAAATAAAGTACCTAGGTAAACATGAGATAAGGTAAATACCTACTCTAACATCCCCCCTCAAGTGAAGCTAGGGGCCAAAATAGAAGTGGCATGTGCACAGTATGAGTCCTAACAACTAGGCCTGATGAGGTACTCATGTACAATATATCCATGAATAAATCTCAAACCAAAAGAAGGTAAGAATCGTACTAGAAGGAAAGAGAAAGAAGAAGAAGGAATATGTTCTCACAAACACCCCCCAAGAATAAATTTTGAAACCCCAAGCATTCCACACAACTCAAGGTAGTGAGGTGATGCAAAAGGCTTCATAAAGATGTCTGTAACCTACTGTTGATTCAGAACATACTCCAAGAAAAGAAATCCATCTTGAATGTGCTGACGAATGAAGTGGATGTGTATCTCAAGACACCACTTGCAGAAGTGCAATTCACATTTCTAGCAACCCAGTTGAGCACCAGTGGACCAAGCATATTGAGATACACATCCACTTCATTCGCCAACACATTCAGGATGGATTTCTTTATCTACTTCTACATTAGATCATGTTGAGCCATTAACAACACATAATTACCACACATTGAAACTAAGAATGGAAACAATAATTAATCAAAAAGGATTATGGGCTTTAACTTCTTTAGGACAACCAATGTTCACTAGAGAATATGATAAATTTCAGTACCAGTGCAAAATTGATGAGTTTATGGGTTTGATAGGAACTTATGTAAGTGACAATATTTTGTTTCATTTGGAAAAATGTGACTCTCCTTTCAAAATTTGGGAGAAATTGGAGGATTTATTTGGGAGAAATGTGATTCATGTATAATATATCCATTAAGAAATCTTGAACCAAAAGAAGGAAAGAATCTTGCTAGAAGGAAAGAGAAAGAAGAAGAAGAATAAGGAAGATGTTCTCACGAACACCCCCCAAGAACAACTTCCAAAACCCCAAGAATTCCAAACAAATCAAGGTAGTGAGGTGATGAAAAAGGCTTCGTAAAGATGTCTGCAACCTACTGCTAAGTCAGAATATACTCCAAGCAAAGAACTCCATCCTGAATGTGCTACAAAATGAATTGGATGTGTATCTCAATATGCTTGGTCTGCTGGTGCTCAACTGGGTTATGAGAGATGTGAATTACACTTTGGTTGTCACGCCAAAGTATAGTTAGTGAATCCTGTGGGAATCCAAACTCTTTCAATAACTGTCGAAGCCAAAGAATTTTCTGACTCGCTGTAACTTATGCCCTGTACTGGGCCTCTGAAGATGAAAGTGCAATAGCCTGTTGTTGTTTACACGTCCAAGAAACTGGAGAAGAACCAAAACATAAAAGATAGCCATAAGTGAAATGTCTGTCATCAATAGAACCTTCCCAATCTAAATCTGTATACCCAACCAACTGAGTAGAACCCCTAGTGTAGTGTAGGCCAAAGTGGGAAGTGTCGTGCAAATAGTGCAAAATCCTTTTAGCAGCCTGTCAGTGACTATTATGAGGAGAATGTGCAAACCAAGATATAAGCCCTATTGCAAATGAAATATCAGGGATAGTATGGGTCAAGTACATGAGACTCCCAACTAACTACGTATACAATGTAGGATCACAAAGTGGTGTGGTACATGTGGAAGTAAGAGTAACTCCAGACTGAAAAGGAGATGGACTTGGCTTGTGATCAACCATATCAAAGTGCCGAAGAAGATAATGGGTGTACTTTTTCTGACTCAAATGAATCCCTGAATCTATCTGAGAAATCTACAAACCAAGGAAATAATGCAATAGCCCAAGATCTATCATGTCAAATTGTGTAGAAAGATCCCTCTGAATACTTTGAATGTGGGAAGAAGAGCTACCAGTAACAGATCGTCAACATACAAGACAAGTACCACAATATCCTCACCAACATGTTGGAGATATGGGGATCAAGAATATGAAATTGCTTTCTATTTGTGATCACAAAATTTACACATATTGATACACATAGTATGGATGTTCAGTGTAGTACCTATTACCAGTCCCACAGCATCTCCTAGGGGCATCCACTTTCATATACATTACAGGTGCTATTGTTTCTATTTATACTACTTCTTATTCATACTAGCACACTCTTATATTAGATCATACACGTTTTTACATAGATTTTATCATTCTAATGCTTTAATAGATGCTTCATGTGTAACATATGTGTTGCATGAACCCTTTTCTACCATGGTTGTCTAACTTCTTGCTTGTTATTGTTTGTCATTGTTTTCTTGCTTTTCCCTTTGTCTTGTGTGCACATTGTATGCTTTAGGCAACATTGGCCTTAATTGTCTTACAACATCGTGAGAGATGTCCCATGTCTGAAACCCATTTTTTACAGTCTACTTTATCTACATTATTTCTTATTCACATTGTCTGCTTTCTTCCTAGCTTACATTTTATCTTCTACATGTATATTTATCATGTTTGCACTAACACTTGTATCCTAGCCACTTTGTTTATATGTGCCTTAGTTTCTACAAAACAAACTCCCTTCCCCCTGTAGGGCACCACTTTTAGATTAGTGGTTGGCCAAAATTTGGGCCACATACTCCTTGTGAGGTCGTATGCACTCCAAATGAGGGGGGCATCTATTGGGTGAATCAATCACCCCATACAACCGTTTACCTTCACAGTTTAGTACCAATACAACACATTCTTTAGTCTTAGCAATGACCCAGAATCTGACTTGGGTCCTCAACACAAGCATAGACACTAGTACCCAAACATAGACAATAGTGTCTATGTGCTCTTGACCCTTCCTTGGTGCCTGTGACTAGGGGCAATTACACAAATTTCCTTATTTCAGTACAGTTTTGGCAGTTTACCTAACAAATTTTAAAGGACACACAGTCCTTTAGCACTCAACATGCATGCACTACACCTTATTTTCTACTTTCACATTGGATTGGATTTGCACACACCATATGCAGTGGTTTTTTTACTTCAGGAAGAAGTCAGAGGTTAGAGAATAACACTAGAATTCTCTCCCGACACTTCTTTCGTACTTGGCACAACTGGCATGAGATCTCCCAAAAACTTGTATTCAACACAACTGGCATTAGATCACCCAATAAATTCGTTCTTCTACAACATATTCATGATCCTTTCTATCACTTTTACTCATCATAGATCAGGTGCACATGTTTTTTTTGGTACATTTTCGCATACTTTTTACACATTTTAATCAAAATTTTCATATACATGTGTTTGACTACTTATTCATTATTCTCTTTTACAGGTTCGTCCTTATGGGAAGCAGTGGTCACATCAATCACACATCATCAAATGTCAAGCAATGTCAACAACAGGTATAACACAACATCTACACATATGTTCTCGCCTTAGGGTCATCATCATCATTTTTCACTTCCTCTTCTTTAGCTTCCACACTTCATATTTTTATCACTCCATGATTTTCCTTGTCCCTTGGCATGCTTTTTGCCATCGATATACATGGTTATTAGGTACACATATATTATATATTTTATGTTATCAATCATTCTCTCAACAACATAAATTGGGGGAAAATGTGGACACTAAATCATGCACTTTGGATATTTATCTAGTCCTGATCACATACTACTATTCATATGATTCCTAAGAAAGAAAATTACTAATTGACCATTAGATTTGGCCTCTTTTCTTTCTTTCTATTTTCCTTCTTGGTCTCACACACCCTCTTTCCCAATCTCTCTTTTCATACTTCGGCATTTCTGACTCTAGAAACCAGCGCCCAACCAGGATGCCAACACCCCCATCCCCTCTGGGTGCCCTCGACATCTTTGTACTTTTCTCATATATTTTGGGTCTCTTCTAGTCATTTGAAGATCTTCCTTTTTACTAGTTGGCCTTTTAGTGGTTAATTACGAAATTGGATCAAGGGAGTCATATAAATATAAAGTTATGTAACAATAATAAGGGACCAAACTCTAAGCATCTACTATCTCCACCTAAGGTTGCATCCAAAGGCATTTACAAAAGATTTCAAGCATGCATCTAACATGCACACAAGGGAAAGGTACTACATTCTTCTGCATACACTTCATAGAAGGGGAAGTTCATTTTTCCATGCACACATCTACTTACATATTTTTCATCTAGCTACTTTCTTGCTATCAAATGTGACTCACACAAGAGCCACATAGGGCACGATTTCTACACACACATAGAACTACATGGGGTCTGTAATCTAGTATAGCGCTCAGTCATAAGTTCACTTTGTTGATAACCGAAGACATTCTGACCTCCCATTTTGTATATTTTTGTTGGGATTTGATGTAGTTTAGGGGTTTTCTAGGTACTTCTTTCTTATTACAGGTTTTAGGTGAATAACAACGAAGTGCAAAGACATGCAAGATATCAAAGGTGATAACAAATGAACATCTCACAACCCTGTAAAATTAGGTTTCACAACTTATGAGCAGTCACATGCACCCAAAATAGGTCTCTAGTGCCCCAGGAAGCCCTGACCCTAGAAAGGAACCCTAGTCCTGGCATTTTTGACAATCATGTATTTTTTGGGTTAGTGTGTGATGTTTTGAATTCTTTTTGTAGTAGTTTTCCAGCTCAGTATACCTTCGAGATCATTGTGAATCAACTAAGTATTTCATCCCTTCATTTGTAACTAGGGTTTCATATTTTCTAGCTTACTTGTTTGGGTCAAAAGTTGTACTTAATTGTTTATATATTTTGTGTTGGTACATAATTAGATTTAGCATCTATTTATTTTAATATTTTTTTAATTAGTAACTAGTCCAAGTTCCTTATATTAAGATCCATTGACAGGAGCTAGGGAACCTAGAACATGTGAAGACTTAAGGGGCATGCTTCCAAGTATATTAAGTGAAGCATTAAATCATTCCCAAGTGATTTAAACATGCAAGTGAAGAAAGAGATCACCAAGTAGAAAAAAAAGTAAAGTCACAGTCCTAAAAAGGACACAAAATAATGAGATAATAAAGGCAAGGAAAAAACTAATGGATTGTTGGCATGGTGTCCTAGTAGGCATTTTCATTGATACAAAACAACATTAATAAAAAAATTAATGTTTTAGGATTATTTCATGATGATTTTATGGATACTAACATATTGGTTCATATGTTTATCAGTTGCTATAGTGGGATTCAATGATGCATGCTTGTTCTAGCAAGTCCATACAGGTGCCTAGGAGGTGTATCTTTTCAGTGAGATATTCTTGGTTTCTTGGGAAGCATGTTTATATGGTTTATATCAGTTTTTAAGGGTTATTGATCACTCACAATAGTGGCATAGTGTAGGTACATGTGGTTCACCATGTTACAGGTGCTCATTGGGAGTAGGTATGACAACTTGGAGGTGTGATAGAGTGTATTGGAGCCATTTGAGATCATGGATGCATGTTATAAGGTATATCATATTATATAAGGTATTTTTGGGTCATCTTAAGAGGTTTCATGTTGATTTATTTCATTATTTTAGTTGACCATAGTTGCTACTATGAGGATCTGACATGCAATCATAGGTAAGTCTTAGTGATTAGAGAGATTGAGACATTGAATTGAAATTATTATTATTGGAGATGATATAGGGATGAGTGATTATTATCTTATAAAAATTTTAGGTGCCCATGTTGTGTATTTTTCCAGATATGACTCTTTTTGTAAGATAGGGTCAAAATCTAGTGCATTTCCAGCTTGAAGTGCAACTTCAAATGCTCTTTGTGAATAGTGTTCATTGTATGGGACCTTTTGGATTTAACGGATTATTATAATATAATTTTATAAGGTTTAAAAAAAATAATGAGGTCATTTGATCATCACATTTTTATGAACGAATGTTAAGAAGGTAAAGAGCTCTAAAACCCTAGCTAGGAGCAGTTGAAATAAAGTGAAGTTTTGTGACCCATTTTTTATTGTTTCATAAAAAATTATGATTGGATGTTGTAGAGGACTCCTCAGGATTTCCAAAAATGTATGGTTGAGGTCATGATGATATGTGGGCTCCACCTAAAAATAGCAATTTTTGAATAAGAAGGTTTGAGGAAAAGGTTATCCAAAGGAGTAGCATATAAAATTGATAGTGCATGATGATTTGAAGTTTTTATTGATGTCCATGGAGGTTTTAGGACATTTTATTTTTGTTTAGTGATGTTTTGAGGTACAAACAGGTTGACTTGTCAAATGGTAGTTTTGGGGTCTCAAATAGAAGGGTCCATTTAAATGGTCATAACTTGAGCTACAGGTCGAATTGTGAGATTATTCAAGTTGTTTTAGAAATTATATTAAGATATATTTATATTTATATGTGGTTTGAATCCTTATGAGCTCATTTGACAAGGTTTCTAGGTCATTATTTGAGCAAGAATATTTTTGGTGGTTCAAGACAACATCTATTTTGGTTAAAGTTTGATGTTGTTTGAAGCGTGAGATAGATTGGTTAATGCTTCATATCACCTGTAATGTGAAGAGGGATGAATTTTTCATCCAATGAATCCATTTTGAGGTATTTAATGTATGTATACATTATTTTATGAGCCAACCTTTGGTAACAAAGTTTTTGGCAGGTTGATATGGTGAAAGAAAATGCTGTTGTGGTTTGAAATGAAGGTTATTTCATGACTTATAGCTTGTTTATAAGTGTTATATAGGTTATGAAATTTATTTTGAATAGTCACATAACATTATTTGGTTGAGTATAAATGATTTGGTAATCAGATGAAGTTTCTAGGGTGTTGAAGGGTGCAGGAAACAACTGTTTTGAGATTTACAAAGGATTATGGGCCCAGTAAACAAAATAATTTTATTGGATGAGCTAAATAAAAACCATATATGATGTTTAAATGTTTTTTATTAAGGATAAATAGTTTTGAAGGGACTATACCCTGAGTACAAAAAATCTCAAGTACCCAGATACCATAAGGAGAAAACCCAACTAAGAAAGGCCAAACGCCTTAAACATGTAGGCTCAAAAGCCAGATATATCAGTAAAGTCAGTACAAAAAGATCTATCCAAACTGAGATCCGAAGAAGAACAAAAGGACCAAAATACTTCAAAGAGGGATCCAAAATAAAGCATCCCAGTAAGAAAACAACAACAAAACCTCTGAAAAACAACAACTTCACAGCAACTAAATAGCACCTGGGCACTGCACTATTTGATTGCACTGTTAATCTTGACCTTAATTTTCTAAAGAGAGGTGAATAGTGCAATGGTCATGGCATATGAAGAATCACTCATGTTCGCTTGAGCAAGGGCAAGGTCATGAGTATCCTTAGAATCCTAGATGTCATTAAGAATTCCACTAAGGTTGTAAACACTTCTCACATGCTACTCCATAAAATTATAAACATCTTTCAGTGTAGAGACGATGCAGTCATGATGGCCCTTGGCATTTCCCAACCTGAAATCAAGTGAAAGGAGCTTCTTAAAAATCTCAGTAGTAGTATCATTGTCCTCAGAATTTTGTAACTTCCTCTTTCCTTTTATTTTTTCCAAATTTCTAGGAGCATTTTTGAGGTCTTTAATCTCCTCTTCAAGCTTTCCAATCCTAGTAAGAATATCCACATCTCTGCATTCTTCAACAGGTTTACTACTATGCAATAAGTTATCGGTAAGTTCAATATCCTTGTGGCTATGTAGAATCCTTTGTGAAGAAGGCAGGGAAACCTATGCAATGATGTTTAAATGTTATTTTAAACATTTGTGATGAATTTTTAGAGATTTACCAAAAACAGTTTTGGGATTAGGAGATTTTTGTCATCCCAATGCAAGGGTTTTTGGGATTTTTGGTGCATAGATGAAGTATTTTTGCTAGAACAACCTGTATGGGTGAATTGTGAATGCTCTAGTGATTCTTATGGGATGTTTTTAGACTGGTATGGTCGTGAAAGTGGAGGGAAAATGACCTCCTTTGAATTTGAATCAAGGAAAGGGTATAAAATGGAGTTTTTGGGTACAGTAGTTCTAGCTTTTAGAAACCCCTTTTATCTTATTTTGAACAAATTTTTTGCTGAAAACAAAATCCCTATTGAGGAATAGCCAAAAACACCTGGAATCTCATTCTAGGACATCTTTTGGTTGAGTTTTCATGAGGATGTTTTGAGCATGGGAAAAAGTTGTGTTGTTTCCTTGAGAGCAAGTTGGAGAAGGAGGGAAAATTTGGATGTTTTAGTTTGGATGCTATCTTCATATAATGTTGATGTAATTTGTAGGTTTATAAGGTGTCTTCAGGTCTAATATTGATTTGTAATCACTTTTGGAATAAAGTATATCTTCTTGGATATTCAAATGACTACATTGTTCATCTTGATACATCTTTATTGCATCTTGTTGATATTTGTTAAAGGAATTAATCTTGTGATCTGATTTGAATATTAACATAATTGTGTGGATCTTATTTCAATATCGATATAAGTGACTTTTTATGTTTATCATTGTGGTTCTTGCATTGTGTATATTTCATTAAGAAGAATATATTCTTTGATGAGATCTACTTGAGATTGTGTGGTTAGGGTTTGAACTACAAGTGTGAAGTGTTATTGGGGACTAATTCACCTGGGGACTAATTCACACCCCCCACTCTTAGTCCTTGTCACCTCTAACAATTGGTATCAGAGAAAGCCCTTGGAATTATCCTAACAAGTTAGAGGGAGATCTTTTGTGATAAGATGACACCTGCAAATTTGGAGACAATTCAGATTAATACCTTCTTGATAAGAAAATGGGTTGGTAAAAATATGGATAAGATTGATAGATTGGTTGCAGCTCATGAATAATTATTCAAGGTTTTAAGATCTCAAATTGAGGAGGCTCAAACTGAGTTGAAGACCAAGAGAGAAAATTGTTTTAGATATGAAGCTGGAAGAGAAGAAATAGTCAAGGTTTTAACGAAGCAACTTGAGGAGGCACAAGATGAGCTAAAGAAAAAGAGGAAAGAAATAGATGATTTGAAGAAAGATCTAGGCACCATGACAATACAAGTACTATATTTTCAAGGAAGTTCAGAAAATATAAGTAAGATGTTGGAAAATCAAAAGGCTTATGGTGATAGGACATGCCTAGGCTTCAATGAGGGCTCATTCAAATCAGAAAATAATGAGGAAGAGTCAAGTCAAGGATCAAATGAAATAAGGTAGACAAGAAAGTGAGAGAGTTCAAGGCTTCCACCTCCTAGAAGACCATCTATCAAGTAGCCAAATTCATATAAGTATGGTTTTTTTCATGGTAATTGTTACAAATGTGGTGATTATGGACATAGGGCTAGTTTTTGTAGTCCTAAGGTTGAAAATAAGGATGATGGAAAAGGAAAGGAAATTTGTGAAGAGAAGAATAAAGAAGAATGTCAAGACTAGAAGGAGAAAAATGCAGGTCAAAGATATGGAGATGAATGCTATCATTTCCAAGAAAAGGGACATCTTGCAAAATATTGCAAAAATGAGCCATCAAACAAAAAGAGGTATGTAATCACAGTCAAGGGGTATTGCTATGCTTGCAATGGATATGCTCATAGGGCTTATGAGTGCAAAGGAAGGAAAGTGGTATTATTTAGGTGCCACAAGATAGGGCACATTGCAAGGTTTTTTCAATGTAGGTCAATTGAAGAAAAATACTCAAAGACCCAAACCACAAGTCCAAAAATAAAAGAAGAAAGAAGAGGTTAGTTAAAGTGCTAAAGAAGATTCCAATAATGTGACTGAGCTAAAGGAAGGATATGTTGTAAAAAAATTAGAATTAGATAAAGAGGAAATAGTCAAGGTTCAATAAGAGGGCTTGAGACGTACTTAGGTCTCTCATCAAGCTCCTCCATGGTGTTATATGCCTCTATTAGGCTTCATAGAGGTGTATAGGTGCAAAATAAGCTTTGGAGTGAGGGGAATTTGTCTTAGTGTTATCCTGTAAAATTGACAAGGGAAATTTTACCGATAACCATACCGAAATTTTGTCCCGATCCCTCGTTAGGGATCCCTTGCATTCGAAACGTTATAAAATCCCTTCCCGGGAAATCTGGTTTTTCGAACTTGTCTTTTGAGCCTTTTTTGGCTGGGCGCATGAAATTGCTTTGTAACACCAACTTTTGGTGCGCCCCCTTTAAAACCTTTGGCACATGATTTTCAATGTTAACACAACTTTCGTGCGCCAAAGTGTGTTGAGCCTTCCCTGCGTGCGCCAAGGCGCATGCGCCTTTGTGTTGGCACAACGTTTGTTGTGCCACTTTTTGGTGCGCCAAAGGGCGCACATAATCTTATTGCAACACAATGTTTTGGTGCGCCAAAGGGCGCACATAACTTCGTGTCGACATAGCGTTTGGTGCGCCAAAGGCGCGCTTAATTTCCTGCTGTCAAATATTTTCATGCGCCAAAGGGCGCACGCTTTTCCCTGTCGACAGCAACTCTCATGCACCCTTTAAAAAGTGGGTGGCACATTAATGACTGGTTCACCTATATATATGTGTTTGCGCGCCCAAATGTCATTTTCACTTTTCGCTAAACACGTGATTTTTCTGAGCCTGTCAGCCTCTGCCTCGTCGTTTTCAACGTGTTGTGGACCCGTTCTCGAGCTTTTGCTATTTATCCAGGTAAGAGTTTCTTCTCCCTCTTGTGTGTTTTGCGTTCTTGTTTCTTGGTGTGCTTGTGGTCTGGTTGTGGTTTAGCAGTATTGAAATATCAAATGTTGAGCTAGCCCTCCCCTGTGCTGTCTTTCCTTATTTTTTTCCTCCCACCCCTCTTTCCAGATCTGTGGTAGAGGGTGTTAGTTTGAAAGCTTGGTCTGATAACCCCTTTTGGCTTAAAACATTATATCTTCCAATGCAATCTTGGAAACGAAAGAAAGGAAAAGGGGCTGAACCATGTGAAAACTCTATTTTTCCCTTGGGCGCACCAGCGCGTCCTGCAACATCATAAACAGTTGCGCCCCCATGGCGCATCTGTCCCCCTTGCAACATGGCCAAAACCCGCGCCAATGGCGCACCCATTTTGCCTGCCACATCATGAACTTCTGCGCCCTCAAGGTGCGCCTCTTTCACATGTTGCAAGTGCTACACTTGCGCCCCTTTGGCGCACAATCCTTCACTGCTGCATCACCTTCCCATGCGCCAATGGCGCACCCGACATCTATGCAACACAAGTTCTATCTGCGCCAAGTATAAAGTCGTAAAAGCGCAGGCGCATCCCTCCTTACAGTAACATTTGTGTTGTGCAAACCCCCCGTGCGCCGCGCCATATTCCCTTTGGCGCACGAAAATTTCCTTGTTACACAACCATCCATGCGCCAAAGGGCGCACCAAATCACAATGTAACATGAAAAGCCCATGCGCCTTTGGCGCATCCTGTCTCCATGCAACACGATGTTCCCATGCGCCCTTTACTAAAATGCACTCTGCAGTATGCATGCGCCATGCGCCTTTGGCGCCAGTTTAACCTTTGCAACAGCCCTTTCCCATGCGCCCTGCCTATTTAGCCCTGTAAGCTGCATTTTTCATGCGCCCTGAGCCTAAAAATCTCTAACTCTTTCTTCTGCTAACATTCCAATGGAAGATCAAATGGCTAATTCAACCTTTTCGGATTGGGTCTCGCTTCTTCTTCATGCAGATCAGCAGATAAACTTAGAAGAACATATGTCTACATCCAGCAAGAGACCCACCAAATCGAAAGGAAAGGCCAAGCTTACTGAGGAAGAGATGAAGTATAAATATCAAAGGGTCAGAATGCCCGAGTCACAGGCCGAATGCAGCATGGATGTCAGAGACTCAAAATTGGGGCATATCGACATGGAGGAATTCTGGGCCAGAACTCAGAAAGTTACAAGGAGTCCATGGATGGACAAATTAATAGGCAGTGCCCTGCACTTCGCCGGAGGAATCCCCGTCAGCGCCGTCAACAATGAATTTATGATGGTGGTTGCCCAGTGTTACAACAAAGACACAAGATGTGTCGAAAACAGCAAGGGCGAGGTAGTCATCAACCTCACTGCCCGTCATTTTGAGATCATACTCGGCATCCCTCACCACCGGCACTTTGTGGCCGTTAGCCAAGCAGAGTGCATCAAGGCCTGGGAAGATAATGAAGACCAATGCATGCAACTAATGAACGAAGTGTATCTGAAAAACAAGAAGGTAGTAACCCGGTGGCCCCAGATCATCCACCGCAGTGACTTCTCAGAAGAGCTCAGCGATACCATCACCTTCCTGAGCAGGGTCTTCGGGCTTTCTGACGCCCATTACTTCCATAAATGGATGCTGCGCTACTTGGAAACAATGAACAAGAATTTTCCTGATCAGCGCTTTTGCTGGGGGGAAATTATAAGTAGCACCATCTCCGAGCAGCTACAACAATTCAGCACAACGGGAGTATTCCATATGAACTCCTACGTGGTCTACGCTGCAGCGTCAGAGAGGGATTATCCAGGCCTAACCCGGAGTGGAGTTTGGCCTCAGGTCAAAATATACGAGTATTATCCAGAATTAAGGCTGGAGAATAGCATCTCCCAGTTCACAAAAGTTAACGATGTGTTTTTCTATCACATCATCTGCCTGCTGAGGCCGAATATGACTCATAGTCGTACAACCAAAAACATAGTGGCAGCCACGGAGAAATGGGGGGCCCTGTTCACCCAATTTCCTACATTCACCTATCTGAGGGCTGCCAACTTTTTGGGAGAGCCAACCAGGCTACCAAGGTATGCTGGGCCTAAGCTGATTCTGCTGGAACTATCAAGGCAGCTGGTCACATACCACGAAAAATGCCTTAAAAGGAAGAAGGGTGGAACTCCTTTCCCCCTCACAGTGGGCCGATACACATGCTCTACCCACCACAAGGCAAAGGAAATGTTTGCAGAGCTGGAGTTACTCAATTTGAAGCATGACTTCCCAGCCAGGCCCACCTTCAACCCAAGGGGCTGCCTACCAAGAGCAAAGCTTGATCCGATCCATGTTCCTCAGATCGAGGATATTTATATTGACGTCCTCCATGAGGTAGAGCTCAGAAGAAAGGATCATTCTCGCCTAGCATTGGTAGAAATTATCCAATATGGGGTAGCCATTGTCCCCAAAGGCTACCAAACAACAGAAGATGAAGTAGACAAGGTATATACTGATACAGAGGGGGATGATTGGCCCTTTCCGGCCATTGATAGAACTAAAGCTCCTCAGACAATTGAGGAGAGGGTCAAGGAGACTTTGCGGAGGACAGAACATTGGTGCCGGATGAACGGCCTAATCTACCTCGGGGTTGATTTCACAACATCCCCATTGGGCAACGTGCCTCCACGATCCAAGAAGAAGCTTAAAGGCAAAGGTGTAGAAGGTGAATCCAGCACCATTCAGGGAGAAGCCCCCGAGAGTCCTCTTTCCACAGCGCCAGAACAGGTAATAACTCTGGATTCGCCAGAGAAAGAAGCAGCAGAGGATAGTCCCATAGGCCCATCCACTCAGGATGTCGGCATTGCTACCACAACAGAGGTCCCTTCTATCCCTTCTTCTTCTCTTCCTTCCCCTCCTCGAGAGACTCAAGCGACCATCCCTTTGGTCATGTCCTCTGTCCCTTCTTCTACTCTTTCCCCTGCTTCTTCGTCTATCTTCTCCTCCCTCGCTGATCTGTCCTCCTCCATTTCTTCCCTCATCTCCGGGCTCCCTTCCCTTCCTATGTCTTCCGCAGCTGCAGTTTCCCTTCCTCCCGTGGACACTTCTTCGGCTATTCTCTCTATGCCGCCGCCGCGTGTCTCCATGTTTTTCCCCTCTTCTACTGTAGCTACCTCCTCCTCTGTCTCTGGTCCTTCTTCCATAGGACCGGTCTGGATCTCTCAGTAGCTAAGCCAACAAAAGAGGAAAGTTCCCATCTCTCCGATGGACTTTTCAGTGATCCCAGCCAAAGGGGCAAAGAAGCAGAAGCCTGTTACACGCTTCTCTAAAAGTGCTGCAGGTGAGAGAATCATGGAAATTGCATACCCTGATCCCCTCAAAGAGAAAAAGGATCTGTCTCTGACAGATTTCACTGTGACCCAAGTCACAATGGGGACGTCTTCTGAAAGTCTCCAGGGGGAAGCTCTTTCCGCGGTCGACGCCCTCTGTCAAAAGCTTCAAGAAACAAAAGAAGAGAAAAGGCTACTAAAAGAGCAAAATAAATATCTGCTCCAAGCCTTGCAGAAGATGGGTAGTGCACCTCCCACAACTGCCGCCGAGACTTCTGAGCTTCTCAGCCAGGAGAAAATCAATGAATATGCAAAGATCAGTGAGCAGGGTATGGCCGTTTCCGCTTGGAGGAGCCAAATCCTCAAAGACAGCGAAAAAGTGATCGCCGAGTTCTCTGACTTATACCTGAATATCAGTAAGGCGAATAAAGAACTCCAAGCATTAGCAGGGCCCATATCAGAAGAGTTGGAACATGCTAGACTGCAGCACGAGGCCTTCCAACAAATGTTCGACTGTTCAGTCGAAGATCTGGTCAAGTTCGGCGTCTTCGGCCATCCAAGGGCCCTCAACAAAATCATGTCCACTCTGGACTATCGGGTGGATCAGCTAGAATTTATTCTAGAAAAGATTGACAAAGTAAAGGAAGAGGCCCTGGATGCGATGCATCAAATGGAGCGAATTGTTCTCAACATGTCGCCAGGGTTGCTCACTCCTTCCTTTACCTTAAGGTCAGCTGATGAAACCATCCGGATCTTCAAGGAGATCACTTCTCAAGGAACGGGGCCAGAGGTCACATTTGACACTGAATCTATCAACAACCTGCTGGCCTGTAGGGACTTCGTCGGGTTCCTCATTGAGGTGGAAAAGGACTTTTCCAAACTCCCAGAGAAGCTCATAGATGAGCGGGAGACTTGTGAGGCAATAAGTGATAGGCACAAGGATCCTTCTCAGGATCAACTTGGGCCAATAATTAACAAGTTTTTGGAATACCGCGCTCAGTTCCATATCTCATCACCTGAGTAGCATCAAAAGCAGGCTACCCCCTTTCGGCCGCAGGATGATGACGACGAGTAGCTGCTTCTTCTTCTTCTTCTTCTTCTTCTCTCTCTCTCTCGACTTTCTTGTTGAAATGTCTAAAGTATGTTGGCACAAATGATGACATCATTCATGTTGCATCATGGGATGATGTCACCCATCAAGTTGTAAAAAGTCAACATGACTTTTAGATATTTTGTAAATATCTTTGTAAATAGTTGTTGGCTCCCTTTTGCCTTCTTTCCTTCTCCTCTTCTATATATATTGGAATACTGGTTGTATTCAAAGGGTGAACATTTTTTAGATGAAAATAGAAGTGAGGAGAGAAAGACTTTGAGCTTTCTTGTAACAGAAGAAAACAGTAATACAAATATTGAGACTTTGTGCTGAATACCTGTGTTATGTGTCAGAACTTTCTTATGTTAGATCTGCACGTGTTTATTCTGTTAGATTCAAATCTACTTTTCTGTCATTTTCTCATCAGTATTGCTTTGTTTATTTATGCAAGTAGGTTTGGCTCTGTTTACTACCAACCCAAAAACATAAATGTTCTGACCTTTCTACTTTGGAATTCATTTCTTTTCTCCCTTCAGACCTGTTCTTTCTACCTCCTCTCTTTCATTCCTTTCTTTTCGTAGCTAGAAATAAACCATTTGGGATGAGATCCCAAACCCCCGAAGGCAGAATCTGTGAGACTTGCATAGGTTCCTACTGGTAGAATAGCAATAAACCAGTTTCACTTTGCTAACTCAAAGAGGGGCTATGCCGTGCACACTGTTGGCTCGTTTATCCATAGATCTGCCCAAGTGACAGATTTTCAGACCAACAGTTTTTGGTGACTCCGCTGGGGATCGAATAGATCTGTCAGATCTATGATGGTGGTAAGATAGAAAAATTAGAAAAATAAGAAAATTGCTGCCTATTTGCAAATCTGAACTTTTTGATAAAAATCCAAAAACTTGCAAAAGTGCTCTGAATTGAAAATTTTCTTCTGAGATCCATAGATCGGGCCTAGTTACAAATCTTTAGTTCGCTGAGTTTTTATAAAAATTAGTATTTTGACGTAGATCTGGATTTTTGGCTATTTGCTAAAAGTTCAAAACCCTCTGATAAAAGTCAAAATTAGATATGAAAATCAGCTTGCTATTCTTCCCTGCCATCTTATCCTCGTTATTATTTGTCATTAACCACAATCGGTTTTCAAAGGAGGATAGTTTTAAATATTTAGAAAAGTATTTGCTGCTGTTTTTATCAGAAAAACCAGAAAATCAGCAAGTACAACCAAAAAGAAAGTTTAAATCTGTGCCGTAACATTGCAGATCTGGAAGGTACGTTGGCGAGTGAACCTTTTACGCGCAGCAGGAGAGGCCGTGGAGAAGCTGATCCTACTTTTGATCTGCTTCAAAGACACAATTTCAGCGTGACACCGGCATGTTTTTCAGCACTAAGCTCAGCCAATCGGTTATCCAGGAGCGTCTCACCTTCACGAAGAAAAAGTCTTTCACAGAGGGCATCCACATCCCTTTGTAGTGCCTTGTTACTCAGCGGAACCACACTTCCAGCTCGTGTTCTCTTTCCAGCTTTCCAGATGGCGGTACCATGGGGAAACACGATGGGTCCTTTGGCTTTACCACATCCAGTTCATGCGCTCCCTCACAGAAATCGAAAGAATTTTCCTAAATTCGACGGGAGTGGAAATCAAAGCATGGATTCCCACATATCTGCATTCATCATGTCATGCAGTATTTTGGATGTGACTCACGAAGATGTGTCGGTTCACCTTTTTCTGGAAACCCTACAAGGACCCGCAGCTGAATGGTTTCAGCATTTGCCAGCCGGGTCTATTACCAGTTGGGCCACTTTGTGGGAGGCTTTCGAAGACAGATACAAGCCTTCAGAGGATGCATTTGCATTATTATCACGGATCACTCACCTGAAGAAAGAGGCAAATGAGACCATGCACGATTTTGTCACCCAGTTTAATGCACTAATCAACCGTGTCCCTGTTGCCATGCTTCCAACACCGGAGAATTAGAAGTGTTTCTTCGTAAACGCTATGAGCTCAAAAGTTAGTTTCTTGCTCCTTCAGGAGCGAGTAGCTACTTTAGTCCTCGCTCATGCCGCTGCCATTCAGATAGAGGATAATCTGATAATATCTGGTGAATTGAAAAAGGAATCAGCCAAGCCTAAATCTTTGGGCCCTTCGCCCACTACTTCGTCTGATCCAGCATTCCAAAAGATGGCAAACGATTTTCTTGCATTAAAGAAGCAGTTGGCCCAGACTCCCAGTTCCTCATACTGGGATATTCCGTTGAGGAATTTCATTCCTAACAATGTTTCACAAAGGCCGCGCCTACCTACAACTGCTCCACGGTTGGCGCTTGAAGCTCCTCCGGTCAATGCTCTGGCCGAGATTGAAGAAGAAGAGCAGTACTATGAAGAACCTTCGTCTCAAGGTGAAGATGATCAAGATGTCGGTGAACCGACTGGCGACTCTACTATCAGGTATATGGAATTTGATGAGGAAGAATCTGATGAAGAAGAGGGTACCCAGGGATATGCAAGCGGACAGTCATATGCTGTTTTTACTCACTCACAAGGAAAAGAGGCGGAAGTTGTTGCCCATGTCCAGCAGGAGAAGGCCGTGTCAAACGCGCCTCCGATCATTGCTAAAAGAGGTAATCCTCTTCCTACTCAACTCCCTGGCAAATCTTTTACAAAGAAATCTTTTCCCCCTACCTCTCCTCCAAATCAATCCTCTCACGTTCCTACCAAGGCCAGTAATCCTATTCCATCATCGCGAGGTGAGGGACTCATTCCTTTACCAACGCAACCCTTGGCCGCATTTGATATCATAGATCATGCAAAAAAGACCAAGATCCAAATGTCTGAAGCTGAGTACCTTCAGTCAAACCCCGAACAACTGGTAAGATTGACCAAATATATTCAGAGTCAAGCTGTTACATCTAAACTGGTTTCCCCAAAAGGAATCCTTTCCACTCCCCTTGAATCCCACATAAATGTTGCTTCAACATCTGCATCAGGTAAGATAGAGCCTTTCTATCTCTCTCTCCTAATCAATGGCCATAAGTTGAGTAACTGCATAATTGATTTTGGGGCTTCTGATAACGTTATGCCGGCAAAAGTCACCCATGCTTTGGGTATCACTCTTACCAAGCCTTTCGGCAGATGTTATTCATTGGAAACCAAGCAGGTTCCGTTGGTTGGCCAAATCAAGGACGTGTAATTTGCATTTGTGGCTTTCCCAAATAAAAGAGTAAAAATGACAGTCCTCGTTGCTGACATTCCGGCGGCCTATGGAATATTGCTGGGAAGAAGTTTTTGCAGCGAAGTTGGTGGAGAAATTCACATGGACTGGTCTAAAGCTAGGATTCCAGTCAAGGGTGTGATGCAGACATTAGAGCCAGAATCACAAAAGAAATACTTGGTTACTAGCTCTGAGGACCCCAAAGCTCAAATCCTTTTTGAATCATCAGGGATGGGGAACTACTTCTTGTCTACTGAGATGGATAAAATGGGTGTTCTCGTTCAGGAAAAAGATCTTAATAAGATCTGGACCTTGCAGTTTGATGGCAGCTGTGTAACTAGTGGATGTGGCGCCGGGGCTGTGCTGATATCTCCCGAAGAAGAAGTAATTCCTCTCTCTTTCAAATTGTAGTTTTTCAACACTAACAATACTGCTGAGTATGAATCTCTGTTACTTGGTATGCAAGCCACAAAGGAAAGAGGAATTAAAAATCTAAAAGTGCAAGGTGATGCGGAATTAGTTGTAAACCAAGTCAAGAGGGTATATCAAGTAAAAAATGAGAGGCTCAGGCACTACCGTAACGCAGTATGGGACAACATCGAAGAATTTGATGCTTTTTCAATAGGGGCAATTCCAAGAGCTCAAAACGACATAGCCGATTCATTGGCTGTTTCAGCATCTCTCATGCTCCCACACCCAGGTTTGAAAATAGACAAATACACCATTGAGGTGGTTTTCCACCCAAGTGTGCCAGACAATTCTCAGCACTGGCAAGTTTTCAACGATGACAACCAACTCATTGCCTTTCTGGAAAAATTGAAAAATTTTAAAGAGTTGCATTTCGAAGGATCCACTTCTGAGTGCCGTGAATCAGTCACCGGTCAAAACCATGAATCAGAGGAGAATGACATCATATGTCAGCTCAAAGGAAATAAAATCCCGAAGGGCCTGGTTTCTCTCGAATGACTGTTCGACAGGCATGACCGTTTTGTGAAAAAGAAGAGGCGAGATGATCCTGACTCATCCCCAGAGACCGAACCAGTCAATATAGGTTCGGTAGAACACCGAAATTTGTGAACATTGGCAAATGTTGCACGCCTGAGGAGAAGCGAAAGTTTGTCAAGTTGCTGAAAAAATATATGGATGTATTGGCATGGTCTTACACCGATCTAAAGTCCTTCAAGCCAAAGGACGTTCAACATGATATCCCATTGAAAGAAGACGTCAAAGCCTTTCGCCAGAAGCAGAGGCACTATAATCCTAAGATCTCGGGTACTATTCAGGCCGAGATTCAGAAGATGCTGGATGCAAGAATCATCTTCCCGATCCATCACAGTACTTGGGTAGCAAACATTGTGCCAGTACGCAAGAAGAACAGTGAAATACGCATATGCATAGACTTTCAAAATTTGAATCAAGCTTCACTGAAGGACAACTACCCTCTTTCGATAATGGATCAAGTTCTGCAAGTAGTAACTGGATCAGAGATGCTGTCCATGCTTGACGGTTTTTCAGGTTACAATCAGATTGAAGTTTCACCTGAAGATCAGTTTAAAACAACATTCACTACTCCCTGGGGTACATTTGCCTACAGCAGGATGCCTTTTGGCCTAACTAATGCTGGTGCCACTTTTCAGCGGGCCATGGACTTTGCATTCAAAGGTATGATGGGGAAAGTCATTGTGGTTTATTTAGATGACTTAAATGTGTTCTCTAAAAAATGAAGTGATCATTGTGATCATTTGGAGCAAGTATTGGCCAGGTGCCGAGAGCATGGGATTTCCCTAAACCCAAAAAAGTCTATTTTTGGAGTCACTGAAGGGAAGTTGCTAGGGCATGTGGTTAGCAAAGAAGGAACAAAGATAGATGCCGGAAGAGTTAAGGCTATTCAAAGCCTTACTCTACCTACAAGCAAGACTGGTGTTCATTCTTTCTTTGGAAAGGTGAATTTTCTCAGGCGTTTTGTTCCTGACTTTGCTAAAAAGACCCGTCACATATTGAACATGATGAAGGGGTCACCAACTTTCAGATGGAGTGACGAGGGAAAAAGATCATTTGAAGAAATAAAAGCTTCCGTTGCTCATGCACCAGTCCTGGTATGTCCCAATTTCTCCAAAGACTTCATCATGTATAGTTACGCATCTGAGCATACTGTGTCTGCAATCTTGATGCAAAAGAACTCGGAAGATATTGAATCTCCAATCGCGTTCATGAGTTCTCCTCTCAAGCCTCACAAACTGAAAATGACTCAACTGGAAAAGCATGCCTTCACCGTTGTCAAAGTAGTGAAGAATTTCAGGTATTACATTCTAAACTCGCATACGGTGGTGCTGGTCCCAGACACGGCGGTGAAATCAATTCTAACTCAGCAGGAGTTAGGAAGTTTGCGAGGAAATTGGATCGCAAAGGTCCAGGAGTATGACCTGGATATTAAACCAACCAAGCTAGTGAGGGGCAAGGGCCTGTGTCAGCTAATGGCTGAGAATAAAGATTCAGAAAACCCTGATGAAAGGGGTGACTACACCGATGAAGCACAGGACCGGCGGGAAGAGCCTGATTCTCTGCCTCTGGTTCTATTTGTTGCAACTAGTGATGAATGGTACTCCGACATCGCTTTCTTCCTTACCTACGGTGAATGCCCTATGCACCTAACTGCAAAGGAAAAGCGCACTATAAAGCTCAGAGCAGCTAAATATGTCATCTGGGATGACGGTTTATATAAACGTGGGATAGATGGCATCTTTTTGCGATGTGTTGACAAACCCCAGCAAGTAAAACTGCTGGAAAGTTTTCACAATTCAGCCTGTGGAGGCCATTTCTCTTCCTCCGTAACTACACACAAGATCATTCGAGCCAGGTACTATTGGCCGACGCTCTTTCAAGATACAGCCATCTGGGTGGCAAAGTGCGAACCTTGCCAGCAGTTCGTCGGCAAGCCCAAGTTGGCTGCCTTTCCCCTAAGGCCGGTCATTATCAATGAACCATTCAGGCAATGGGGAATTGATTTTATTGGCGCACTCAATCCTCAATCGAGTGCCGGACATAGTTATGTCCTTACAGCAATGGATTACTTCACCAAGTGGGTGGAAGCCATACCTGTCAAGCATGCCACTTCTGAGGTGGTTTGTAATTTCATTAAAGAAAATATCATTGTCAGGTTCGGTGTTCCAAACAAAATCGTTGCTGATAATGCTTCTAACTTCTCCTCACGAGAAGTTATTAGTTTTTGCTATGAATATGGGATAACTTTGGCTCACGCATCTGACTATTACCCTCAGGGAAATGGTCAGGCGGAATCCAGTAACAAGAACTTGGTGACCATCATACGGAAGTTAGTAGATGAGAATCAGCGAATGTGGCACAAGTCTTTGTACGACGCTCTGTGGGCCGATCGTATTACTCCCAAGAGATCTCTCGGCATGTCACCTTTTCAAGTGTTATATGGCACTGATGCTGAGCTTCCCATTTCTGCGGAACTTCCTGCTCTGTGCTTGGCACGAGCTATCGAAGACGAAACTTTCCAAAATTCTCTTGAAAAGAGAATCATGTATCTGGCAGAACTTGAAGAAAAGAGAGTAAGGGTGGTCGACAGGATCACTGAACATCAGAATCAAGTTAAGAGGCTTTTTGATAAGAAGGCCAAGCAAAGAGATTTTCAAGTGGGAGATCTCGTCCTTTTGTGGGACAAGCGAAGAGAGCCAAAGGGCATGCACGGAAAGTTTGATTCCCTATGGAGAGGGCCCTTCAAGATCAAGCAGCTCAACGGAGAGAATAGCTTCTATCTCTCATATCTGGATGGAACCGAACTCCCACTTCCTTATAGCGGGCAGCATCTGAAGATCTTCAGGAAGTAGAGCTTGCTCTCTTCTTTGTATAGTTTTCTTTAAGTTGTGTGTTTGCTTTCGTCGTGTGTTTGCTTTTGGTTTGTTGTGTGTTTCTTTTGCTCCCCCTCCGGTCGCCCTTGTTTTTGACTCTGTTACCCAATGGATAGGCACATGAGAACTGGGATTCTCTACCCCCGAGTTTGCTCAGGGATAGTCCCCAGAAAGAGCCAGCTGTTATCCCGTAAAATTGACAAGGGAAATTTTACCGATAACCATACCGAAATTTTGTTCCGATCCCTCATTAGGGATCCCTTGCGTTCGAAACATTATAAAATCCCTTCCCGGGAAATCTGGTTTTTCGAACTTAGTCTTTTGAGCCTTTTTTGGCTGGGCGCATGAAATTTCTATGTAACACCAACTTTTGGTGCGCCCCCTTTAAAACCTTTGGCGCATGATTTTCAATGTTAACACAACTTTCGGTGCGCCAAAGTGTGTTGAGCCTTCCCTGCGTGCGCCAAGGCGCATGCGCCTTTGTGTTGGCACAACTTTTGTTGCGCCACTTTTTGGTGCGCCAAAGGGCGCACATAATCTTATTGCAACACAATGTTTTGGTGCGCCAAAGGGCACATAACTTCCATGTCAACATAGCGTTTGGTGCGCCAAAGGCGCGCTTAATTTCATGCTGTCAAATATTTTCATGCGCCAAAGGGCGCACGCTTTTCCCTGTCGACAGCAACTCTCATGCGCCCTTTAAAAAGTGGGTGGCGCATTAATGACTAGTTCACCTATATATATATGGTTTGCGCGCCCAAATGTCATTTTCACTTTTCGCTATCACGTGATTTTTCTCTGAGCCTGTCAGCCTCTGCCTCGTCGTTTTCAACGTGTTGTGGACCCGTTCTCGAGATTTTGCTATTTATCCAGGTAAGAGTTTCTTCTCCCTCTTGTGTGATTTGTTGTTCTTGTTTCTTGGTGTGCTTGCTGGTTGGTTGTGGTTTAGCAGTATTGAAATATCAAATTTGAGCTAGCCCTCCCCTGTGCTGTCTTTCCTTATTTTTTTCCTCCCACCCCTCTTTCCAGATCTGCTGGAAGAGGGTGTTAGTTTGAAAGCTTGGTCTGATAACCCCTTTTGGCTTAAAACATTATATCTTCCAAACCAATCTTGGAAACGAAAGAAAGGAAAAGGGGTTGAACCATGTGAAAACTCTGTTTTTCCCTTGGGCGCACCAGCGTGTCCTGCAACATCATAAACAGTTGCGCCCCCATGGCGCATCTGTCCCCCTTGCAACATGGCCAAAACCCGCGCCAATGGCACACCCATTTTTCCTGCCACATCATGAACTTCTGCGCCCTCAAGGCGCGCCTCTTTCACATGTTGCAAGTGCTACACTTGCGCCCCTTTGGCGCACAATCCTTCACTGCTGCATCACCTTCCCATGCGCCAATGGCGCACCCGGCATCTATGCAACACAAGTTCTATCTGCGCCAAGTATAAAGTCGTAAAAGCGCAGGTGCATCCCTCCTTACAGTAACATTTGTGTTGTGCAAACCCTCCGTGCGCCGCGCCATATTTCCTTTGGCGCACGAAAAGTTCCTGTTACACACTTTTCCCATGCGCCAAAGGGCGCACCAAATCACAATGTAACATGAAAAGCCCATGCGCCTTTGGCGCATCCTGTCTCCATGCAACACGATGTTCCCATGCGCCCTTTACTAAAATGCACTCTGCAGTATGCATGCGCCATGCGCCTTTGGCGCCAGTTTAACCTTTGCAACAGCCCTTTCCCGTGCGCCCTGCCTATTTAGCCCTGTAAGCTGCATTTTTCATGCGCCCTGAGCCTAAAAATCTCTAACTCTTTCTTCTGCTAACATTCCAATGGAAGATCAAATGGCTAATTCAACCTTTTCGGATTGGGTCTCGCTTCTTCTTCATGCAGATCAGCAGATAAACTTAGAAGAACATATGTCTACATCCAGCAAGAGACCCACCAAATCGAAAGGAAAGGCCAAGCTTACTGAGGAAGAGATGAAGTATAAATATCAAAGGGTCAGAATGCCCGAGTCACAGGCCGAATGCAGCATGGATGTCAGAGACTCAGAATTGGGGCATATCGACATGGAGGAATTCTGGGCCAGAACTCAGAAAGTTACAAGGAGTCCATGGATGGACAAATTAATAGGCAGTGCCCTGCACTTCGCCGGAGGAATCCCCGTCAGCGCCGTCAACAATGAATTTATGATGGTGGTTGCCCAGTGTTACAACAAAGACACAAGATGTGTCGAAAACAGCAAGGGCGAGGTAGTCATCAACCTCACTGCCCGTCATTTTGAGATCATACTCGGCATCCCTCACCACCGGCACTTTGTGGCCGTTAGCCAAGCAGAGTGCATCAAGGCCTGGGAAGATAATGAAGACCAATGCATGCAACTAATGAACGAAGTGTATCTGAAAAACAAGAAGGTAGTAACCCGGTGGCCCCAGATCATCCACCGCAGTGACTTCTCAGAAGAGCTCAGCGATACCATCACCTTCCTGAGCAGGGTCTTCGGGCTTTCTGACGCCCATTACTTCCATAAATGGATGCTGCGCTACTTGGAAACAATGAACAAGAATTTTCCTGATCAGCGCTTTTGCTGGGGGGAAATTATAAGCAGCACCATCTCCGAGCAGCTACAACAATTCAGCACAACGGGAGTATTCCATATGAACTCCTACGTGGTCTACGCTGCAGCGTCAGAGAGGGATTATCCAGGCCTAACCCGGAGTGGAGTTTGGCCTCAGGTCAAAATATACGAGTATTATCCAGAATTAAGGCTGGAGAATAGCATCTCCCAGTTCACAAAAGTTAACGATGTGTTTTTCTATCACATCATCTGCCTGCTGAGGCCGAATATGACTCATAGTCGTACAACCAAAAACATAGTGGCAGCCACGGAGAAATGGGGAGCCCTGTTCACCCAATTTCCTACATTCACCTATCTAAGGGCTGCCAACTTTTTGGGAGAGCCAACCAGGCTACCAAGGTATGCTGGGCCTAAGCTGATTCTGCTGGAACTATCAAGGCAGCTGGTCACATACCACGAAAAATGCCTTAAAAGGAAGAAGGGTGGAACTCCTTTCCCCCTCACAGTGGGCCGATACACATGCTCTACCCACCACAAGGTGAAGGAAATGTTTGCAGAGCTGGAGTTACTCAATTTGAAGCATGACTTCCCAGCCAGGCCCACCTTCGACCCAAGGGGCTGCCTGCCAAGAGCAAAGCTTGATCCGATCCATGTTCCTCAGATCGAGGATATTTATATTGACGTCCTCCATGAGGTAGAGCTCAGAAGAAAGGATCATTCTCGCCTAGCATTGGCAGAAATTATCCAATATGGGGTAGCCATTGTCCCCAAAGGCTACCAAACAACAGAAGATGAAGTAGACAAGGTATATACTGATACAGAGGGGGATGATTGGCCCTTTCCGGCCATTGATAGAACTAAAGCTCCTCAGACAATTGAGGAGAGGGTCAAGGAGACTTTGCGGAGGACAGAACATTGGTGCCGGATGAACGGCCTAATCTACCTCGGGGTTGATTTCACAACATCCCCATTGGGCAACGCGCCTCCACGATCCAAGAAGCAGCTTAAAGGCAAAGGTGTAGAAGGTGAATCCAGCACCATTCAGGGAGAAGCCCCCGAGAGTCCTCTTTCCACAGCGCCAGAACAGGTAATAACTCTGGATTCGCCAGAGAAAGAAGCAGCAGAGGATAGTCCCATAGGCCCATCCACTCAGGATGTCAGCATTGCTACCACAACAGAGGTCCCTTCTATCCCTTCTTCTTCTCTTCCTTCCCCTCCTCGAGAGACTCAAGCGACCATCCCTTTGGTCGTGTCCTCTGTCCCTTCTTCTACTCTTTCCCCTGCTTCTTCGTCTATCTTCTCCTCCCTCGCTGATCTGTCCTCCTCCATTTCTTCCCTCATCTCCGGGCTCCCTTCCCTTCCTATGTCTTCCGCAGCTGCAGTTTCCCTTCCTCCCGTGGACACTTCTTCGGCTATTCTCTCTATGCCGCCGCCGCGTGTCTCCACGTTTTTCCCCTCTTCTACTGTAGCTGCCTCCTCCTCTGTCTCTGGTCCTTCTTCCATAGGACCGGTCTGGATCTCTCAGCAGCTAAGCCAACAAAAGAGGAAAGTTCCCATCGCTCCGATGGACTTTTCAGTGATCCCAGCCAAAGGGGCAAAGAAGCAGAAGCCTGTTACACGCTTCTCTAAAAGTGCTGCAGGTGAGAGAATCATGGAAATTGCATACCCCGATCCCCTCAAAGAGAAAAAGGATCTGTCTCCGACAGATTTCACTGTGACCCAAGTCACAATGGGGACATCTTCTGAAAGTCTCCAGGGGGAAGCTCTTTCCGCGGTTGACGCCCTCTGTCAAAAGCTTCAAGAAACAAAAGAAGAGAAAAGGCTACTAAAAGAGCAAAATAAATATCTGCTCCAAGCCTTACAGAAGATGGGTAGTGCGCCTCCCACAACTGCCGCCGAGACTTCTGAGCTTCTCAGCCAGGAGAAAATCAACGAATATGCAAAGATCGGTGAGCAGGGTATGGCCGTTTCCGCTTGGAGGAGCCAAATCCTCAAAGACAGCGAAAAAGTGATCGCCGAGTTCTCTGACTTATACCTGAATATCAGTAAGGCGAATAAAGAACTCCAAGCGTTAGCAGGGCCCATATCAGAAGAGTTGGAACATGCTAGACTGCAGCACGAGGCCTTCCAACAAATGTTCGACTGTTCAGTCGAAGATCTGGTCAAGTTCAGCATCTTCGGCCATCCAAGGGCCCTCAACAAAATCATGTCCACTCTGGACTATCGGGTGGATCAGCTAGAATTTATTCTAGAAAAGATTGACAAAGTAAAGGAAGAGGCCCTGGATGCGATGCATCAAATGGAGCGAATTGTTCTCAACATGTCGCCAGGGTTGCTCACTCCTTCCTTTACCTTAAGGTCAGCTGATGAAACCATCCGGATCTTCAAGGAGATCGCTTCTCAAGGAACGGGGCCAGAGGTCACATTTGACACTGAATCTATCAACAACCTGCTGGCCTGTAGGGACTTCGTTGGGTTCCTCATTGAGGCGGAAAAGGACTTTTCCAAACTCCCAGAGAAGCTCATAGATGAGCGGGAGACTTGTGAGGCAATAAGTGATAGGCACAAGGATCCTTCTCAGGATCAACTTGGGCCAATAATTAACAAGTTTTTGGAATACCGCGCTCAGTTCCATATCTCATCACCTGAGCAGCATCAAAAGCAGGCTACCCCCTTTCGGCCGCAGGATGATGATGACGAGTAGCTGCTTCTTCTTCTTCTTCTTCTTCTTCTCTCTCTTCTCCGACTTTCTTGTTGAAATGTCTAAAGTATGTTGGCACAAATGATGACATCATCCATGTTGCGTCATGGGATGATGTCACCCATCAAGTTGTAAAAAGTCAACATGACTTTTAGATATTTTGTAAATATCTTTGTAAATAGTTGTTGGCTCCCTTTTGCCTTCTTTCCTTCTCCTCTTCTATATATATTGGAATACTGGTTGTATTCGGGGGTGAACATTTTTTAGATGAAAATAGAAGTGAGGAGAGAAAGACTTTGAGCTTTCTTGTAGCAGAAGAAAACAGTAATACAAATATTGAGACTTTGTGCTGAATACCTGTGTTATGTGTCAGAACTTTCTTATGTTAGATCTGCACGTGTTTATTCTGTTAGATTCAAATCTACTTTTCTGTCATTTGCTCATCAGTATTGCTTTGTTTATTTATGCAAGTAGGTTTGGCTCTGTTTACTACCAACCCAAAAACATAAATCTTCTGACCTTTCTGCTTTGGAATTCATTTCTTTTCTCCCTTCGGACCTGTTCTTTCTACCTCCTCTCTTTCATTCCTTTCTTTTCGCAGCCGGAAATAAACTCTACTGGGATGAGATCCCAAACCCCCGAAGGCAGAATCTGTGAGACTTGCATAGGTTCCTGCTGGTAGAATAGCAATAAACCAGTTTCACTTTGCTGACTCAAAGAGGGGCTATGCCCTGCACACTGTTGGCTCGTTTATCCATAGATCTGCCCAAGCGACAGATTTTCGGACCAACATTATCAAACATATCTATAAGTTCCACATATATGTGAAGCTACAGGTGTCACTGCAATTAAATCTTGAGGGAAAGGGTTTGTTGTCTAAAAAACTAGCCGAGGAAAGGAAAACTGAATTCTAGAGGCAGGGAAATGTTATGAAATGTTCTCAAGTGCTCAAGAAAAATATGATATAGGCAAATATGGTTCTATGTCACTCTTTGGTATCAAAATTGAAGAGTGTATGAGTTCTCAGAGGTCAAAATGAACTAAAAAGTTGAAGATTCAAACTGTGTTATAGAGTATTGGACTGTGAGAAAGCTATAGGACAGAGAAAATTGATCATTAGAAAGCTCTAGCATGAACGTGGGAAGATTTTTATGATCAAGAGAAGGTGTAAAATAGGTTATTCTCAATCTTTCTCACTTTAACATGTATAAAGCTATGAATATGTTACAAAAGTTTCCAAGTATCATAATGCATAAGTGTTATCATCATGAACTGTTTGGGCACGAGTCTTGGTATCTATCATATCATGAGGCCCAAGTCAAGAATGTTCATATGTACTTGTTAGATAATGATGTATCATAAGTCTATCATATACTATACCTCATGTAAAAGGGTGAAGATTTATATTGGCATCACAAGGTGTTGAAAATAGTGGTGTCATTGTCAAAAGGTCTTATATATGATCAAATGTTACATCAAGGTTGTCAAAGATCTGTTCAAAGTCATGTTGTCTCTATCATTAAAGAGAGTTATTTAGTATTTCGAGAATTGTTATAGGTCTCTGTGGTATAATTCAGAAGTGTGAATTCATTGTGATTCAAGGTTGAAAATTTCATTATCAGGGCATGATCAATACCTTCAAGAAAAACCTTATAAGGTCATCAAGAGGTTAGGAGTGTATTGTGATCCTTATCTCACGGGGAGCCACTATTGTTGTTATGGAAGATTTCATTAATAATGTGATTTCACAAATTCTAATAGCTTGTATTGAATCATGTCATAAGGTTTCTTAGTCAGCATGTGGAAATTCAAGAAGGTTTTGGGCATGTGATGGGCGTAGAAATATTGTTTGGGATCATAAAAGTGAACTAGAACTTGAAATATATGTGTAAAGTGGCATATTGAGGTGTGCAACACAATCAAAGGTTCTTGAATAGTTGAAAATTATGTTAAGAATTCCATATTACCCGTGTAGTGCAATTTTGTGAAGCATTGTAAACTCAGAAATGATCAGAAGTTTTCAAAACCCAAGGATTCAGAGTGAGAAGACTATTAAAAGTTGCAAAGGTGACTATGTATTCATTCAGTCAGTAGTATATTAGGACAAGGTAGGTCACGGGACTTCATCAAAGTAGGAAATAACCTATTTTAAGATTGTATGAAGATTTTGAAGGAATAATCATGATCTCATTAGTCAAAAGGTATATACAGTGTCAAGGAAGATTAGAATAAGAGTTACAGTCTAATCATAAAATGAAATAAGTTGTGTAAAAGCTCAAGAAGGATGAAATATCTCTACATGAACACTTCAAGGAATCTGAGTGTCTCTTCATCTTGAATTATATCAAAGAACTGAAGACAAAGGATTTCATTAAACAGAGGTGTATTCAAAAGACTATGAAATGGTGTTCCTGCTTGGTCCAAAAGGTTGTGGTCCTCCTGAGTTGAACAAGGTGTGTATATTGAATTCTTATGATTGATAAGACTATGTATGGTCCAAGAAGAAGGTTTGAAGTTTTATAATGATTCATATAGTGCTACAGTTGTCTATGAGGTTACATCCAGAAGTAGATTGGTGTGTATGAGTCTACCTAAGTGAAGGGGAGCTTGAATAAGTAGGATAAAAAGTGAGCTGAGTTTTTTCAAGACATTTGAGGTTTGTATTGAGTGTCAACACAGTGATTCAGCAAGTATTGGTCCTTGAATGTGTAATTCTCATCCTCTATGACTGTTATGAACTGGAAATGGGCTTTAAGACTGCGCAAAGGTATATCTCATGATTTATTGGCAAGAACTCAAGGTAGGTAGCTCATTTTTTTACTTGTATACTAGGTGTGGTGGTCTTATACCTAGGGGGAGTAGTGGTATGTCTTTTCATAGTATGAAGTGTGTTTGAAAACATATCAAAGCTGGTGTCTAAACCACTAAGAAGTCTGATTAGGGACATCAGTCCATGCATGGTATAAATATCAAGAAGGTGCATTGAAATGTTAGATCTTTGCCTAGACAAGTTAGTTTTTTGTCAAGAAAGGAGGAATGATGGTTTTATATGCCTAGTCTTGACATTGTTGGCATGTTAATTGTGTTGTTTCTTATGCTTTATGACTGCTACAATATTTTTAAGAAGGCTAAAATAGGGATATAGAAGAAACTTGTTGTTTTTACATGTCTAGAGGATGGAAAATGAAGGTTTTTCCCCTTGTAAGGTGAGATATTGTTTATTTTATGGTTTTTAGATGTTGTAAGTGTTCTTTATAGGGGGAGCTTGACATTTACATGCTTGAAATGAGGCTAAATATATCTTTTAAAAGAAAATTCAAGAGAAAGAGTCAATTTGAGAAATTTGGTGGATGTTTACAACTAAAGCATGAAGGTATGGAGGTAAAGAAGGTATGTAAGGTGAGTTACAAGTATTCCTTTGTCATTAATGTCAAAAAGGGGAGAAGTTCAGGGGGTTTTCTATCAATGACAAAGGGGGAGATTGTTGGCATGTAGGTGTAATAGGTCTTGTCATTGATGAAAAATAACATTAATGAAAAAGTTGAATGTTTTAGGATAATGTCATGATGATGTATGTGATGCTAACATACTAGTTACAAAGGTGTTATGAACTGCTACAGTGAGATTTAGTGTTGTATGTTTGTTCTTGCAATCCTAAACAGATTCCTAGGAGGGGTTGCTTGGTAAGTATGAGCTTTTTGATTTTTTAGGAATCATGTTGGACATGATTTCTAGAATATTTTGAGGATTCTTGTGCACTCACAATAGTGTCATGGTATAGATTCAACTGGTTCACTTGGATATATGTGCTCGTTGAGAGAAGGTATGACTTGTTTCAAAGTATGAAAGAGTGGATTGGAGCTATATGAGCTCATGAAAGCATGAAATTAGGTGTATCATGGCATATAAGGTATGTACTAGATCATTTTCAGTGGTTTCATGATCAATTGCTTCACTATTTTAATTGAACCTAGATTTCTATAGTGAGAATCCCTAAGGTAAAGGCTATGCAAATGAGATAGGCTAGAGAGATTGAGGTATGGTACTAACATTATTATGATTCTATGTGATTAGATTTATGTTTCTTAGTTGATCGCAGAAAACATTTTAAGTGCCCTTGATGAGTATTTTTCTAGATTTATGACTGATTTTGTGAGGTACAAGGTCAAGAATCAAGTGAAAATCAAGCTTGAATTTAAACTTCTAATGCTCGTTGTGAACAATGTGATTTGAATGAGACACTTTTTTCTTTTAGGAATTATTATAAGGTGATTTTATAAGGTTTCAAAAAAATAATTAGGTTATTTTATCATCAGGTTTGTATAGGAATGAATGTTAAGAAGGTGAAGAGGTATAAAACCCTAATTAAACCCTAGCTAGGAGTAGCTTGGAAGAATGTGAAGCATACTGACCCTATTTTAATTGATTCATTAAAATGTGATTACTATATTTTATAGAGGAATCCATTATATTTTTCTATAAATTTATGATTGAGGTCATGGTGGTGAGTGGGCCCCACCTAAAAATAGCAGTTTTTTGGAGAAAGAATGATTTAGGAAAAGTTGGTTCCAAAGAAGTAACATGCAGAATTGATAGTGCATTATTTATGGGATTTTTTATTGATGTTAATGAAAGTTTTAGAAAATTTTTATGCAAGTACATGGTGTTTTGAGTTCGAAACAAGTTGACTGGTCAAAGGGCAGTTTTGGGATCTCAAATAGCAGGGTCTAGTAAAATGGTCATTTCTTGAGCTACGGGTTTAGTTTTGAGATGATTAAAGTATTTTTAGAAATTATATTGAGATATATTTCTAGTGAAATATGTCTTTCCTCATGATGAGGTAATTTGGTAGGGTTTGCAAACCATTATTTGAGTAAGAATATTTTTGGCAGTTCAAGACAACATCTATTTTGGTGTAAGGTTGATGTTTCTTGAAGCATGAGATGGATTGGTTGATGATTACTATTATTTATATTATGAATAGGGATGAATTTGGAATACAATTAATTTAGTTTTAGGTCTTTACTGTATGTATAAATTATTTTATGAGTTGACCTTTGTAAAGAATAATTTTGGTAGGTTGATATGGTGAAGGAAAATGTTGTTGTGGTTTGAAGTGTAGACTGTTTCATGACTTATAAATTTCTTATAAGTTTTATACAGGTTATACTATGTCTTTTGAGTAGTCACATGGCATGTTGTGGTTGATTAGAACTGATTTTGTGGCATTATGAAGTTTCCAGGGTGTTGAAGGGTGAAGGAAACAATTTTTTTGATAAGAACAAAGAACACTGGGCATAGTAAACAAAATAATTTGATTGGATGAGCTAAATTTTGACCATATATGATCTTTAAATTTTATTTTTAACATGTGTGATTATTTTTAGAGATTGACCAAAAATATTTTTGGGATTAGGAGATTTTTGTCATCCCAATGCAAGGGTTTTTGGGAATTTTAGTGCATGGATGAAGTATTTTTGTTAGGCCAACCTACATGGGTAAATTTTGAATGTTCTAGTGATTCTTATGGGATTTTTTTAGGCTGGAATGTTCATTGAAAGTGGAGAGGATACCCGATATCACTTTGAATTTGAATCAAGGAAAGAGTATAAAATGGAGTTTTTGGGTACAATAGTACTAGCTTTTGAAAACACTTTTTATCTTCTTTTGAAGAACATTTTTTTTGTAAAGAAAAAATCCCTTTGGGCCTAGCCCAAAACACCTGATAATATCATTCTAGGAAAAAATCTGGTGGTTGAGTATTTCATCAAGATAATTTGAGAAAGTGCAAAATTTGGTGTTGTTTATTTGAGAGCGAGTTGGTGAAGGAGAGAAAATTTGAGATGTTTGAGTTTGGATTCTATCTTCATATAATGTTGATGTAATTTTTAGGTTTCTAAGGTGTCTTTAGATTTGATATTGAGTTTGTAATCACTTTTGAAATAAGTATATCTTTTTGGATATTAATGAGACTACATTGTTCTTCTTGTTACATTTTTATTGCATCTTGTTGATCTTTGTTGAAGGCATTACTATTGTGATCTGATTTTAATATTTATATAAGTGACTGTGGATATGATTTAAATATCAATCTAAGTGTCTTTATATGTTTATCATTGTGTATCTTTCATCGAGAATACTATATGCTTTTGATGAAATCTACTTGAGATTGTGTGGTTAGGGTTTGAAACACAAGTCTAAAGTTTTATAGGGGACGGAATCACCCCCCTCTTAGTCCTTATCACCTCCTACATGGATAATATGATGTGAGAAGTGGATTAATAGTTTTTTATACTCTAGAACATGGTGAAAGACCTAAATGTGGTTAGGGAAAGTGAGTATTAATGCAAGAGGGAGTTGTAAGTATTTTGAGTAGGGTTGAAGACCATGAAGTCAGGATTAGTAACTCAAAGTGGTGATTGAAGCTAAGATGAGAAAAGAAAAGGTAAAGGAGGATAAGGAGAGATAATTCATTAAGAAGTTATTGAGAAGAGACCAACAAGTTAAGGAAAGAATGAAGAAGTGAAACAGAGTGGTTGGAAATCATGAAAGAATCAAGAACTAAAGAACCTAAAAGAATGCTCAAAATATGCAAGAAATGGTCTTTAAATGGAGTTAGGAAGGGATATTGGTTGTTAATGAGGGAATTAATATGATACATTGGAGATGTGGAAGATATTCCAAGATTTGGATAACAGAGATAAACCTTAAACGCTACCAAACTACTAAAAACCCTAGGTAGACCTAATTGAAAAGGAAAGAAAAGTGAATGTGTGAGCTGGGAAAAATAGGTAAGGAGTGGAGAAATGAAACTTAGCACAAAGTGATAATTGAAAAATGGTTACCTGAAAAGATAAATATCTCAATATGAAATTTTACCTATTACTTTGGGCTTTAAGACATGTCCTGTAGGAGGGATAATTGCAAAAATTGAGCTAAAACAGTAAAAGGAGGATAAAAAAATTGGTGAAGGGTGAAGCTCTAAATTTTTTTATTCATCTAAATGGGCTTACTGGGAATATAAATACCTTACCAGTAAGGTTTAAATCTTTGTTTTGTGTATTTTACATCAGTAATTTTCTAAAAGGAGGGTTATAATCCTAATTGAAGGTCAAAGAGGAAAGTAAAGAGAATTGAAGGTATGAAAAATTGTAAAGTGTGAGGTCATGTTGAATTGATGTATCTAAGAATGTTTGAAGTGAATATAACTACAAGTACCCTATTTTAGTACAATCTTGGTGTTGAATCAAGTTTTAGGCCTTTTAAGAACCTAGTTGTTGGGGTTTCTCTTGAAGGCCAGTTTTGGGTTATGAATGATGAGTTATTATTGACTAATATTCTCTGCATCAAATCACAAACCACGTTGTCATAATCTTAGAATAAATAGTAGGATAACGATACTAGAAAGTAACTAGGGGCAGTAAACAAACATCTTTAGGGATAGTGGACATCATTATAAGAATATGGGACGATGGTGCAAAATTCAACTGACAAAAACTCCTCGAAAATGAGGTGAAAAAAAAATGCTCAAAATATCACACATACATGAGGTAAATTATTCTAGTATCAGTGGCCTACCATTCTACTTTATTTCACAAACTGAAAGGCTCCCGAGGGCATGGTAGAAGTAGATAATGACTACTTTCCATAGGAAAGATTTGTTGTAGTTCATCCTGGCAAAGCCGTACACAACTTTTGAAGACACACAATTATTGGGAAGATGGCTAGTACAAAGCATACAGAATAACTTAGACACAAACCCTTGTGTACCCAGGGAGGTAAGAACTTATACATACCCTTGTATGCCAAAATCACTTTCTTGTATACATGGAGTTATATTGCAATCAAAGGTAGTAAATTCATAAACACTCTAAGCCACTGTCCATTTTTTATCAACATGGAGATAGATTCAAGGCCGAATTGAGTAGACAACATGACATGATTCGAATAAGTGTCCAACCATTGTGCAAACGCAAGGTCTGAGAGCAACCACTATGCAGGGAGAGCTACAGACGGAAGATGTTGAAACAGGATCAACGCACAACACAAGCCAAAGCGGAAGAACCAACAAGGGAAGCTAAGCCGAAAAGAGGCAAGCAACCGATCATTGCACCGACCCAAAGACAATCATCAAGGGCGAAAAATAAATCCCGAAGTACCCAGTTGGTTTGCCAATCTGGATTTCCAACAAATGACAAATTGACAAAGACAGAATGCACGTGCAATAGCAATATCAAAAATGAGCACCAAGATGTCTCTTGCCAGACGAATGTGAGTGGTACACATGGAAAGCCATCATAATGAGAACAAGCCACAAATAAGAAGCTGAGATTAGAAGACAAGGTACAACTCCCACTGATGCCAAAGACTCTCATGATCAGTGCGGGTACGGGAGGATGTGACACAAGAATAGCTAGTGCACAAGTATTTAGGAGAATCTAAAGGACCAAGGACTCGATCGTAGTTACCTTGGAGGAAGAATTCTTGGTCACCCCCACAAAACAATGAAGAGAAGTGACATAAGCCCTTACAGAGTGGTGCGACTGCCTACAGTTGATGAACCAACTATGCTAAGCTGCAAGTGTCAACACGCGCAAAAGTGCCTCACTTACACAGGAGGGCATCCAATGGACAAAAAACAATTGCACAACAGGTGTAAGAAAATTCTATTGATGAGAGGGAGATCAGAACTCAAAAAATATGAGAAGTCAAGGAGAAAAGAAGAATCAAAAGCCCAATAGTCCCTAAGGCTACAATCCAAATTCCAAGCGCACCATCTCCTCCCCCATCTCCATAAGAGGTAAGGAACCCAACTGAGAATTGGTGCAATGGAAATGCCAATTGCACAAGCAGTGCAAGAACAAGAAGCCATAATGCAAAACCAAGTGCGCAACCAGTGGAGGAACACAGTTCAAAAAGTTGGACAAGAAGAAGACGCAACCGAACAACAATGCTAAAAGCAGACAAAGACGTGAAGAACAGTTTACGCAAACAAAAAATTTGAAGAACAACAAAGACAAGAGGAAGAGAAAGTGCGCAAGGAACAAGGAAGAAGAGCACCGGAAGATAGAAATATGTGCAGGCCAAATTTCACAGGAGGCCTTTGACGCAGAAAAGGAGACAAGGGGAGGAAAAAAAGAAGTAGAGAGAGAAAAGGAAAGCATAAGAACAAAAGCAAAGAGAGGAGAAGCAAAGAAAAGAACTAGTAGAGAAGAGCAACAAAAGGAAGAAGATGCGTCGGGCTAAGGCATAAGAAGAACAAAAAATAAAAGGGAAGCAGAAGAATGCAAAAAGAAAGAAGAAGATAGAAGACAACACAGAGGAGGACAAGAGAGCAAAAGAGGTACACAAAAGTTGCAAGAGAAAACAAAGGATGGTACATCTCAGTCGTATCATCATCTGAAGCAAAGGAAGCGGACCAAGGAGATGCGGAAAAAAATTGGATGGGCATCAGCAATTAATCATGCCAACACGAAAAACATAAGCTAATTCTCCCTTTGTCCGCATGTTTGCAGTGTACTCCCCCAAATTTCTCAGACAAGTGCGCAGGCTACAACAACCCAGTCTATAGTCAGCATAGTCGAAGTAGATTTGGAGCAGTTGCCACTACAAACACAAATTGAGGGAGTAAACTCACGTTGTAAGTGAATATTGGAGCAGCTGCACTACAAAATGTCCCAACAAAAAGATAAATCTGTAGAAAACACTGCGCAATTTGAGGTCACATGTTGGACAACACTATCCCCAGATGGCCACATACACCATAGGTGACCAAGTTCATGAGTGAAGAAATGTAGATCAACACTTCTAGTTGACAAACATGGTGCACATCTGGAACAACAATCGAAGAGGCCAAGAAGATTGCATCACAAGTAAGAACTCCAAACAAAAGGTAAAAGAGGCCATAACGATACTTAAGGAGTATGCCACAATGCTCAAGCAGGCCAAATCTCAGGAAAAGTGGCTAACAATTTAACTCTTGGATGGGAATACACAGTTTCATGTCGCTATGAGAGAAAATAATAATGATAATTGAAATGGGGGAAAAACTTCACTTACAAATGCTGACAAAGATAGAGGAACAAAATCTGGAAACGATTTTGTAGTCATCACTAGTAAGCCAGGGACAATGTCAGCATGAACAATTGCGGAGAATGGGAACAACATGCGACAAGGAACACTTTCGCAGGAGCTCTAATGCTATGCCCTTAATCCTATATCTTAGATTATATGTGTATGGAAAAATTGTGGCCATCATATCTTCGTATCATGTTGAAGCACTTTCATCCATATGTTATAATATCATTAGTCCGTTGGCCTTAGTGTTGGCCATAACATGGAATTATACATACATACATACATACATATAAGAGTTATAATGTTGTAGTTGATCACCATTTTAAGCACTTGAGCCTTATTGTATGGTTTGGATATTTCCCCCTTGAAGTGGATATGTTAGTATACTTGCATATTGTGATCATTTCTCTACATTTTCATGCTCTTTGGTGTTCAATTAGTACTGATATTCATATCTATCCAAATAATCTTATTACAGCGAAGCACAATGGATCACAGACCAATTAGAGGAATTACATACAAGATATCCAGACCGTTATTCCAGGTCATAGCCAAGTTTCCTAGGCAGGCCAAGGATGACCAACCTATACGAAGTTATGAAGGCATTCACACAACTACATACGTTCAATGGAAGAATAAACTTTGCCACATGGAATACTTCTAAGGCAGACATAGAGGTCATTCTTCCAATTGCACAAACAATTAAGAACACTCCAAGGTCTCCGAAGAGCCAAGGCGACACTCATAACATTACCCACCGCCATCCACACTTCACAGTTAAACTCAGCAGACAGATCAGCCGAAGCAGACTGAGCAAACATCCAGTAAACCAAAGAGCATCACAATTTTGCGGAAGGTAATGAGATAGATATATTAAGTGCGCAAATTTTGGTATATCTGTAAGCAGGCCCGCATAGTCTGGAAACCCGTACGGGTGGATAATGAGGGAGTTCCCATAGATTGAAAACCTGAAAAGGGCAATCTATTGGGAAGTATACTTAATTGAAAACCTGAAAGGGTGGTTAAGTAGTGCAAAAAGGATGAGAACTGGTAATGGTGTTCTTCTGTGTCGACTGTGAACAAAGTAAGTTAAAGTACAATGCAATCACTATTCGACGCTAGACAAAATAACTTCGTCTAATCAAGATGAGACAATTATTAAGTCAAGGAAAGTGTTGGATTGTTAGATGTCATAGTAAGCTGACACAGATATAGTTCATGATTTCGCAATTCTTTTGTATGTCTATAGTAATATAAGACAAGAGATAGAATGTATACCTTTTTTGCGCATAGGTAGAGAATATGAAAAGCCTCTGAAGGGACGAGAAGGAGATGAAAGGACTAGTAATTCAACAGTCATCACATTTTGCAGAAAATCTATGTAATCTGATTGTAAGAAGGTTGATCTTAGATCCTAATATCTAAAGTGCTTTAGTATTGGTTCGTTTCCCATCTGCGTTCTGACACGTCTCTATTTAATTATGTTTTGCCTTATGGGATTCCTGCGATATAGTTTTCTTTTCTTAAATCTTAGTAGATATGCTATTGCGCATATGAACTTTCTCGTATATTCAATGCTTTAATCTAGACTACAACTTGTTGCAAGTTCTGATGTCAAAATCCATGAACCTCTTCTAACAAGAATTGATTTGATGTCATTTTGTTAATCAAATTTTACATGTTTAATATTGAATATATAAACTTATTTTGATATCATTTTCTTAAATTTTATAGTTGTAATTTAGAATCGTAATTAAGACGCTAGAAAGAGTGAGTGTAATAATAGTATGAGATACCAGCAAAAAAATGATCAATCTTGAATTTGATGTCTATTTGATTGTTGTATGTCACTTTTCCTTCTTATTTGGAGATGGTAATCTAAAAATTGTGACATATTGGACATGCATTGGAGTTTGTAGACCGTTTGTTTAGTGAGAAGATGTTTTCAAGTCCAATGAAATGGTGCAATTAAATTGAGTTTTCCAATCACGAGTGAGTGGGATTTTTTTGAGAAGGTGGTAGATTTATTAATCAATATGGAACCCTTCAATAGCCAACACTATGTGACAAAAACTTGTTATAATGTTTATTTAGATATATTTAATATAGTTATATTAATTATTTCAATAAGCATAACCTATTATAGGAGCTAGGGGACAGGTGGTGGCGGAGTATAATAATTTTGGATGCCTATTAACAATTCTCATGTCTATTAAAAAAGTGAGATGTCAATAAAAGATTTTAGATGTGACATCCATTTTATTTTCATATGGTAGTTTTTCTTCTTGTTTGGAGAAGACCACCCAAAAAGTATCATGTGTTAAGTATATATTTTTATAACATATCAGACATTAAATTTCTATGAATTGTATGGCCTAAAAAATGATTGTAGGATCAATAAAAGATGTCCGAATGTCCAAAAAAATAAAATTTAAAAAATCAAAGTTTTTTGTGAAGTGATGGCAGTGGAAGTCGTAGAAGGAAGCTTTGATACCAAAATGCGAGGGGACAAATTTCCCTCCTTCATTATTTAGTTCCTGTCAAATCAATTCCTTCTTATTTATTATCTTTTCCATATGAAGTTGTCATGGTTTTTACTCACCGTGCATTCTCATAATAAATACATTTTGAATATCTCTCTAAAGGCACGTCTCCTCATAGCAAGTTGTCTTGTTATTATTTACGTAGGTTAATATACACTTAAAGTTTTAAATTATGTGTTTTACGGTTATTTATATCTTTTTATTGGGGATTTTGTCACATAATAATATTGGATATAGAGCTGATTTTGATATTATTTTATTAACCGAATTTATGTTTAATATTGAATATCTAGCAATCGTACGTGGAGTGTACGATGAAAACGCCGAAGAGGACAGGATGCATATTTGAAAATTAAGGGAGCGAAAAAAGGGAGAGGACGAGGGACGATCCCGCACACGATGAGCTGTAGGTTGAAATCTTGGATGCATGAACCGGTCATGCCATTGTCGGGTAAAAGGGAAGAGTGAGTGTTGTGCAGGCATGAGAAATGGAATATTTTGATCAGGCCCAGGATTCCTTCGCAACAATGAGATTTGTCCGGCATAAAGCATTTGGATAACAAGTATATGAATGTCACAAGCGCCAGCATCAAGGTTAAGATCTTAGCTTCAATGGAGATTCCGTTGATCGTCATGTTACAGATTCTCTATTTCCTTTTATTGATAAATAAATTGATTGTATGCAACACTTAGAAACATGTGTTCAAGACATGGAAATGTTGTGTATATATATAGTGAGAGACGATAGGGCAGAAATTATTTGGACAAGCACAAAAAAACCGACACAGCTTACAACGATGTAGAACAAGATAACAATTATTATGGATTCATAATGGAATTATTATAATGGAAGATATTAATCTCTAATCATCAACATTATATAATGAACTTTTGTACCAAAAAACAACTTCAGGGGAATATATAAAATGGCACAACAAATAGACAATAAGTTGTACTTGTATTTGTCGACACTTTGTTATGAAATTAGACACTCTACATTGTTGAAGCATTCATCTTGCCCACTCATTCGTTTCATTTAAGCTTCAAAACTTTAATGTTTCAGGAGCTCTTATACCACCTAAACAATAGGGACAAATATAATTTGCAATGTTTAAGGTAATGGGTTATGTAATGAACTTTATACTGGCGAATGTATCATATAAACATCAAGTTTTCTATAATAAAATGTGTAACTACAAAATAAATGATTTGTCAACTTGTCAGAGTATGTAATTGCAACAAGTTTGTTACTATTTTGTTTGGGAGTTGAAAAGTGCCATCAAATATCAAATAGTTGTAGCTGAGATGGCAATAAAACCCTTTGGTTTATGAACATAATAGAAACTTATCAATATGCCATCAATTTGAAGAGTGGAGTTCTGAGTTTTTTTCCCTCATTTCGCACATGGAAATAACAACAAATAAAATTTCATGTCTGAGCCATAAAACGCCTTATAAATTCAATCTTAGCACATTGAAAGTGAATAGGATGCTTGAAGAAACATTCATAACAAAATAATAACTTCATAAACAGTCTAACTTGATCACGATTCAAATAAAGAAAAGGTTGATTGCATGAGAAAAAGAAATCAGCAGTCAAGTAAAAGAAAGAAACTACAATACTTCATATACTCTTTTAAATTTGACAAGTAGAATTAGGCAAACCAATTTTTTTTTTTAACCCTGTTATTTATTTTTAAATCTGTTTTTTTTTTTTTCCAGAAGCAATCATTTATTTTGGAGTGCAAACACAAGCTATGGATATTCAAATCTACTAAAGCATTTCATGTTTTTTTTTTGCTAGCTAGGTTTCCGATTTCGCAAGAAGGAAAGAAATCGTTATTGCAAAATAACCTGTTATGCAATTTGGAACGAAAGAAAGAAAAAAGATGTCAGCAGAAACATAAAATAAGGACACAAAAGTAAATGGTAAATGCTAGCTACTTAAACAACAAGCTTTATATGAAAGGAACATGTTTCTTGCTGTTGTATTAGATAAGTATCCAGAATACAACGATGTTTCGAAGAAGAGGAATAAGAATAGGTGCATATCTAGAAAGAATGAAATTATGTTTTAAGTCTACACATATCCAAAGCAGATCAATGGGATGTTGAAGCACCCCATAGTAGCAACTTTCATACGGAGAGTATTAAACGGTGGACACAAAATATGGGAAAAAAACGGTCCATAGGAAAAATACAATAAATTTCAATAAAAAAAATATAGTAATTTCAATAATTATAAATTGCAACCTTTTGTTTTTCCTTTAATTAATACCAACGGGCTATTATAAATATAACAACATCAGTTCTGAATAGATTCGGTGGGTTTTCTATTATTTCTAGCCGCATTTTTTGGCTTTTTGGGAAACAGATTTGGTAAAAATATTATTGTTTACAACCGCAAGACTGGGTTTTGCTTTTTCTGAATTTTAATCTAGCAAAACCCTAAATTTTAGGAATTTCAGTCAGTGATAAACAACAATAATAGGTTTTTACAGTCCACGATGTCGGGCAGCCTGTTTTTGGGTCTACAAGCGGTTTACAGCATATGGGACTACCTCGTACTCACATGCGGAAGGCAACTAACTTTGCTACAAACGAGGCGTACATACCCTACCCCCTGCAGGATTTGAACTTGTGACCTCAATTTAAAGAGCACATGTTCTTCACCATTAGGCCAACTCAGGTGTACATTTGTAAAAATAGGACAAATTTGTAAAAATCGATCATATTTGGTAACTGTGAAGTACCCTCTTAAAATTTAGAATAGAAGCATGGCGATCAGGAGTGGTCCTAAATTTTTTTTAATGTAGAGTATATATAGGGATTTATAAGGGATATGGGACGAGTCCTAACAGTCTTTAAATTAATCTCAATTAACAGGAAGGATATGAAGAAGTATAATGGGTATGAGATGGTGATAGTGTCTTTTGGTGTAAGTAAATATGAGTAAGTAATTAATCTTAATGTATATCTGTTGTAAAGGCTATTACTATTGGCAAATGCTAGTCATAAGAGCTACTCTTATCTAGTGTTGTTTCTAAAAAAATATGCACCATTGGTAAATACAACCTTCAAACATTGTGCTGATACTACCATGGGTTTACTGGTAATGGACACTACTTAAGGCTATCATATACATGGCACTCTAAATCTACAGGAATGAAACATTATTTCATATATATATAGAGAGAGAGGGGGGGGGGGGGGGGATGGAGTTGAGTAACAACTAAATTTCAATTAATGGGTAGGAAGTGTCCTACCAATCTTTCAATTGGTCTCAAATAAGAGGAAGGATATTAAGACGTATGGATCACACCTTGCACACAGAGAAAATGAGCTACCCCTTGTAAGGTATTGATGCTTGTCGAGAAGCACCAGCTATAGTGGCCATATTTATATAAGAAGTTTAATAATAATTATACCAAATTCCAAACAGTACAGCCTTGCAGGTTTCAAGGGGCCATTACGTAATAGAGTTTGACTAGCATTATCTTCGATGCCCAAGTGGGATTCCATCCAAATATAACCATGGTCATACCATGTTTTTTAGGAAATAGCCTGATCTCTAAATGCTCAAAAATAGTCCAGATTTCTTAGTCATTCAAAAATAGAAAGTTCCAAGAAGTTTGGTGCACAAGCAAAACATGTCAGCGGGATTTTTCTTCAAAGGGGGGCAAGATTAAACAAGGGCTATATTGCAGCAGTAGTACCTTTACCGTGTAAGCAGTAGGCAAATGATGGAGCACTATTGTGGGAGTTCAGTAAATGTTTGTTTTTGCTGCGAGTGAGTTTAACAACAAGCCACATAGGATCCAGCAACAGGGCGAGGTGGACAGAAAACACTTGCAGCAGATGGAAAAGTATAAGAGGAAAATAAATCTTTAATTAAATCGGTCAGTGCAGTAGGTATGTAGATCAATCAAGGATGCAAAACAAAAATGCCAGTTTGTGTCACTTGAACAAATATAACTAAAACAATCGATTTTCATTGGGCATGACATTGTCAGAACAAGAATAACGACTTATATCGCTCATAACTGCATTTACACAAATACGAATAATTGATGTCTTCTTAACTTTATGCCTCTATTGAGTAAGATAGATTTTCGAGTTGCCAAATTAGACGAAGATCCTCACACTGGGTTGCAAGTTATATTCAGTTGATTTAATATCATTCTTCGATTTGGTTTTGAGAATAAAAGTGCTTTTTATGGAAATGTTGCATCTCAAGATTATAAAATCTTATTGGAAATACCTTCAATATATGGCAGTATCGACACCAGACCATTAAATCTCCTTACAAAGTTTGTCAGGCACCTCTCTAGCTTGTTTGATAGCCCTTACCAAAATTGCTTCCCTCTATAGCCATTCTTTTTAAACAATGCACCTACTTTTTGAGATGGTTGATGGTGAGATATGCATGCAAGTGGAGTAGAGGTGTGGGAATCTTTCTTGTGCCCCTGACAAACCAGAAAGCCATTGATGTTATGGGAGAATAGGACTCCAAAACGAGTAAGCTCCCCTTCTCGATCTCCTTAATCAATTTGATACCATCCACCGAACTACTAATGTGGGAGTGTAAGTCCTTGAGATTGTCCCTACCATGCTCCCAATGAAGATTGATTTCAAAGTGTCATCAACAAACATCTCGCACCATTTAGGTTTCAAAGGAATGGAGTATAGAGCCCGCTCCCCAAAATGCTCTGTGAAGAGAATAGCCAACACTGGTGATAAAGGTGACCCCATTTCCTTTACTATTTAATGATCATAAATGACCCCATTAAAGGAGAAGAATGTGGGGTTTAAAGAAAAAGAAACCAACCTAGCCATACCCTCATCCATGTAAGCTCTGAACAAATCAACTGCATCACCAATCCTAGTAGGTTCAGTAATGCTTTGGTTGACTATTGAAACTTGATTAAATACAGTGTGCAAATCCCCCTATTTAGGTTTGTTGTTTCTGATATTTACATAGCGATCATGAATATGATTTAGTGTTATCTATGACGAATAGACTGAGAATGAAATGAATGAATTAAAATGTAGGTAAGTATTAACATTATGCATGACATCATGTAATATATATATTTAAAAAGCATGTGTCCATGTATGTGTACAGACGAATTGGACTGAAAACCATAATTTCTATTGAGAGGTTACATGCCAACATACCAGTGCTATAAGATTATCAAAACTTGAAATAATGCATGTATGTATTGTGTAAATCCCTCCTATTTGACTCAAGTATTTTGAGACTCCGATTTAAGTATGGTTCATAAATATATAGTATAGTGTTGTCCTATAACAAGCAGAATTTGAATGAAAAGATTCAATGAATATAACTGTTAAATTGTGAATGATGTAATATTTAACCTGTTTATCTCGGATCCCACATCAGATCAATATGAGCAAGCTCTATATTAAATTTTGTTTGATGACTCTTAAATCCAATTTGGCTTCTGCTATATATTCTATATGGAAAAGGCACCATCTTCAAGGTTTTCCAATGTAGCGCTATCCATTTAGGAAAGAAAGTAATAAAGGACCTTCTATTTACTTTCAAACTCTTGCTATGTATACTATTTGCAAGAGAGTAAGAAAGAAAGGAGGGAACGAAGAAATGTAACATAGAGGAAGTGGCAGAGGCAGAGAGGGAAAGGAGGAGGGGGGAGGGATGGACCCAATCAGAGGGACTGGGGGAGGGCTTATGAGGGGGTGAAGGGAGGGTTGGTGGCCGTGTGCCAGAAAGGGAGGCAGAGTGCGAATGAAGGGAAGAAAGGAGGAAATAAATTGCCCGTAATAATATCCGAGAATTGATCAAACAAGGTCGGTGGGACTCAAAAAAGTGAACCCAAATAGTGATGCGATGATAATATATATGCTTCAATTACTATTTAAGTTGTCTTCAATGGAAAAAACGTAAAATTGAAATCTTAATCAATGGCAATACTCTCCATGCTCGTCATCAACAAAAAAGTGAACGATGTCAGTTTGTACATTGGAAACAAAATAGGAAAGTAACTTCTTGGAAACTCAAATTCACCTGAATCTAAGGTGTCTAAAACAACAAACATATTAAGCTTGGAATTGAAACCAATAAACATCATGGTGAAAGAAATAAACACAACAGGTGCATATTAGAAAAAATGGTTTTGACAAAAAGTCTCAGAATGACCATGAAATTTCTCATCAAGTAGAAAAAGGTTGAGAGAGTGACAAACAATTTCTCCCATACAATATTCTTCATGCTCACGGTCACGCTAAAAAGTGAATTATGTCAGTTTGGATATTGTAAACATCATAGGACTCTGCTCACTTTTGACAAACTAAAATTCACCTTAAACTAAGGTGTCTAAAACGCAAATATATTAAGCTTGGAATTGAAACCAATATTAAACATGGTCCCTCCTTCCAGAAATAAAGGAAAGGGTACATATTAAAAAAAAAATCATGATTTAATACAAAAAGTCCAGAATGACTTCATGAAACTTCTCATCAAGGAGAAAAGGGTTGCAGAGAGATAGACAAACAATTTCTTCCATATTAAAAGTACTTATTGTAAATAGACATCAAATTCACTCGCCCATGCATCCACTTACAACGTTGCTCCACTTTAAGTGCATCACTACAACCATGAAGTGACAACAACATTCGTCGAATAGAACTTTTTGTCTGCATGTTCTTGGGTTGTACATGACATTCTTGCAACCTCACCCCCCATATAAGTACCTGAATTTGCAAGAGGGTGTCCATGAATGCCCATTCGTTGATCAATCATACAAGAACCATCTGTTACTAATAAAGTTGGAAACATATCAAATCCATCGGCTAAGCACAGCTTTAATATCAATTTAATGCCTTTTGAACATCTACCCTTTCTTGCAGGGCAAAATCTCCTGTTATTCTTCCATATGCTCTCAATAAGATAATCCATCAGAGCCCTGTCAAAGCAAATAGTGCTATTTGAAATGTTCTCTTTTGGCAATAATGTGCATGTACAAAGTAAAAGGATGAGAAACATTCTTAATGTTTGTCTGTAAAAAATTTTATTTACTGGGAATAATGGTTTCACTTGTATCTTACAATTCTTTTTCATCAGAAACCAATTAATCCTTACCAGAGTCAATCAGGAGCAAAGAAATTTGCTGCAATATTTCCAAAGTCATGGATCCATAACTTCCTTACTTCTGCCATTGCTTCTCCCTAAGATTGCACCGTCTTTAACCTTGAATATTAGCGGACATCTACCCAAGTCTTGGAATGTTGTGTGCGTCTTACTCGCTTGTCATCTATACTTAAACGTTTAGGCATGAGGGGTTCTTCATGCGTCTTACTTGGCGGGGTCAACAATAATTAATTAACAATGGCGAGGTGAAATTAGCAAACTAGTACTCCAAAAACTACGGGAGAGATGGACCTTAAGGGGACTTCAATAGGAACGGTGATGAAAAAACTATGCTAATTGAACTAAGATTGATTAGAGTGAAGATCTATTATTGCACAATATGGGTAGGCAATGGACACATAATGGTCTCATAAGTTTCACTTAGATCTAATGATTAATTTTATAGACTTAGATTTGTTTCAAGGACCTTTAAAAAGACATTGAATCTGAAAAGGACATCTAGGGGATGAGATGGAAAGAGCGAGGGTTTGTAAAACATGCCCTAATTAAGCCATTTTTTGGCTCTTGTGAATGACATTGTTGATGGGAAAGAGTGAGGCCTAGTAAGAATGCCCTTAACAAGCCATCTTGCTTTGTTAAAATTGATGGGAGAGAGAATACAGCCCTGGGAAGAATACACATATGAAATACCAGCAAGATAGGAAGGTGTACAAATCCTAAACCACCCAAGAAGGCAGAAAAAATAAATAAGAGAAAACAAAGAATATATCTTAGATTTCCCAGCTTACATGGATTTGCAGCCACCTAAGTCGGTAGGACATCTAAAATAAGATGAAAAAAAGTCTCCAGGATTGTCCTAGATACATAAATATATGATCAAATTTTTCAAGATCTGTACCTTACGAACTTACAAATTCTCCAAGTGCATGAATTCTTTGAAACCTAATTTCCAGCCTGTCCTAGCAGAAATATCACCATAAAGAAACTCCAGCAACCCTTTAACATGTAACATAGAACACTGCTGGTATCATGGCACTCCTTGAGATCACATCTCTTCGAGGTATTCTATCAAGCAGTTCACGTGCATTTTCAACAAATTCATATTGTGCATATCCTGCAATCATGGCATTCCATGAGCCCAACATTTCTTTGAGGCATTTTATCAAACAGTTCACATGCCTTGTCTATGCTTCCACATTTTGCATACATGTCTACCAGGTAGTTGCAACTACATCAGTCAAAATTTCCTTTATCCATTATGTTTTGATGGATGTCCATACCCTGTTCCAAAGCTCCCATTTTGGCACAGGTAGGGAGGATGCTGACAAAGGTTGTGGAATGCTTTACATCTGCCAATTGCAATTGCATGAATGTTTCAAAGTAATTATAACGCATTTTCAACAAATCCATTTTGGTCATATCCTGTAATCATTACTGTCCACGACACCACATTTTTTTGAGGCATTCTGTTGAACGGTTCACATGCCTTGTCTATGGTTCCACATTTTACATACATGTCTACCAAAACATTTGCAACCACATCTGATAAAATTCCTCTATCCTTTATGCTTTGATGGATGTCCATGCCCTGTTCCAAAGCTCCGATTTTAGCACAGGCTGGGAGTATGTTGGCAAATGTAAACTGATTGGGTTGAAGACCTGTTTGTTGCATATGGTGAAACAGTGTGACTGCCTTGTGAGGACAACCATGTCTTCTGTATGCTGCAATAATTGACAGAAACATTTAAATATGTTTTTTAGATATGGTATCAGGGACTGCCTAATGGTTTGTTAGATGTATAATTTTGCTGGTTTGCTGAGTCTGTACTTTTTTATTTTGTTGGTTCTGAGAATGGCAGGCATGCTTTAGGGCGCAGAAGAGAGAGTGACTGGCTGCGAAAGGGTATTTCATGCTATATTTTTTTCCCTGGTAAAGGGATAAGATTAATGACGTACCCTAAAACGCCTGGATTAGGTTCAAAGAGAAAGGTCTCGCCCACGGTTGGGACGTATGCCGTCCAGTAGTGTAAAATGCTTGATAAATATAATTAATGTTTGATGCTTATTTAAGCTATCCGGCAGAGCGCTCTTGAAGACCCCTGGGTTTGTAGTAGGGCTTCTGCCTGGCGTCCCCGTGTTTCCTGCGACGATCCGGCCAACCTCTCCCCAGATATGAGTCACCTCTGGGTAATTGACAAGCCCAACATACCTTGTCCTCCAAAAGGATGGGAGCGCTTATTGACCCTTAGAGGAGAGGGCGCCTGCAGGTTTGCTGATGTCTACTATATTTCACCGTGTGGAAAGAGATTGAGGTCTATGGTAGAGGTTGAAAGATTCTTGGAAGAAAATACTCGGTATGGAGCTACCATTTCAGATTTCAATTTTCAAATTCCCAGACCACTTCACGACAGTAAGCGTTCGGCTTTGGAGGCTCAGATCCAAGGTGACACAGGTCGGAGTAGCAGATCCAAAAAGTTGGTTAACTAAAGCCTGTCGCAGCCGCGGGCTTGTGATTTTCTTCACGGACTTCTCCTTACACAGCAGCAGTGGTGACAGAAAATACCTGAACCAGCGGTCATATCTGGACAGGGGGCAAATAAAACTTTAATAAAAGCGGTCATATCTGGACAGGCGCTCTATGACATCCCTAGTGTATGGCTCGCGATTGTCCGTACATCGTCGACCAAACGATCTCGGCCATTGCTGTCTTCGTCCGTGTCAGAGCCCCTCCCGTTTTCTCACAAAGAACACGCCTTTCGGCGTAATCACTAGTGAGTGGGAATTTTTTTTGAGAGGGTGATAGATTTATTAATCAATGTGGAGCCCTTCAATAGCCAACAACGCTATGTGAGAAAAACTCCTTAAAATTGATACATATTGATAATTTTTAATTAGATATATTTAATATAGTTATATTAATTATGTTGATAAGCATAACCTATAATAGGAGCTAGGGGAAAGGTGGTTGTGGAGTCTAATAGTGTGGGATGTCCATTATCAAAAAAAGTGAGATGTTAATAAAAGACTGTAGATGTGACATCCATTTGATTTTCATATGATAGTTTTTCTTTTTGTTTGGAGAAAACAACTAAAAAAGTGTCATGTGTTAAGCATGAGGTGGAAGTTGGAGTCAATTATTTTTTTAGGAAAATTTATTTTTAACCAGAAGCAATAATATCACCACATTAAAATTATATATCGCAAGACAAAATTTTAAAAAAAGAAAAAAGAAAAAATTATAATAAAATACATTTCAATGGTCAAAATTGTGAGAAATCTGATATAGACAGCTCCAAAATGATTCCTCTAGATATTTTCGAGAAAAAAATCTGTACCAATTTAGAACATTGAAATTTAAATAATTGACCACTCAATTTTTAAACTAATATTCTACACCTTAGGGCTATTAGAGGGTGAGCAAATTTTTATCGCACATGCATAATGCAATGATGTCAAACGGCAACTAGAAGCTTCCTCAGGCTCCATGGAAAAAAAGTTCACCTACCCAACTTTTTAGAGCCCACGGTAGTCAAGCTGAGAATCTTCCTATGATTTTACCTGTGTTACGGGTCACTCCTGATTTCCATAATCATGAAACTTCCATGCAAAACCATGTAGGTACCTATTGCTTTTTTTAACGAAAAGTAAGCATGCCAATTACTGTAGATAGGTTAAAAAACAAAACAGTCCATACGTTTTTTTTGACTCCCGACTCTGAATCTGAGTAGCACAAATCATACCACTTTCCCCTCCTATAAACACACACCATTTGTGTTATCTTGTTCACAACCTCATCTTTACTCTCTTCTTCTCTGCAAATTTTTTTGTGGGAGGTATCTGTGCCTCTTTTATAACAGGATGGGGAGGAATTGTGGCATGGGTATTTTGATGGCATTACTCATTTGCTTTTGCTTCACTATTGTGGATGTCAATGGTGGGAGTGGGTATCATGATAAGTGGCAGTTGAAGGAGAAGGTTACCCATTTGGAGTTTTACATGCATGACATTGTGCTGGGGAAGAATGCCACTGCAGTCCAAGTGGCACCACAGAAGCCTGTGAACATTTCTGCTGAGGCTTCCTATTTTGGTCCAGTGTATGTGATTGATGACCCCCTCACTGAGACCCCTCACCCCAAATCAAGGGTGCTGGGGAGGGCACAGGGATTGTATGCCATGTCATCACAGGGAGAAATCAGTCTGCTCATGGCTCTCACTTATTCCATAGACAGTGGGAAGTACAAGGGAAGTTCTCTGAGTGTTGTGGGGAAGAACATGGTGTTGAGAGATCAGAGGGAGTTCCCAATTGTTGGAGGAAGTGGGCACTTCAGGATGGCCAGAGGGTATGCCTTTGCCCACACCATTTCCCTTAAAGGCCCAGATGCTGTGATTGGATACAATGTCACTGTGTTCCACTATGGACCTTAGCTGCCCTAAACCAGTTCTTATATTTTCATTATTAGAAATTTTCATAGCTTTTCGAGATTGTGAGTTAAAAATTGTGCCTGAGGTGGATGAGAGATTGGCATGGAGACAGCCACGGTTAAAACCCTAACAGGCTTGTGCTGGGGGTGTTGTAATCTTCCAAAATGATGCTCAATATGTCAGGCATCTTAACAGAGTTGAAGAGTCCATTGTTCAATACCTTACTATCAATAAAGTAATATATTTTTATAATGTATATTGTATTTGTATATCTGAAAAAGTCCAAACGATTAATTTAAAAAAAAATACAATTAATTATATTATATTGGTTAATAATTTCATTGTTATTATTTTAGTTTTTAATCAATTTGTTGGGTATTAAAAATTCTTCTCAAAGAAATGAATAATTTCTAAAATTCATCTTATATTCAAAATATTATGATTTTTCGAATAAAGTTTTGAATTAAAAAGTAAAAATTTCTAAATAACAATTACATCGACGTCAAATTAACATGTAATAGTCAAATTAACATCAAATTTAATATCATAATTAATTAATTATACATAAAAAAATTGAATATGGAAAGCTGACCAAGGGAGAGTCCTGAAATATTGACATAACCAGTACCCAGACTCCCTGCAACATTTCCCAGACATCAAAACAGTCACGTACCCTAAGATGTTTGTGTACCATTTCATGTCATACATTAGACATTTGTATACCATTTCAATAATACTTATATTTTTTAACTAAAAATAAAAAATCTACATACTTTTGTTTCAACAATATTTGAGAAAACATTAGCTAATATATTGTAGAATCTAGATTATAATCATGTACATTAGACATTTAACAATACTGAATGTTTTAAACTTTCATAAATATAAAGTATTTCAATATTTTGTATTATGTATTTTTTAATAATATATTAACATTTTTTTGTTATACCTACATTTCTTTGTTATTTTGTACCTTAACAAATTTTAAAAAGTGATGTTTTTTTGTTGTTTTGTATCTGAACATATGGAACAAATACCCTACCTATTTTTTATGCCCTAAACGAAAATCACACTCATCAAATTCATTACATACCCGCCTATCAATATAATTTTTTAATTTTTTTTTGTAATATCATACAATATTACATTATAAATTCCATTTAAATAGAGATACAACGTCATGTATCTGTTCATTTAAATTAACAAATGAAATTTAGGTGACGGTTATACATCTGCCCATTAACCTATCATTCTCCCTTGACTGCTATACATAACTAAAATTGACATTATATTTTTGAAAATTTAAAGAGAGTTTTTCCATGGTCATATATTTTTTTCGTTCTTAGAAATTTTCTTTTACTAAAGCCAAATATCCTTCCCTTAATATTGTCTAGATTCGTTTATATTTTAAAATATCTATACCAATGATGACCAAAACACATTTTTTAATTTTACAGGTAGAGTTACCGCAGAGAATGCAATATTTGTTTTTTTTTTAAATTTTCGAGATTAGGAAATCACACATGATAAGGAAAATTTTATAAAAGGCATAAAATCAAATAGAGGTCGATATGGTATCAATAAAATGTGATTATAAACAATATATGTTAATGCCCATTAAAAAAATACTATCTAATGTGATCAAATTTAGCTGATCAATTAATTGAAGTGTAAAGATTTTATGATTTAATTTTTTAAAATTAATTTTTAGGAGGATGAGTCATACGAGCTTTACAAAGAATATTAAGAGAATTTAATCCCGTCACTTACAATTTTTCAAGCTTCCTAATCGGCAAAAAAGTGTATCACACATTTATGTATGACACACATTAACATGATGTTAATGTGGACATAGAGGTTAAATATATCTATGTTCCACAAATTTCCATTTGAGATTTTAATGTTCTTCTATTTTCTCTGTAATATTTGATAAACAAATTGTATAATATAAATTATTATAAATTTGATGTTTCTTGTAAAATATAATAATGTGTCAAAATTAACCTTTTTTAAATAGAAAAGTTAATTAATGTTGTGAGAGAAACAGGGAGACAATTGTAATATTTTACAGACAAGCAACTTGGTTTTACACATGCAACAATCCAACCAAGTTACATATGTGAATAATAAAACAATAATATGGTTTTAACAATATAACTATATAATTACCTAAGTAATAAACTAATTACCTATGGTAATAGTAAAAATGTTATTGCAATGCAAAATTACTCTCACACTAAGGTTCTACCTAATATTCCCCTCCTTAATTTTGTATTGTCTCAAGAGAAGAGGAGAGAAACTCTTTGAACATCTCAAATTTGTCACACGCAAGTGACATCATGAAGATATTTTCTCGTTGTTCAGATGTTAGGCAAAACCGGAGTTGAATATTGTCTTAAAACATTCTTATAAATGAAATGTACATGTACCTCGATGTGTTTCGTCCTCTCGTGAAACACTAGATTGCGAACAAGTTTTAGAACACCTTCATTGTCAACATTAAAGGTAGTAGATTGCTCTTGTGGTAGTCCAAGTCCCTCAAGTATGCGATGTGGCCATATCACTTCGCAGACAACTCCACCTACAACACGATATTCAAATTCTATGAAAAATCAAGAAGCAATTTTTTTTTCTTACTTCCCCATGATATTGGACCAGATCCCAAAAAGAATACAAATCTAGAAATGGATTTCCTATCATCAATGTTACCTATATGATATGAGTTTGAATATCATGTCAAGAAGAACTTATCATTCTTCTTGTACTCTAGGCCAAAATCCATTGTACCCTTGATGTATCTCAAGATCCGTTTTTTGCTTTATTAATATTTTGACTTAGGTATTTGGGGTAGGGTAGAGAGGTGGGCTAGGGTTAATTTTTATATAAAACTAAAACATGTGAACCCTAATTTTTAAAACTAAATACTTTGAAATTGCAAAATGAGTGTGGTCATAAAGTTAAATTATAATGTCTTTTTGAATAAGGAGATTCTTAACTAAGAAATAATAAGATGGTAAAAAACTAGAATTGAGTATGTTTTTCAACACAAGTGATATTATTTCACTATCTTAATTATATTTGAAGAACTATTGATAAATAATTAAAGCTTGCTATTAAGGTAATTGGTAATAGGTATTGAATGACTTTAAATTATTTTTCTATAGAAAATGTGTACAAAGAAAATAATAATTGAGTGGGAAACATTATATATATATATATATATATATATATATATTGATGTATTAGGGTATAAATAATAAGGGGTAAGTAAGGTACATGGATAAAAAAGGGGATATTTTCATTCTAATAATATAATGGGAGGGGGTATTACCAATTGAATATTTCAAGGTAAAAAGTAACATTAAGGGTATTATTTAATACGTTTCGAATGAATGTGCTATACCTTACTTTTACTAAGTGAACCCCCCGTGAGTATAGGTTAGGTAAATGAGACTTCCGATCAACTATCGATAAAGAATTACATTTACCCGTGAAGATGGATATGTACGAGACAACTGAAGTCTTTCCTCCATAGGTGTGGCAATGGGTATACAATCCATCATCCAAAATTTCTTGAGCGTGATCTTGGCATATTTCAAATGAGAAACAAAGATGTGATTCTCCTTCTGTCATACTTCCAAACCAAGACAATAGTGCATCAACCCGAGATCTTTCATGCTCAACAATCAATTAAGATATTTCTTCGTTTCATCGATCATTTTCATTATGCTTCCAGTGATGACTAGATCTTCGACATAGACAACAACAATGAAAATACCCCCTTGATTTTTGAGGTAGAGATTGGGATCATAATGATGTCTTTGGAATCCATGCTAAATGAGATGCTTATCAATATCGATATACCATGTTCAAGAAGCTTGTTTAATACCATACAGTGATTTGATGAGTCTACATATCTTTTCTTATTTTCTAGGTATGGAAAAACCTTTTGATTGAGTCATGTAGAGTTCTTCATGTAAGTCTCCATTAAGAAAGGCACTTTTCATGTCCATCTGGTGAAATTTCCATCTAAACTCTGCAACTAGAAATAAGATCATCCTGATTGTTTTGATCTTAGCTGTGGGAGAAAATATCTCCTTGTAGTGTATTGATGTAGCCTAGAATTCACCAATACAAGCCTAGGCACGCTGCACATCACTTAGCCTAGACTGAGCACTCACTCGAAGTGCACAAAGGTACCAGGCCCCTCTTTAGGGTTGTTGTTGTAGGATGTTAGCATGATGAAGACTTAAGGCATTTAGATCTATGACTAATATATCATTCTATAGTGCATGTTCAGATCTAGATCTAGAGAATAACAGACTTAAAAGATAACCATGATGAAATCAAGCATGCAATACTGAACTATAACCATGATAACACCTTGATTCAATCCATAATCTCCATTACATTAAATTCAGTAATACGCAGAAGCTTCCTTACAATAACAGTAGTATACACTCATGCACGTATCAGATTTGGACAGCATAATCTCACTATAACACAGTTCTCACACTCTCTCTATGCTATACTACACTGTTCAATACATATTTATAAGGGTGGGGAATTTCCCTTCATCGCTTATCTAATCCCAAAATAGGTCGTATGCTATTATTAGCCATGTGCCATTACAAAAATAGCCACACATGTAAGTGCGCTAACAATAGACTGCTTTTAGTTAACTAACAGTAGTAGATCTATTCTTGGTCCTGTATCCATGCAAAGCGCTTCATAGTTGATCCTCCAAAAATAGCTAATGCGTGTTGTGCAAGTCTTTGACTCGGTTTGTGTGCTCTACACGACTATCTCCAAAAATAGATCCTCATCATGAAAATGGCTAAGTCCCAAACCTATTTCTGTTCTTCGCATGCGATCCTTTCCGATACCTCTGCACCTTTGAATGTGCTTTCTCTCTTGTGCAAACCTTCTATATTTCCTTTGCTAAGTTCAGATTCTGACTGACCAACATTACCCCACACTAGTTGCATTACCACCCCAGAAATGGTTGTCTCCAAAATGAATCAAAGAATATGAATAGAAGAATAAAAAGAATTTTGATGAATAAAATAATGTCTTTACCCTATGCAGTATCTTCTGCTTCAACCTAAATAATTAATTATGGATATTCTTCTTTTATTTCCACCTCTAAAGTCTGCCAATCATTGAGCACAACCTCTGCCTTCTCTGGAATATCCACTGCAATTGATTCTAACTCATCCTTTGCAATCTCTCCTTTCTCATTTTGCAAGACCAACACAATGTTGGACATGGTAGTCATTCTCCCTTCTAACAGTCCATCTTTTACGCAATGAGTTTTCCAAGCTCATCCAGCCTTTCCTTGTGTGGTTCTTGAGCTGTTGTAAGGGCCTCACGCTTTTGTTTGACAAGCACTAATCATTCTGCATGGCCCAATGTTTCATCTTTCATGGCCTTCAGGACCTCATTGTCTTCCAAAATGGTCATGGTCCTTATAACGGCTTCTGGCACTATACAAATATTCAGCGCTTGATCTACCTTCTTTAGTTTCTCCTGCAAGCTCTAAAGAAACCCCTCATATGATGCAATCTTCTACATCACTGAAGCCTTTTCTCATCTCTGCTTCCTATGCTAGGTCCTTTGGTGCTGGCATGCGCAAAGGTTCATCTGCAAGCACTAAGTCCACCAATGTACTTACATAATGTATTGCCGAAGGAAACATGCTTAGGTACCTTTGGCTCTAAGTGTGGCCTAGCCTTCATGACATTATCCCCAATCTCCTCTGCCATGTTGATAAAAACAACATGTTTTCTTCTGTGCCAAGTCTTTTTCCTACTTTAGGTGTGCTATTTCCTCATCCTTAGTCTTGATCTCCTCCCTCAGCACCCTAATTGTTGCAGCTTTATCCATATTCCGTCATGCCACTTCTGTCGATACTTTCACCAAAGCATTGCTCACTTGTTCATCTGACATAACAGTAGGCTTTATTGTTATGTGCCTGGCTTGAGGTGTCTTCTTTAACCTCCTTGAAACACACGACTCTTCACATACATCAAAATCTGGTTCATCCATGTGCGTGTGCATCGACCATGACAGTTGCTTCCTTGTGTGCATGGTTGCCATATCTTCATTCATAAAGACCCAGCCATATAACTCCTTTTGTGTCATTGTGCTTTGGAAACGGGTGCGGAAAATTTTACATGTGTCCTCGGCGTAGCCCATGACTAGTGGAAGATATTCGCCACTTGTTCTTTTTGATCTAGGCTGCTTAAGAACTTGGGCTTCAAGATTTGGAACTTGTGTTGTTGTGTCTTGAGCAGTCTCGGTTGTTGTCTCATCTAACTCCTTTCCTCCTTCCTCTCCATCCTTCATATATTCATCTTCTGGTTCGTCCTTGTTCTCTGGAGGTGTAGGGGAATTGGGCGTGCTTTCCTCAGACTCTTCCGCTTCCTCATTCATATTCAATTTCCTTCTTCTTTTCTCAGTTGTCTCCTTCTGTGGAGAGAGTCGAGGTGATCTGTGCACTGATTATGGAGTAGCACCTAGGGTCCTTGTTCTCCTGAATACTCTTTTGAAATGCCACTCTCCTTGGACTGCATCCAATTCCTCATCATCTCCCTCTTGTGGCTGAGGTGGTGTAGTCATGCACTTAGTTTATTCCTTATTTGGAGGTTATCTTCTGTCCTCTGTGCTCCAAACCACCACTATCTTCATGCTCTTCTTCTTCATCATCTACTTGAATTATTTCTGTGGGCTTAGGCATTGGAACATTTTCCATTATATGCCTACCTTTTGGTGGCCTTAGGAGTGCGAACTAATTCTCCACATACTTAGTGTTCTCCAGCTTGGGTTTGAGTTACAAGTACACAAGTGCTACTCCGGTGTCCCCAACTTCCAAGCTTACAGGCTTCATGTTTATAATATCTGAGATAAGCCTCTCAATGTAGGAATTCCGCCCTGGATATACATATTTCTTTCTCAAAGTGTGGTAGTCAAAATCTACCTTGTCTGCATTGAAGGTTAGGTGGTGTAAATCTGAAAATCGGTGAACTGATGCTTAGAAATACCTTGCTATGAAGGCATACAATAGTTTGCACCATGGGCTCCAAGCTCCATCCTTCATCGTAAATCACATGATGCAAAAATTTTGGTAGACTGCAAAATGAACTGCCTTACCCACCACCAAAGGTAACTCCTTGGGTATGCGCCACTCTTCTTCAAATGTTGTGTAAATTCTATCATACCACATCTCCTCCCTTTGCTTGAATGGTTCACTCATTGATCTGTTGAACAAGTACTTTCCAAATCTTTCTGCAGGTGACTTGTGTTCCGTGGGGTAATCCCAAATCTTCTCCTTTGGCCCATCGGGCACCCCAATCTCCATAAATACTAAAGACAATAACATAGTGCCAAAGCTTATTTTGTCACCTATCCGCGCTTCTTCAATGATTTTCTTTGCTATGTGATCTGCAATATTATAGACCAATCCTTTGGAGATCTTCTTTGCGATGTGCAACCACATTGTGTTTACCTGCGACCATCTTCCTTGGTCATTCAACTTTGTTACAAGATGTGCTACTGCCTGCACTACTGGGTACTTTTTCAATTTGTCAATGTCCATGCCGCACAGACATTTGGTATAACCCAACTCCTTTCTTGTCTCCAGGATTATGACCCCTTATTAGTTAAATCGTTATCCAAATCCACTCCTGAGGCCCTTAGTCATGTCATAGTTGAAATCAAAGAAGATGCGATCCTAACCCTCCATCCCTGCGAAGTAGAAGAAGTCCTCATGGAATCTTCTCACCAACCACCGATACAATGGTTCATACTTCCCAAAGTATGGCAGCTCGTACAACTGGTAGACTCCATTTTTCTTTCAGTAACTTCTCACCAACTTCATCGTACACTGGCATATCTTCTAATGTGTGCTTGTTCATTTTTGTTCTCAGCAACGCATTGAGATCCTTCTTATTATATAATGTTCAATGGTTGTAATTGTTGATTTTACATTGATGGATGTGGGAATCCCATTCTTGTCCCACAATCACGCCCTCTAAATACTGCATTTATGAGAAATTACTCTCAGGAGCAATTTCTTCTTCCACTTCAACCTTCTTCTTCCCTTTTTCTCCTACTGTGGGTGTTTTCTTTGGCGTCAGCTGAAAAATCTTTCTTTTCTGAAGATCCCTCTATAATCGAGCAAGTCAAAACCCTAGTTTAAATCTCCGTGCCCTAGTGGAAATCACACGTTTTAGCTTGTTTTTAATGTGTGTACTTCTCAAACCCTTCACCTATGGGAACACAAGCTTCTCCTATGCACAACCCTTCTCTCCAAGTCTGGTTTCACACTCTTCGCACCTCAACATGATTGCTCAGCTCGTTCGCACTTAGCCCTTTTCAAATTCTCTCAATTGCAATGGTAAAAATGAACTCACATCTCATCCTTATATAGAATTTTAAAAAGTTAGTGCATTTATTGCTCCTCCACCTACCAATAATCCTCTCATTAGTGGACCAGTTTCATTCTTTCCACATGATACATCTTTGCGTCTAAGTTATAACCTTCTAGCGCGCCCTCCTACCTTTTGCCTGCAGACTTCTCTTCAGCGTGCTTCCATGTGCCTGAGTACCTCATCACTACACCTTCCATTGGTAGTATTCACATCCTCTACTTAGCTCATGTTATACTTGTTTCTTCATTCCTCTCTATCTATGGTCCTTGTGTCAAGAAGCAATCTTTTTTTTTTCAATTCTCCAACCTTTAATAGCACCCATAGATAGTTCCTTTCATGTGTACTTATTTCCATTAGTCTTGTACCTAGATATCAACAACCTACCCCATGCTAAGGGTATGTGCATTCCTTTGCACATAAAAATTATTCAAATAGTAATTGGCTTCTAGCGCGTAAATGCGCTCATTACACAAACACACCAACTAAATTGACAAAGCATAACGACAAAGAAGGAAACACATTAAGGAATTACAGAATTGAAAACCTAATCTAAATGGCAACACTGCCTTATTACAAACACCAAGAAGACTTATTTATAGTAGGGCTTCATCCCAAGGATAATTTTAGTGGCGAATATTCGTAATATGGTGAATATTCCATTTTTGAAAAATTTGAAAAGGCAAATTTTCTGGCACAGGTCAGTGATCTGTTTGCCTAAAAATTATAGTTTAGCATATTTTTTAGGGGTCAGTGTCACCTACCCTTGAAACTATCCCCTATATAATCCTATATTATTCACCAGGTAGAACACTACTAGCTCACTCATACCACCTAGGGGCATATGTATTATCAAGTACAGTAAACACGCGATAGGAGGGCAGAGACTACAGATGTGTGATAGAGAGTTTGTTGACGTGTGACAAAGTTTGTTGACGTGTGAAAGGGAGATTTTGTTCCATGTGTGACAGGAGTGCAGAGGAAGCAGACATGCGACAGAGAGTTTGTTGACGCGTGACAACAAATCTCTTGTCGTGCGTCTGTAGATTTCTATCACACCACTTGAAAATTAGGTGAAAATTTTACATACAACCCCCAAAAAACACCTTCCCATAAAACCAGTTTCAGGGATATTCTCCAGGTATTTTCCACCTCTGATTTCCAAGAGGTCTCTTAAAATGAACCTTGCTTCAGCCTACTCTTGTTGAAGTAACTAGGTAACCGTATTCCATCAAGTGCCTCTAATTGACAAGCGCCGGATTCAAGTATGTGAGTGATAACATACAGCCCCAACCAATGTATCTTGAGTTTTCCTGGATGGCACAAAAATTTAGAATCTATCCTATCTCAATCTTTTTATCCCTGATGTTCCTATCATGCCATGCTTTCTACCTAGCCTTCTTTTTTTTTGACTCTAACGTGTTATGGCTCATCGCTCATCCATCTTAAGTAACTTTTCAATATGTTCTTCTAATTCTTTCTCAATAGCTAGACCTCCAGCGTGTGTAATACACAAAGAAGGTAACATAAATTCCATAGGAAGAACTACTTCTATGCCAAACACTAACTGAAATGGTGTGGCTTTATTCAACCTTTTATATATTGTTCGATATGCCCAAAGTACTTCATATACTTTATCATCCCAATCCTTTCTTCCAACATCACATATTTTTTCAGTATCTGGCTCAAAATTTTGTTGAATGCCTCAGCAGTTCCATTTTCCTGAGGATGATAGGGTGTATTCTTATGGTGTGTAATCATGAATTCATCCAATAGAATTCTGATTGTCTCATTAAAAAAATGTGTGCCCCTATCACTGGTCAAAATTAAAGGATATCCATACCTTGCAATAATATTTTCCCATAAAAACCTTACTGATGTAGCCATTGTACAATCCTTTATAGGTGCTGCTTCTGCCTACCTTATCCGATAATCTATGTAAGTTATGATGTAGTTAGTGAAATAGGACCCAAAAAATCTATAGCCCATTTCTCAAATGGTTCTGCTCTAGTAATAGGTCTTAGAGGCATTTCATCTCATTGACATGGTTTCCAAAGATGTTGACAATGATCACAAGGCTTACAAAATTCCTTGCAATCTTTATACAAGGTCTCCCACCATAATCCATTGAGTAGAATCTTACGTGTAGTGAAATCACTTGCATAATGGCCACCTACAATACCACCATGAGCTTCATCCATAATACTTGTGTGCTCATGTTCCAGTACACAATGCCGTAGTACTTCATCTTGTCCTAACTTGTATAAGTCACCGCTAATCAACATGTAGGGGGTTGTGCATATAACAAGTTGTTTCTTCTCCAATGATTTCATTCCTTCTGGTGCCATACCTATTCATAGAAAGACAACAATGTCCTTTAGTTCTGATGGTTCCCATTGTAACCTGTATAACTGTGCATCTGGCATGGTATCTTCAATTTCTTGTGCTTCTTCTCCTAACTGTATTATAGATAAATGGTCTGGTCCAAAATTAATTTTCCCTGGTTTTACCACAACTGTGAAATCAAATTCTTGAAATAAGAGTACCCATATGCATATGCACCCTTATAGAATGGATTTGTTTACTAAATACTTCAATGACATGTGATGTGTATAAAAGATGAATGGAGTAGCTAGCAGGTACTACCAAAATTTATGTAACACATAGATCATTGACATTTTTTTTGCGCTCTGTAGTTGTGTAATTCTATTTTGCATAGGAGTCAACTTTCTACTAGCAAAATAGATAGATGATCTACAATATCTTCTCCAGGTTGAGCCAACATTGCGCCAATGGTCATTCCATAGGCATCCACATGTACATGAAATGGTTGGTCCCACGAAGGAAAATGCAGAATAGGCATGGTAGTAAGTTTCTCCTTTAATGTCTCGAATGCGCGCTGTTGCGGTTCTCCCTAGTAGAATGTACCTTTCCCTTTCAGTAACTCTTCCAACGGTGTGGAAAACTTTGGCATATCCTTTGATAAAACTTTCTGTAATATCTTGTATGACCCAAAAATCCACACATGTCACTCTAAATGGTAGGCTCTCTTAGGCCTATAATAACTGCAACCTTGGTTGGATCAACCAACAAACCTTCCTTGCAGATTACGTGTCCTAACGGTATTCCAAATGGTGTAGCAAATATGCACTTCTTAATGTTCAAAGAGATACTCAACTGTCTACATATTCCAAACATTAAACACAGATTGTCACAATGATCCTTAACTAATCCATACACCATCCAATCATCCAAATAAACATGTAAGAAGTTGTGAATAAATTCCTTGAATTGTTGAACAACTATGCATGAAAATACAACAGGTGCATTTTTCAGACCAAAAGGCATTATAGTATAGGCGAAGCTACCCCATTCAGTAGTAAAATTAGTCTTTTCCTGATCCTCCTAGGAAATCTAAACCTGATGATACCTAGAGAACCCATCTGTAAACGAATATATTTCGCACCTTGCAATGCCTTCTAGTATTTTCTCAATGAATGGCGTATGAAAGGGATCAGTCACACATGCAAAATTTAGACTCCCTGTAGTCCACACAGATCCTAATCCGTCCATCCTTCTTGATACTGATCACCATTTGACTAACCCATTCTGACTCATCAAGGTGCTTGATAATCCCAGACTTCAACATTTTTTCAATCTCTTCTTTGACCTTTTCACGTAAGTTGGGGTTCATCCTGTAGGGTCTCTTTCTAACTGGGTGCACACTCTCTTTAAGATTTATCTTCATCTCCCCTAATGATTCATGCATGCCTTTAAGTTCATGGTACCCCCTAGGGAATAAGTCTTGATAATCCCTTAGTAACTCTATGATTTTTGCCACTTCAAAGTCTAACCAATAGTTTCGAATTATGGCTTCCTTAGGCTCAGTATTTGATCTAATATTCAACTTCTTTGTATTCAGAGGTTCATGATAGGCACGCGTGGTCTTATCTACACTATCCAACACCTCACACCTACTTGTTGAATGGTTTACATCTAGATTTTCCACTTCTTTGTCATCCACTACGTAGACCATTTTTCCTGTTTTTTTCTCAAGGCAAGTGTGTTGAAGTAGTGTGGCATCGACCTCTGTCTCTTCAACAAGATGTGCTCTTGAGTTTCCTTCATCCAATAAATCTTGAAGGATTTCTTCATCCTTGTAGTCATTTTTACTCCCATCACAAAAGGAAGGAACCCTATGCGTGCTGGCCTATCACCCAACGAAAGCTGAGTGCTCACTCGAGGCATGCGCGGGTACTGATTCTCTCTTTTATGTGAGCTTAGTGGGAAACATCATTTATGATTAGTGTAAGAGTTTTCAGGAGGTAAGTTAAGACATATAAGAATCATAGGGCTCAGAACGGCCTCTAGATCATTGCATTCACTTTAGACCGAGTGTTTTAACAGAATCCAGAAAATGTATTATGACAGAAAGAAATATACAAGCATTCATACTTAATGTGAAAGGAAAGAGAACTCATAAGAGAGAGATATGCATAAGAACCATTGATATTCATGTATATATTATATCAGGTAACCTCATTACATTCATTTCACTATTACAGAGTGTCACAGAGAAGCATACTGCAGTCATGCATTTCACTCGACTTATCAAAAGAAAATTTACAACTTCATGCCTAGTAAATTCTCTCCTTGATGCAACTATCCAGCAACAGAGTCCTCACAATAATTATGTAGAGCTCCGCCCATGCTGCCTCTCAAAATCTCATTCTCTCTAATCCGTTATATCTCAAAACACATATATCTTTTACTTCGTAGGAACTTGTATTTATCGCTTTCCTATACTGCCAACTCACCCTCCAGTGTCTAGATATGGTGCCAAGTGTCAAATGTGGTCCTTCATGCAAGCATGCTTCTCCAGGCCTAAGATTTCCACTTTATCTCATGATGTTCTTCTAGAAGATTCCATCCAAGACATGCCCCTATCGGGGCCAACCTGTCGCTAGGCTGGCACCTTATCCATGGGCAACCGGTCATGCTTTTCACGTGTTCTACCTTAGGTGCTCAAATTGACTAAGTCTTGAACCTCCTTTCATGTGTCACACGTGCTATGTGGTTCCTTAGACCTTTCTCTTGTGTGCTTTTACCTTGCGCACCTTTCCATAATTGGGACCTTGCACACCTATGCACCTTCATACTTGGCCAATATTCCAGGGGTCCAACATTACCCCACACTATGCTTGTTATCCATCCTTAGAAACACTTTAATCAACCAAGATGTATGCTGCCTTAGGGAACCAATGTATAACCTTACACTTTACAAAAGAATAAGGGAATGAAAGAATTGGGGAAAGAATGAAGAATGGGGGGGGAGCATTAATTAAACAAGCTAGGAAAATCCTTTCGTAAGCTTGCCTCTAGCTTATTCCACACTTCGACTTCACCCTATGCCTTCTGGCAGAGGTCGCCCACCAGGGTGCTCACTTCGTCAAAACTCAGGCCAATTCCTTGGGTGCCCAAAGTGTCCACGATCTACTCCATCTCTTTACCTAGGTCTTCGAGCTTGTCCATCCTCCTGGTAATTTAAGGGTATAGTTCCTTTAGTCGAGCCTTAATCAAACTCCTTAAGGCTTCAATTGCCCATCTAATTTTCTTTCTACTTTGGCCAGAACTTTGTCCCTTTTCACCTTGTTCCCCTTGTTCTTTTCTTGTAACTCTTTTAGCTCTACTTCGAGTGTGGTGATTAAGAAGCTTACCACCTTATCTCTATCTTCACATGCATCATACGCGGCCTCCATAGATTGGGCAACAACCTTAACCTCTGCAAGCACTCAGCTATACTAGGAAATGAGCACTACCACCTTCAATCTGTCCTCCTTCAAGCGCATGACCACTTCTTCTGTAGACTCCAAAGCCAAAGGTCATCTCTCCATAGTGAGGATGCACGTTATATCTTCTATACATTCCAGAAGGGACGAGTACTTTTGTGCGGGTGGCACTAAGTCTGGGTGCCTTAAAAGAATGACACCTTTGATAGACTCCATTTTCTTGTATACTTCTTGTACCTTTATCTTCTCTTCCTTTAACTCACACCTTATCTGTGCGCTAATCAACTCTTCCTGCTTTAAGCTCTAGGTCTTCTTTGCCAGCTCCTCTTCCTTCTTCCCTAGTTTTTCCTCCAGTACTATTATCCTATCATTGTGCATGAAGAATATAGCCTTTGTCTCGACTGCGACCTTGTTGAGTGCGTTGCAGACTTGCTCATCCGAGAGCTCTTGAGAAATCACTAAAGTATTGACCCCCTTAGATTCTGGTAATGTTATGAGCACTCCTTGATAGACTTCGAAGTATGGCTCATCAATGGTGCATAAGTTGTATTCTACACTACAGGGTTGTGTGTGCACATGGTACATTCATTTGGAGACACACTGCCAGACAAGGAGTTGGCAAGAGCTCGCGGTTGACCTTATTCAAACCTTTGAGTATCGGTGTACCAAGACATCAGTTGATAAGGCCTTATAGGATGTCAAGTGCCTTATTATGGGGGATAGTGCCAGGATGGAAGATAGGTTGTTGGAATTACTAGGTGAACCAGGATTGGAGGCGCACTTTGAAGAAGTAGAGGAAATAGAAGAGTTACAACTTGAGCATGCATGTTTGGAAAAGGAGAGGGGAAATTTGGTATATGTGATTGATGGAGAGGAATCAAAAAGCTTAGATTTTAGCCATTCTGTAGGGATGTGAGAGGTAGTGGACAGTGTAAATACTCACGTGCGCGCCTACCATGAACCTTTAAAGATGAATAAAGTTAACATCAGTTCAGAAGTAGAACCTAAGGAAGCTGTTATTAGAGATTACTGGATGGAGGAGGTATCTAATATCATTGATCTACTACATGAATTTGAGGATTTATTCCCGTGTGGGTACCATGAGCTCAAAGGCGTTCACCATTCCTTAGGGGAGATGAAGATAAAACTGAAGGACAGTGCACACCCAGTTAGGAAAAGGCCCTACTGGATGAATCCCAATTTACACGTGAAGGTCAAGGAGGAAATAGATAAAATGATAGCTTCTAGGATCATTGAGGCAGTGGAAGAATCAGAGTGGATAAGTCCGATGGTAATCAACATCAAGAAGGATGGGCAGATTTGAATTTGAGCGGATTATAGGGAATTGAACATAATTTGTGTCATTGATACATTTCTGACCCCCTTCACTGAAGAAATTTTGGAAGGAGTTGCTGGGAGTGAGATCTATTCCTTTACAGATGGATTTTCAGGGTACCACCAAGTCCGGATTGCAAAGGAAAACTAGGATAAGACAAATTTTGCCACCAAGTGGGGAAGTTTTGAATATACAGTCATGCCCTTTGGATTGAAGAATGGGTCATCTATCTTTTTGCGTATAGTGGTGCAAGCATTCCAGAACTTCATCCATAAGTTTCTTCATGTCTATTTGGATGATTAGATAGTATATGGTCTGGTTAAGGACCATTGTGAAAATTTGAGGTTCATGTTTGAGAGGTGTAGGCAGTTGAAGATATCCCTCAACATTAAGAAATGTGTGTTTGCTACACCCTTTGGGACTTTATTGGGGCATATCATATATAAGGAGGGCTTCTTGGTAGATCCCGCTAAGGTTGTAGTTATTATGGGGTTAAGGGAGCCTACTAGCCAGAGCACAGTGCGCAGATTCCTTGGGCATACGGGCTATTATAGAAAATTCATTAAGGGATATGCCAAGATCGCCACACCTTTAGAGGAGCTACTTAGACATAAAAGTGCCTTCCATTGGGGAGAGGTGCAACAGATGGCATTTGATACATTAAAAGATAGGCTTATCATTGCACCTATTTTACATTTTACCTCCTAGGAAAAGCCCTTCCATGTCCATGTAGATGCCTTAGGGACCGCCATTGGAGCAGTGCTTGTATAACCAGGTGAAGGGATTGTTGACCATCCTCTATTTTTTCAAGCAGGAAGCTGACACCAATAGAGAAAAACTATACCACAACCGAGCGTGAGGCATTGTTAATGATCTATGCGCTCTTCAAGTTTAGACAGTACCTGCTGGAAACACCCTTTTTGTTTTACATCGACCACATGGCATTAAAGTATTTAGTGAACAAGCCTATTCTACAAGGATGCATATGTCGATGGGTGTTGTTGTTTCAAGAGCTTGAATTCACCATTGTAGTAAAGCCTAGAAAGAGCAACTGTGGGCCTGATCATTTGTCAAGAATTGATTCAGGGGAGGACGCACAAAGTATTGAGGAAACAATGCTAGAAGCACAATTATTTAGGTTGTAGCATGTGCCCTCGGATTTGGAAGAGATTGTAATATTGTTAAAGGAAGGTGTGGCACCGGACGAAATGAAGACATTAGAAAAGAAGCAGTTAGCCATATGTGCCACACCCTACATGTTAATTAGTGGAGACTTATACATGTTAGGACGCAATGAAGTTTTGCACAGGCATGTCTTAGAGCATGAGCGCCTAGCCATTATGGAGGAAGCACACAAAGGAAGTGTAGGTGGGCATTATGCAGGTGATGCCACTGCGTGAAAGATATTAATGGCAAGTTTGTGGTGGGAAACCTTGTACAAAGATTATAGAGATTATTGTAAAGCATGTGACCATTGTCAGCGCATTGGAAAACCAGGAAGGAGAGACAAAATGCCTTTGCGCCCTATTCCTAGCACGAAGCCTTTTGAAAAGTAGGTGATAGACTTTGTGGGACCTATTGCACCAGTAATGCGTAGGACTGGGTCACATTATGTCATCATTTACATGGATTATCTCACAAGGTGGGCAGAGGCAGCACCAACTAAAGACTACATGGTAACAACAATGGAAATGTTCTTGTGGGAGAACATTATCACAAGATATGGATGCCCGTTGAGTTTGACCAGTGATAGGGGTACACATTTCTTGAATGAGACCGTGAGGATCCTATTATCGGAGTTCATGGTGGCTCATCACAAGACTACGCCCTATCACCCACAAACAAATGGAATCGTGGAAGCATTCAACAAGATATTGAGTCATACCTTGACCAAGATTTGTGATGTCGGAAGACAATATTGGGATGAAAAAGTATCGGCAGTATTATGGGCTTACAGGACAACGTTTAAAAGGTTAAACAAATCCACACCATTCCAACTGGTGTTTGACATGGAAGTTGTTTTTACGGTTGAATTTATGTTACCTTCTCTGCCAATAGTGCATGTAGGAGGGTTAGATGATTAACAAGCACTGGAAGAAAGGATTGATGAGTTAATGAAGCTGGATGAGAGATGATCACTCGCCAAGTGGAGACAAACAACAGAAAAAGCAAAGCAAAAGGCTTTGCATGATCGCCACATCAGGAACAAGAAGTTTGAGGTTGGGCAGATGGTGTTACTATATGATTCTAAGTTTCTGTGCCATCCTGGAAAGTTGAAAGTCCATTGGTTGGGTCCTTACACAATTTCTTACATCCTTGATTCAGGCGCGTGCCAGTTACAAGTGCTGGATGGGATGAAGTTTCCTGGAGACTTCAATGGGAGTAGGCTGAAGCCCTACTATAAATAAGTCTTCTTAGTGTTTGTAAATAAGGCAGTTTTGCCAGTTAGTTTAGAATTTTCCTTTATGATTTCCCTTTCTTTTGTTTCCCTTTCACGTTGTTGTTTTTTTTGCGCTTTGGGCACATGTAACGTTATTGCTATTTTTGAGAATTTGTGAGTGTGCAGAGGATCGCACATCATTTTAAGTGTGGGGTGGAGAAATGTGAAGGAACACATGATTAAGGTACCAAGGAAGTTGTGTTGAAAATCCTTGTTGAATGGACCAGTTGAAAGAGGTATACAAAGTGTTGTCATGAGAATGTGCAACAGGGAAACTGATAATTTCTGAGCACGACAACTATACCCCTATGCCAAAATTTTCATGTTTTATCATTCCTAAGAAACCCCAGATCTGTTCAGTCAGTTTAAATGAATTCCCAACCAATGTCATGATATTATCCTAGGTGATTTAGGAAATTCCATTCATTCCCCCTAGGTGATTTTAGGAGTTCATTGAAAATGTTATCTTTTGGCAGTATAGGGAAGGGCTATCGTTGGCCTTCCTGGGATTAGATCAACCCCTCGGAGCAGAGAAGAAGGTCCAAATTCAACAAAGAGGTGAATGGAAGAAATTATAACATCATGGAAATGATTTTGGAAGGGTTTGGGAAGTTTTGAAAGACTTGGAGTAGTCTGAGTGAAAACAGGGTTCACAAGCCTAGGCAGTACACAGGCCTAAAACAACTGTTGAGCTTCAAATGAAGATTTCGGGACCTCCGGATGGAGTTGGAAGTAAAAAAAAAAAATATTTGGAAATAGGATTCCAAGACCTACATTATGGTGAAATAATATTTTTCACAACACCTTGGACCATATGATTGGAGGGCAATTTTTCTCAAGTACAGGTGGAGTCCCAGATCAAAAATCTGATTTTTCAGGGATCATATGATTGAATCAAGACATGAGACCCACATAATTGGATTCAAAATTACATTTCTAGTTAGGATCATATAATGTTTCACCAAGAAATTCCACCGGAAGCTCAAGTTATCTGCATTCCAAGTTACCCTCTCAAAGGCAGTTCAGGACTTAGTCATTTTTTCGAGAGGACACGTGTCAGCACCAGGAGCCTGGTGGGATTTCATGTCCCCCACATCCCTGAGGTCAGGTACATCACCCCTTGGAAAATTCATCCAGCCCTCATGTGACCCTTGGGACCCTCATATGACCTCCAGACCTGGCAGTTCAGCCCTCAAGTGCTTATTTGGAGCATGCATTCCCTGCCGTCAGGTCGGTCACCACGTGTCAGCTCCAGGACCACCGTGGAATTTTATGTACCTTATGCACTTGAGGCGGGGGAAATAATACCTTGAAATATTCTCCCAGCCCTTAGGAGGAGTCTTTTGGACACCCACGTGACCTCCTTTCAGCTCCCAGTGCTTCAAATCAGCTTTTTCCTCCTTCATTCCCTGCCGTTGGATCTAGTGCCACGTGTCACCATCTTGCTCATTGTGGAAATTGATGTCCCTCACGTCCCTGAGGTCAGGGACATCAAGAATATAAAAATGTGCCCAAGTCCTACTTGTGCATATCTTTTTGAAAAATCTCCAAGTGTTTCTTTTCCCGCTTCTAACTTCTAACAGTTTTATTTGCACTCCTTTCCTCCATTCTTCCTCTGCAACATTCTACCATCACTCTGCCATTGCAAATGCTCAGACAAGATCAAAAAAGGAACTTAAATACCTTTCCCATGGTGATGCACATGTCTCAAAAGGAATCTTCATCAAGCTAAGGAGAAACGAAGAACAACAAAGAAGAGAACAACAAAATCCCCATAGCTAAAAAATGGAAATCTAAACAAAGCTTGCAAACCAGTACATAAATCAATGAACCATTTATTTCTGTTAATTCCTCTATCCAATACCATCAAGAAGACACCTTCAAACTCCCCCCATGTGCGACAAAGCATCCACAATGAAGAAATCTCCTTTCCGGCTCAATGAAGAAAGAAGTGGGATTTTACGTCAAACCGGTTGTTGAATCGAAGTAAGATTGCATGTGAAGCACCAGAAGGAAAAACCACATCAAAAATACAATTTTATTCACAAACAGAGGATAAAACTAGACATGCAATTTTGAGGTCCATTAATGGTTGTCGTACCCAGAAGCACTGCCAGGTCCAAAAATTAAAACTTTAAAATCTCCTGGATTATTAAGCGGGCGGGCCCGAAATTTAAAAGGGATGATATTGGGCAAAAACCCATATCAAAAAAATTCATTCCACGTCAATCCAATTCCTAGAGGCCAACTTTCTAAAAATAGCAGGTCTCCTACATAGGAACTGCTATTTCGGGAAAGTCATTAACAAAAGAACCTGCGAAGGAGATGAAGATATCAGAGGTGCACTACAGCTGAGAATCCACCAGAATGGAAATTTTTGGCACTTACTAAAAATAGTAAGTGGGCCCTCGAGCACCTGCTAAAAATATAAATTTTATCCAAAGATGTGAGGAACGCATGGAGAAAGGGGAATCAAGGTCACAACACTCAGCAAAGGATCGAGAGAGTTGCCTTTTTCACACTTACTAAAAATAGTAAGTTACACTCAAAGAGAAGTTTTGGCAAAATGGGATGTACAAGGATAATCATTCAGGGGGACATCATTGATCGGGAGCATCCTAGTCATTTTTCATAGGGCATTCAAGATCCACCTTAGTTCATTCAACTTAGCAAACGTTCGTGAGATAATTTAGAGGAATTTCACAGTGTGCAAGGAGTTCAAAGATTCAGAGTTTCACTGCATTTGGAGCTTTCCATCAACGAGGATCAGTGGACTTCATCAGGAATGACATCTCCTCTTCTTCTTATCCCCCTCTTTCTCTCTCCTCTTCCCCCCAACTTTCTCTCACTTTCCAATATTCTAATTTCATATTGGGGTTTGCACTTTTAATATGACTTAAGAGACTTTAGAAACATAATGTAAATTAAGTCACCTTGCTATTATAAAAGGGACTTAAATATTTGAAGTGGAACATGAACAGTCTTAAGTCATATTAAGGTATTCGAAAGGTCATGAGGAAGATGAAGAGTCATATTCTATTCTATAAATTGTAAAGCCATTCCCATTTCAAAGGGTTGGCGATTGATCTTGTAGACTCAAGAGTCCATTTTACCTTGAGAGAAAGCAAAGGAGATAGCCATTTTCTTCTACTCTCTTCCCCTCTCAAATTTCTTCCATTCCTACACTATGTACAAATTTTTTTCAATCATCAATACAAGAAGGAGTTTCTAGCTTTCTTTGACCAAGGGATTTCATGACACTTTGTTCTCATCAAATTCTATTTGGTCTTGTTTTCATTTACAGGGTTGTTTCTTCTCATAAATGCATGTGATGAAGTTTCTAACTAGTGTGTGTGCAGGAATATGATTTTCTTCCTACAACATTAGTTCTCCTACCTCCATTCTCACTCCCTTTCCCACTTCCAGAAAAATTCATCTCTTGCAGGTATATGCAAGCATTTTCCGCAGGGTCGGTGGAGTGCCCCTATTGGATCCCTGGTCAAAAGGCCACCACAGAAATTCACCTTTTCATGCACATGCACATACGATAGCTGCACCAGTTAAGTAGAGGGACTTAGATTCCTAGAGTGTTGGCAAGAAATCCACAAGTTTTTCCATCTGAAAATTTTTCTCGCCAACATGAAGAAAGATGGAAGATGAATGGTTGGTGCCAGGGTAAAGCTACTTGTAGATCCCACGAACTAAGGAGAAAGCGCTGTTATCCAAAATGAGCCCCCTGCTTATTTTGGCTAACTTACCTTCATTATTTCCTTCCTTGTGCTTCAACTTCATTTTTTACACATTTCAAGCACTCAAAGGATTTTGGAAATGGCTTCATCAGATAGGATTTTTCTTCCCCTTTCCAGAAAGGTAACATTTTCCTCCTAACTCCAAATATTTTGAAAGTTATGGCTCGATGAAGTTTTTGGGGAAAATTTCCCTTGACAGGCCTGCAGACAATAAAAATGTGCCACGTGGTAGAGGAGGTCGGGCCGGTGGGGTGAAGTTCAAAAATTTTCCAAAGTGGTTGGCGGGGGCACAAAGACAAAATTTTTCCCGTAGGCCTGCGGAGGAGAAGGAAATGGGTTGGCGGAGGCACGGGAAGAATTGGGAAATGTTTCCCTTTTGTTTAAAATGCCTAAAGGAAAATTTTGGTCCCAAGGCCCACCAATCATTTAGAAGATGACACGTGTCTAGTGGCAGAGGAGTCATACCCACAGAAGGATTTGGAGAAGGTCGCCAAAATTGAAGAATGTGCAAAGGGGAAATATTGAAGCGCATGCCTGCGGCCAATGTGAAGGTGCCACGTGTCCAGGAGTGGCGGAATGGCGAAGGCATGTCACTGTTTGGGAAAATTTTCCAAAGAACCAAAAGGGGTAAAAGACAAGGATGAGCCCGCATTCTCATTGGCGAACCAAAAGCTGCCACGTGGTAGTGGAGCGGCAGAGCACGGACCTTTTTTGGGAAATTTTCCCAAGGGAAAAAATGGAAGGAAAAGTGAGGTTTGAGCCCGCGTTTCATCAGTGAATGGGAAGGTGACATGTGTCCTAGAGTGGCAGAGGCACGAAGGTTTTCAGGAAAATTTTCCACAAGGGAAAACTTTAATGTTTGACCCTGCTGACCTAATTTTGACCCTATTTTTGCCATTTTTGTCCTAAATATTCAGATGGCCATATATTTTGATCCAGAGCTCAGTGTTTTGCGTTCTTGGTATCATTGGAAAGCTATTGAAATTATCTACACAATTGACTATTCAATTTTTATTTTTGGCTGAGTTTTGTGGGAGAAAAATGAAGAAATGTCTTTGGCATGGGAAAAAATGCAGAATCGACCCCCAACCACCAAAATTGATGAAGTATGGTGCTCGTTCCTTCTCCAGCATGGCCAAATGCATAGAAAAATGGATTTTGTGAAGGTTACCTTGCTGTTTTAATGAATCTTGTCAGTGCTTGGAGATCAAAAGATCATTTGCCCGCATTTTTTGCTTTCCCTTTGTTCTGCTTTGCCATTAAAAGCTAGATTTGGCTCATTTTGTAATGTTGGATGTTCTTGCTTTTGCAAGATCTTCTTTCTTCCTTAGCAAGTGGATTTGGAGGAGTTTCAGACCTCCCATGGAGATTGTAACATGTTTTTTCCTCTTTGCTATTGCAATTTATTGTATCAAATCTGGGCATGATAATGTATGTTTTGTGATCAATTTTCAATCCTCTCATGCAATTATTATTGTCTTCTGATCCTTCATTGCATTTTGGTAATTTATGCATGTTTTGTTGCTGCAATCTTCATGATTTGTGTCTATTTTTGCAAAGCAAGGAGTTCAACACTCCTTTGGTGTATCACCTCTCTGTTTTTGCTTAGTTTTGTTTCTATTTCCATGTTTCTCTCAACCCTGTCTCCTTTGTAGTTTTAGAGTAGGAATTTTGAATCAGAACCTCTGCAATAATTGCATGCATACACCTAGATAGAGGATTAAGAACCATCTTTCTCTAGAGAGTTTTCTCACCTTGCAAGGTCCCACACCTTGGTGAAAACTCAATGTTGTGTAATCACACTAGATGACCCAATTCTGGACTGTAGATCTGAAGGTCATTTAGGGGGTGCTGTAGATTTCCACTAACAAGTGCATTTCAGAAATATGAGGTAGGTGAAAGCAAGAATCAGGATAGAAGAAGTGCCTTCGACGTGGGTTATGCACGCGCAAGAGTCTCAGCCTTTGGAGGCATATTCAAAAGAACATAAGCCCTCAAGAGAAGTTGGACGTCATGATGGAGGTGCTGCCCTAACTTTTACAATGGACAGTGGAGATAGAGGCCTATAAATTTGGTGCTGAGAAACCTTGTCAATGGTTAAGTTCTACACCATCATATGGTTTTTCTCCTTCCATTCCTTAAGCAACACCATCCCATTTTGAATGCCAAATTCCAAATCCAGCCCATGCTTACCCAAGTGTTGATTCCATTTCTCCATTCCCTAGTCTTCCACCTCATCTCAATTCTTCTGTCCTTTTCCCTTCCAAACAGCCATTCCCTCCAAAGAAACAAGAAGTTATACCTCCTCCACCACCACAAAAAAATGCAAAATTGGTTGAAATCCAATCTATTTCTCCTCTTGCCTTCCCAATTCCATGTGGGGAAGAAGAAATTGCAAAAATCAGTCATGAAGGACAGCAAGGGGAAGAACCAAGCAAAGAAGGAATGATTAAGAGCTTAGTAAGCTTGGCTCTTAGATATGGGATTGAGAAAATTCCTTTACTGGTGAAGCCTACAAAGGAGGTAAAGGTTGAAGAACAAGTGGTGGTTAGGATTGATTTTGTTGCAGAAGAAGAAGAACAAGAAAAGGAAGAATATTAGTCATCAATTTTCTCAGAATGTAGTGTCTATGTTGGCACTTTACTCGAAGGAAATGCTGATCCAATTCAAGTTGCACAATTAGCCATGGAAGAAGAAGATCTTGTAGTCCCAACTTGTCCTCTAGAGCAGTAGATTGAAGAGTTTGATTTGACAAAATTCATGCAAGAGGAAGAGTTTAATCAAGAGCAAGATGGTCTTCAAGTAGCAGAGGAGGAGAAGCTACTCCAAATCCAAAAGAAGAGGAGCACATTCCAGCTGTGGAGGAGGAAGAACAATCAACTCCAAGTCCCATTGAAGAGGAGAAACTAGAAGAAATCAAATCAGAATTGGAACTAGATGAAGGAGGCATTATTGAAGATTTTTGGCTTTCATTTGAAGGGCCTGATTTAATTGATGAATCCATTATGGAGGTGAAAAAGAAAAAATTCAGAGGCACTGAATTATGAGCAGGTTGCACAAGAAACCTCATGTTTCTCTCCCACTTCATCTCTCCAAAAATCTAATTTTTGGGATGAGTTCGAGCTGACAAGCTTCATGTTTGGATATGAAGCTCCACGTGGTGAAAAAAATGCAGATTTGAAGGTCACCATACAAAAGGGAGAGACCTTGCTGTAGCAGGACATTGAAGACTTTGATTTACCATTAGACTTAGAAGAATGTTTGGATGAAGAGATACCTGAAATTACAAAATTTTCTTCTTCACCATTCGTTCTCCAACAACAAGAACTTGCTGCCATGGAGAAGAGGATTCAAGAACAAGAGCTTGTAGTTTGCAACATGCCTCTTGAATCAAAGTTGGAAGAATTTGATCTTCCAAGAGCTACAATGGAGGAACTCCAGAACCAACAATGTATTGCAGAAGGTTACAATAATGTAAAAGCAACTTCATTGGATGTTACAATCAATAATGATGAGCTACATATTATAGAAGAGTCCCATACTGCCACAAAGGAAGCAAAAAGAACATGAGGATTCCATCACCTCTTCCATATCATCCATCCAAAAAGGTATACAAGAAGACTCCATTTTTGGAGTTGAAAATCAGAGCTATGGGCATATCAAATGGATCAGACCTTGGCCAATAAGGTATTTAGCTTCATTGTAGCCAAAGGAGAAGCCACGACCAGTCATGCTTGCTTCTAAGCATGAGGATGAGCTATATAGTACCAAGGATCAGCTACCATACCTCTTCAATCCAAATGCAGAGCAACTAAAAGAGGTATTGGATTTTCTTTCAGTTGACACCTTGCTGATTTGGATAGAAGACCAGCTTGTTGTTGATTTTCCACTCATCCTAATAGCCATGATCAGCTCCAAATCAATTGCATGGCTGCCCATTTTGAAAAAAGGAAGCTACTTCTCCCAACCAGTTGTAGGGTTTTTTTAGCTCACCTTTGCTTACAGTTAGAGTGGAGTAGGTAGGTTTTCTTTCAGTAGAAGAAGTGCTTGTGGGCACTCTGCATGTTCCATTTGGAGCATGTATGATTTTCATTTTTGTACATAGTTCTTGTGGTGTTGGTTTTTCTCTTGCACAGTCCATTGCAGTGGCATTTTGGTGAAAACAACTCCAAGTTTAGTGGGTTTCCAAGTGGCTTAGAGGTCAGATTTTCATAGTTCAGATCAAAATTGGTTATCAAGCTTGACTCCATGCCTAATGGATGCTTCAAAGGCCACTGATCATTCATCTAGTAAGCAGATGACCCCTGAGAGTCGCCAAATTGTTATCCAAAATGAGCCCCTTGCTTATTTTGGCTAACTTGCCTTCATTCTTTCCTTCCTTGTGCTTCAACTTCAATTTTTACACATTTCAAGCACTCAAAGGATTTTGGAAATGGCTTCATCAGATAGGATTTTTCTTCCCTTTTCCAGAAAGGTAGCATTTTCCTCCTAACTCCAAATATTTTCGAAAGTTATGGCTCGACGGAGTTTTTTGGGGAAAATTTCCCTTAACAGGCCCACGGCCAATAAAAATGCGCCATGTGGCATAGGAGGTCGGGACGACAGGGCGAAGTTTAAAATTTTTCCAAAGTGGTTAGCGAGGGCACAAAGAGAAATTTTTTCCTGTGGGCCCGCGGAGGAGAAGGAAATGGGTTGGTGGAGGCACGAGGAGAATTAGGAAATGTTTCCCTTTTGTCTAAAATGCCCAAAGGAAAATTTGGCCCCAAGGCCCATCGATCATTTAGAAGCTGACATGTGTCTAGCGGTAGAGGAGTCAGACCCACGGAAGGATTTGGAAAAGGTCACCAAAATTGGAGAATGCACGAAGGGGAAATATTGAAGCGCATGCCCGCGGCCAATGTGAAGGCGCCACGTGTCGAGGAGTGAAAAAATGGCAAAGGCGAGGAGTTGTTTGGGAATTTTTTTCGAAAAACCAAAAGGGGTAAAAGACAAGGATGAGCCCGCATTCCCATTAGTGAACCAGAAGCTACCATGTGGCAGTGGAGCGGCGGAGTGTGGACCTTTTTTGGGAAATTTTCCCAAGGGAAAAAATTGTAACGTCTTGATTTTTAGAAGCTACTATGATAACCTCTTTTCGTGATGTTGTAACTGTGGAAATGAGGATAATTATGTTAAGATATATCTTTTAATCTTAAAAAGAATGTGTTACTGATCTGAACCCTTATTCACTGTAACTTGTTTATTTGGGACAGAGGTCATTATAACTTGTGTTTTACAAACTGTGAAACAACAGACTTGCTTTTACGTTTGATGAACTCATATTGTTGTTGAAAAAACACCTTGAATCAATTCCATTGATCCAAGGTATGCTACGGCCTTCTTTGTGATCACTTTGTCGATTTACTTTCTAATTATAACGAATTCTGGAACCAGACTGAAGGTCGTTATAAATGTTATAGAACCTGGTTACAGGTATAATTATTTGGTACCATGTTGCCAATGGAAAGGTTTGATTTCTGAACTACATACACATAGTAATGCCAGAGAGCGTAAGGCAGTAAGATTTTTGGTACGAGTGAACAAAGTATAGATATGTCGAGCATGGAACAAACGTCCTGCATTATGCTGGATATGAACATAAGTTGGTAAAATTACTAAAAGAACCCATTAATTAAAATACTACGGCTACGTTTTAACCTATAACTATGTTTTAGCCTATAACCTAACTACTACCCTATGTGGATTTTAAATTAAATGGGATGTAAATTATTGCAAATCCTAATGACTTGCGACCTAGGTGGAAAACCTAGCTATGGACAATACAACTTAAACTAATGCTAACCCTAGAAGGGGGACTTGTGGATACATGCTGATAAAAGGATAAGAAGGGAAGGTTTGAAATTTAATAAGGGACATTAAATGATGTCCTTGAAGTTTTAAATGCCAAGTTTGGCAGGAACTTGGGAAGTTGGAGATATCCAACTAGCAATGTAGCTAAGAAGGAAATTACATGCAAAAAATTTAAAGGTGGAACTCACCAAACCTGAATCGGTGGTGGCGTGGAGATAGAGGAAAAATCAATGCATTCAATGCATTTATTGATCTCGGTCTTGGTGACCAGATCGCCTTGGAAAGGGGAAAGAGGAAATTTTGTGGTTATTGTGTTCATTCAGGTTTTGATTTTTGCTCTGCATTTCTTTTATGGTTCTTTCGAACCTGCAACTATTCTGGTCATTGTTGTTGTTGTTTTGATTACCCATGGATGTTTTTGAGCCTAGGGAAGTAAGGAGATCATTGGGGAAACCTTGTTGTTTGTCACCATGGAAAAGAATAGCTTCTGAGGGCACAGACGCGGTTTTCTTCAAGCAACAAGAAGTTTTACAGGCATGTTGAGCTCTTCTCTTTAAACCATTTTTCTCTTTGTTAAGCTTCTTCATTAAAAGAACTCTGCTCTTTTATTAAATGTTTTTGTAAAATGAAAATGTTGATATGTTGATGAGATTTTTGGTTTGAGTTGCCTTTTTGAGATTAAATACGAATTGGGTATTTTCTTTACTAGGAGGGTAATGAGATGAAATCTATCCTTGGTGTTTGAATTTTTACAATAATGGGTATTCGGTTTTATCTCCCATTATGGGTTTGATTTGATGGAAGTAACAGTGATGTGTAGATTGTTTTCTGAGTTTTGTGCATGTAAATGGTTTTGGAAAAACCGTGAGAATGCTTGATGGAACTGTTTGTGTGAGTTATTTCTCTGGTCATATTATAGTGCATAGAATACAAATTCTTTGGGACAGTGAATTTATTTCATCGTTTTACCCTTGCGTGATTTAAAAATGATTCAATGTATCCTTATTTGGTTTGAAATCCGTGAATGATTTTTAGGAATGATTTACTTAAATCTAGAACAGAGTATCTGGTTATCTGTTGGATGGAATAGAGCTTATCCTTTTATTATCCTTTGAATTCGATGATGAATATATATATATATATATATAAACTGCAGTCTAAACTTCTTCGCTGTTTCATTAAAATTGAACTGAAGTTGATTTCTTACTCTGGTGTTTGAAAAATGATTCCTTTTATTATTATGATAAAAATCATGATTTTGTTGTTTGCTGTACATTCTTGCTTGTTTCAGACCTAGCTGGAATGTTCATTTTTGGTGAATAATTATGGTTATATAGCTAGTTGTACATTCTTACTTGTTTCAGACCTAGCTGGATTGTTCGTTTTTGGTGAATAATTATGGTTATATAGCTAGCTATACATTCTTGCTTGTTTTAGACCTAGCTGGAAATGTTTGTTTTGGTGAATAATTATTGAAAATGATTTTAATTGAAAGATTCAGTTGTTTTTTTATACTTGTGGAATCAGATGCCAATGAACTCTGGTATGCTTCCTTGAATGGTGATTAGTAAGTTTTAAACACTGAAATAGACTTGTTAGAATAAATTATCCTATGGGTGAAGATCAGCTCTAATTAGTTGATAATCAGCTAAGCAATGAGAAGAGATAATATGAAACTTCTTCTTTCATTCGATTATTGGTTTTAATTATTCTCTCTCCTTGATCGTTATCGTTGGCTGTTATCACTTCTTGTTCAAATCATCCTATTCAGTTGTGATGATAGGAAAGAGAATATTAAGTGAGTAATCGAAAGTAATAATTATTTTCTACTCTTATCCAGTTGAAATTCTATTATTTGATATTTAATGAATTTTCTACCACCTTCGGCGTAAGTGACTGCATTTTAACTACTATTTTTCTTCTTTTCTGAATTGAAATAAGTACTATACTGTTTGTTGAATTCTGGGAAGTAAAATAGATTGTTGCTATGATGTAAGGTTTCTTTTCACTTCTGTATTTGATATAGTTGAATTCTAGTAGATGACCTGAAGGTAAGAAAGTTCCATCTTAATTTAAAAATCGACTCAATATATGGAATTCATTCTTGATGATGAAATGAGTTGGACATTACATGCAATCGAACAACAATCTATAAATTATTTCATATAGCTATCTTAATACGTGATTTTTTAGAGAAAATAATCCTTTTAGTATTATCTAAGTTTGGAATGAACTCTCTTCTTTTCATTAAAAACAACTATGAGAATGGTGAAATATACATCATGATAGGTTAGCCAATATAGAAATTGGTATGCTGATATTTATTATTACTGTTTAAAATGAAACTATATATTGAAATCAGGTTGTTAGAATTGTTCCACCTTATTGGTGCGTAACTATTACGTGATGTTTATCTCTATTGGAAACGTTTCATAAAAGCAGAGTTCTTTTATTGAGACAGTTAATCAAGAGCACCTCATTTTAATGATAAGTGCTTAATGACTTAAAATGGGAATGTTACAAAAATCGAAGGAAAAGTGAGGTTTGAGCCCATGTTTCATTAGTGAATGGGAAGGTGACATGTATCCTAGAGTGGCGGGCATGGAGGTTTTCGGGAAAAATTTTAATGTTTGACCCCGCTGACCTAATTTTGACCCTGTTTTCACCATTTTTGCCCTAAATATTCAGAGGGCCATATCTTTTGATCCAGAGCTCAGTTGTTTTAATTCTTGGTGTCATTGGAAAGCTATTGAAATTATCTACACAATGGACTATTCAATTTTTATTTTTGGTGTATTTTTATGGGATAAAAATGAAGAAATGTCTTTGGCACGGGAAAAAATGTAGAACCGACCCCCAACCACCAAAATTGATGAAGTATGGCACTCGTTCCTTCTCCAGCATAACCAAATGCATAGAAAAATGGATTTCGTGAGGGTGCCCTTGCTTTTTTAATGAATCTTAGTTGGTGGTTGGAGATCAAAAGATAATTTTCCCGTGTTTTTTTGCTTTCCCTTCTTTCTGCTTCGCCATTAAAAAGCCATATTTGGATCATTTTGTAATGTTAGATGTTCTTGCTTCTGCAAGCTCTTCTTTCTTCCTTAGCAGGTGGATTTGGAGGAGTTTTAGACCTCCCATGGAGATCATAACATGTTTTTTCCTCTTTACTATTGAAATTTATTGTATCAAATCTGGGGCATGATAATGTATGTTTTGTGATCAAATTTCAACCCTCTCATGTAGTTATTATTGTCTTCTGATCCTTCATTGCATTCTTGTAATTTGTGCATGTTTTTTTGCTACAATATTCATGATTTGTGTCTATTTTTGCAAAGCAAGGAGTTCAGCACTCCTTTGGTGTATCACCTCTTTGTTTTTGCTTAGTTTTATTTCCATTTCCATGTTTCTCTCAACCCTATCTCCTTGGTAGTTTTAGAGTAGGAATTTTGAATCAGAACCTCTGCAAGAATTGCATGCATACAGCTAGACAAAGGAGTAAGAACCAGATTTATCTAGAGAGTTTTCTCACCTTGTAAGGTCCCACACCTTGGAAAAAACTCAATGTTGTGCAATAATTTTGGACTGTAGATCTGAAGGTCATTTAAGGGGTGCTGTAGATTTGCACTAACAAGTGCATTTAAGCAACACAAGGTAGGTGAAAGAAAGAATTAGGACAGAAGAAGTGCCTTCGACGTGGGCTATGCATGTGCAAGAGTCTCCTGTCATGTTAGATTGGTTACGCGCTAGAAGGTTGGAGGAGTTTTCGTGTAAGGTTGGGCGCATAAGTGAAAGCGCTGAAGACAGGATTTGTTTGAAAAAGCCGCATTAAATGAAAAAAGTACAGTGGTAGGTGAAGTAGCATTTAATGTTTAAAAAGAGAAAAACTATAAGTAAAGGGGTCAAGGCTCTTTCATTTTCACTTTGCGAAATAGAGAAAGGAGTGAGTTTTATAAACTAGGGTTTCTAGATTCAATCATGCAAAGAAAGACCTATGAGATTGAAGCGTGAGAAGCCAGTTTGAGTTTAAAAACCAAAAAGGAAGGGGTTACATGGGTGTGAAAAGGGTTGTAAGGAGGTACCGTCTTGTGGATTTAATTTGATCCCAGTTAGGGTTTGACAAACTAGGGCACGAGTTCAAGAGAGTTATATCACAATTTTGAGATTGGAGGCTCGAAGCATTGGAAGAAAAGAGTAATAAAAAGACCTCGACTATGGCACCTAAGAAAGGAATGGGCAAGGTCAAGGTGAAACAACAAGAATTTGAAGTAAACACAAATGAAAAATGGTATGCATAGATGCAATACCTATATGGGGTGATGATGGGTAAGGAGTGGGAATCCCACCTAAGAAGTGTACCTATAAGTGATTATAATCACCGAAAAAGTATGATAGAGAAGGAAATGGCACCGGTATCACCGGAATTAGTGTGCCCCACAAGTAAACAAACACCAGAGGGCTTGCTGATATACAATGATGACGTTAAGGTCAAAATAGTGAAGGCAGGGCTGTTGTAACTCTATGAGTTTCCCTATTTTGGAAAACTAGAGTGCCTGTACCAATGGTTAATGTTGCGGATACATGAATATTACTTTCCACTTTGTAGGGTGCAAGATGCACATTACTCCCCAGCTTATCTCAAAATTTACAGGACTCATATGTGAGGGAGATAGCTTAGAAGATGACCTAAGCGACAAGGAGTCTATTCAAGAGACCATCACCGAATATGCCTACAAGAAGGGGTCAAGGTATTACGACATTTTAGACATCAAGGACCCCGTGATGAAAATGGATGTGCATTTACTGACTAAGCTGAATGGCCAGAAGAGGTGGACCCAGGTCAATAAGCCTTGGCTGCATGTTTACAAAAATTTTTTAGAAGGCACTATATACAACTTGTTTGCTTACATCGTGGAGGAAATTGTCAGTTGCACAAAGGATGGGGACATAATCCTCTTCGGAAACATCCTCCCTAACCATTGTATTTTTGGAGATTAGAGTTCCTGACGCACCATAAAAGTTTGTATGGGAGTACCCCACCGAGGATCCTTTATAGATTTTTGATCAGACTTGCACAGGTAAATCACTCTCTGTATTATTATATTTACTGTCCCCTAATATCTTGTGCAATACATTAGGCTAATATATAGCCAATACAATAGAAAACCAGTACCCTATAAAATAGGAACCCATACAAACAAATAACCCATTAATAGATTTACGGGTACAACAATACTCTATGAATAATATATTGTTGAAACAATATATTCTTTCAAACCTAATATTTATAATGTAAACATTAATAATTAATTTCCTAACATTCCCCCCCTTAATGTTTACATGGTACAACATATCTCGTTCACTGATTGTAGCCTACCACCTCTGTGTGCTCATGATTAACTCCACAAATGTGCAACATTGGGCTTGCACAAAACTTGAACATGTGCCAACGCACATTTCTTCCACTGATGGTTTTCTCCGGCTTCTACCAACAACCTTACCAATTGGTTTTGCAGGTGTACCAATAACCTTTCACACTTGGTTTTGCAGGATCACCAAAAACCTTACACAATTGGTTTTTACAGGTTTTGCACCAAAAACCTTACACAATTGGTTTTTATAGGCTTACCAAAAACCTTACATCATGATTGCTACAATACTTTTGATCAATATTATACAATGTCACTACAAAAGGGAATCATGTAGGAAATATTGCTTACCAAAAATTGAACGATAAAACATAATGGAAATGGAACAATGAGACCATGTTCCCCCCCTCATTATGAACATTTCAATTATTCAATCCAAAACAGGAACTCTTAAATCATACTGCACACAACAAACTGCAATTCAGAAATGAAAGAAAACTCACACTGCACACCTGTGCCACCAAATCATTCTGTGCGGCCCCGTCGTTGGCGACTGATGAGAGGTCGCTGAATGACCTCCATCCTCCTGTGCCTCCATCCTCCAGTAGTCTACTGCTTAATTCAGCTGAATATGTCTTTGAAGCTCATCAAGTTTCACATTTTACTTTATTTTTGTCTCTCCTCTTGTAATGTGAAACAGTTTATTTCTGAACGTCGGGTAACACTGAAAATGCGTTCAAGAGGAATTTTTTTCTTTGTACAATGACACAAACTCTTGATGACAATGACTGAATTTTTTGACTCATTGACAACAAAATTATTGACACAAAATAATGATACTTTCTACGACATTAAAAATTTGACTAACAAATAATATAAACTTTAAAATCCACGTGATAAGATTTGACAATATTGGCTTTACTTTTAAAACACAATGGACATTACTCTTTTAATTAGAGAAATGTGGACCAATAAAATATCTATCTAGACCTAAAACCACCTAAATGACACTTTATGACTTAGACATGTGTTTAAATGACAATGAGAAATAACTTTATAGTGACACATATAGAATGGAAGTTGAGACTCCATCTAAGGTCAGAAAAACTGTGAATGGAAGGCTACTAACTAAAACAATAGACATATATATTTAAAAAAACTAAATACCAATCCTCACGCAATATATTGAATCACCATGGAAGCTTGTAGTGGAAGCGGTCACATGGTGAAACTTGCCAATATTTGAATGGCCATATTGGCTGTTGGAGGCCGCAATTTTTTGATAAAACCTTATCTTTAAAAAATGCGCTCCCTTCTGAAACTGAGGTCCAAATTCAAGTCAGCTGTACACTTCACTATTTTACCTTGAGCACGTGGCTTAAAATGCAGAGATCTTGTGAAGCAGAGCCACTTCCACAACTGGTTTGTAGGCTGTCAAGACACAATATTCACATGCACTGGTTTTTAGTTTCCCGTCAAATGTTGAAAAATGGCGCTAATATTGCAGATCTCCACAAAAATATAGGAGCACGTGGAGAAAATTCACGGGTGTAATATCAGGGTACACAGGCCCAAATAATAATCACACCAATCTTTTAAATGCATTCACATATTCATGTAAATTTCCTCGTGGTATGCGCAGATCTGAAACAGATTTGGTGGAGTCTTCACGTAAGAATTGACTTAAAGACGTTTAACTAAGATGTATTCTTTAGCTAAGATATATTCCTTTCTCCTCAGATCAGATATCAATTTCCAGGTCTGTATCGTTGTTCCAAATGCATTGAACACGCCTCTTTGCTACGTGAAAAAAATGAATAGTAGATAACACAGAAATGAACTCTTGGATCCACTATGCTTTTACATCAGGATCAATTTAAGAGAACTATAAAAAACCTGGAATTGGATGATGTGTAGACAGTCAATGAGCAGGAGGACTGCACACACAGATGGAGGAATATGTGACAGCTTAATACGGCATGCATAGAATTGGACTCAGCTTATCACGGCATGCATGGAGCGGAGTCTTCCAATGATACAAGGAACAAATTGAAAAGGGAGCATCAAACACTGCAAGATTGAATCAATAGAAATTAGATTGGAATACGCCTTGTCATTTGCAGTGGAATTTTTTTTGAATCCAGATCTTTAATCAACAAATCATCCTCTTGCATGTGATATTTCCAGAAAACAGATGCGATTACAAAGAAGGCACAGGTCCTGCAGGTATGCGACAGGATGTTTGGATCTAAGACAGAATTTAAAGCACCTCCTTCTATCTGATTAGTGGTCTTTCAATTCAAATCACACAAAAAATAAACAAACAGAACTAACACCATATTACAAATCTCTCCACAATACTATTCTCTCATGAAACGAGGCAACCAAAAGTTGTAATGGCTTTGCCCCTCGTTATATCCTAGGAATTCATGACTTCTCTGATACCAAATATAGATTTTTGATCAGACTTGCATAGGTAAATCACTCTCTGTATTATTATATTTACTTTCCCTCAATATCTTGTGCAATACATTAGGCTAATATATAGCCAATCATAATAGAAAACCAGTACCCTATAAAATAGGAACCCATACAAACAAATAACCCGTTAATAGATTTACGGGTACAACAATACTCTATGAATAATATATTGTTGAAACAATATATTCTTTCAAACCTAATATTTATAATGTAAACATTAATAATTAATTTCCTAACATCCTTCACCCATGAAGATATTTGAGAGTATGCTTGTGATATAACGACAACACCCCACAAGGCGCGGCTAGAGAAATAATATACATGCCTAAGGAACGTGTTCAGGAAAGAGTGGAGAATCCCTGAACAACTCCTAGCAACCACTGAATGGGAAGCCAAGTTTGCTGTCTATCAACATTTCTGCTTGGGAAGGTTCAAGCTAATAGATGAATCATGGAGCCCTTGGTGCAAGCTTCCCTTCATGTTCACTGCCCAATACTTCCAAGTGGGAGTGAATAGATTTAAGGAATCAAAGAAGTTAAGGATGGAACTAGGTAGTTTGGACCAGGAGCATAGGAGATGAGGAAGAAGCTGAATTACCTCAGTGGAAAGTGCTTGTACATGGAGAGGTACGTGTTGCACGAGATCCAGATGAAAAGGCCGATAACACTACCCATCGTTGGAAGAGTTGCGACACATGTGTACCTCCGTATAAGGCTGAGGTTTGAGAAGGGTGCATATTTGGAGAATGAAGTCTCCATACCTGAGGATCCCATGGAGAGAAAGAAGCCCACACTCAAAAAGAGGGGAAGAAAATAAAAAGCACCAAGTGTGTCGACTGCTCAGACAGTGAGCATGCCAACAACAAGCACCAAGCCAAGCACCTACATATGGAGAAAGAAATCCCCAATGAAGGAGAAGACACCAGAAGTAGAGGCACCTAGGCAACACCTCGCCAAGGAAGAGTCACCTGAGGGAGAAGATAAGACTGAATCCCTTGTTCAGGAGCCACCTCTTAGGAAAAAGCAGAGGGTAGATGAGGAAGCTGATTCAAAGGTGACCGAAAGCTTGGAGAAGTACATGGGCAGAAGAGGGGATGAGAGTGAAGAAGATAACGACAAGGAAGACGAGCCTGAAAAAGACCAGAAGCCACAAGTCTTCAGCATCTATGACTCGAAAGAGGAGAGTGGAGATGAGAAACAAGAGTTCATATTCACACAACACAAGGGTGCATAGGATGAGGAAGACACTAGATACATGGAGGGGAATGAAGAGTTTGGCGGGGAAAAGCAGGGAGAAATAATTTTTATGAAGGAGTAGATCAATGAGGTGGCGGAAAGAGAAGCACATAAAATGCTTGAAGTCCTTGTAGACCAAGAGTTGGAGCGCAACACGGACATAGTGCTGAAGGAATGGAAGGAGGAGAATACTGAAAAAGAGAATGATAGCCTGGGAGGAGGTCCCACTCTAATAGTAAGTTTCCCCAAAGGCATGCGCTTAGGTAGGAGGAATCTTGATACGGAGCAGATGAAAGTAATGGGCTACATTGATGAAACAAAGAAGGTGATACGCACGCAATTCCAAATCACTGTACCCACAAAAAGGCTCTTAGCCATGGGGTATTTTGAAAAGGAGGGCACGTACTCTAAAATAAAGAAGATGCTCTCTTGGGTGTTTGAGTCCCACATTGATGAGCCAGACTTTAAAGTCTGTTAGGGAGCACTCATAACATTGCCAGAATCTAAGGGGGTCAATCCCTTAGTGAATGCTCAAGAGATCTCAGATGAGTAAGTCTGTAACACACTCAACAAGGTCGCGGTCGAGACCGAGGCTAGACTCTTTGTGCGCAATGATAAGATAAGAGTACTGGAGGAAAAAACTAGGGAAGAAGAAAGAGGAGCTGGCAGAGAAGACCCAGAGCTTAAAGTAGGAAGAGCTGATCAATGCATAGCTAAGGTGCGAGTTAAAGGAAGAGAAGATAAAGGTGCAAGAAGTATATAAGAAAATGGAGTCTATCAAAGGTGCCATCCTTTTAAGGCACCCAGACTTAGCACCACCTGCACAAAAGTACTCATCCCTTCTGGAATGTATAGAAGATCTAATGCATGTCCTCACTATGGAGAGAGGAACTTTGGCCCTGGAGTCTGTAGAAGAAGTGGCCACATGCTTGAAGGAGGAGGACAGATTGAAGGTGGTAGCGCTAGTTGTTGAGTATAGCCAAGTTCTCGTAGAGGTTAAGGTCACTGCCCAAGCTGCAGAGGCCGCATATGATACATGCATAGACAGAGATAAGGTGGCAAGCTCCTTGGTTTCCACACTCGAAGTAGAGCTAAAAGAGTTCCAAGAAAAGAACAAGGGGAACAGGGTGGAAAGGGACACAATTCTGGCTGAAGTAGAAAGAAAATTAGAGGCAATTGAAGCCTTAAGCAGTTCGATCAAGGCTTGGCTAAAAGAACTATACCCTCAAATTACCAGGAGGATGGAAAATCTCGAACACCTAAGCAAAGAGACGGAGTAGATTGTGGACACTTTGGGCACCCAAGGAATTGGCCTGAGTTTTGACGAAGTGAGCACCCTGGTGGGTGATCTCTATCAGAAGGCACAGGGTGTGGTCAAAGTGTGGAATAAGCTAGAGGTAGTCTTATAGAAGGATTTTGCTAACTTTTTGAATTAATGCTCCCCCCATTCTTCATTATTTCCCCAATTCTTTCATTCCCTTATTATTTTGTAAAGTGTAAGGTTATACATTGGTTCCCTAAGGCAACATGCATCTTGGTTGAGTAAAGTGTTTCTGAGGATGGAGAACATGCGTAGTGTGGGGTGATGTTGGACCCCTGAAATATTGGCCAAGTATGAAGGCGCATAGGCACGAAAGGTCCCGGTTATGGAAAGGTGAGTAAGGAAAAAGCACACAAGAGAAAGGTCTAAGGAAGCACATAGCATGCGCGACATGTGAAAGGAGGTTTGGGACTTAGTAAAATTGAGCACCCAGGGTAGAACACATGAAAAGCATGACCGGTTATACGTGGATAAGGTGCCAGCCTGGCGACAGGTTGGCCCCGATAGGGGCATGCCTTGGATGGAATCTTCTAGAATAACATCATGAGATAAAGTGGAAAGCTCAGGCCTAGAGAAGCATGCTCGTATGAAGGACCACATTCTACACTTGGCACCAGATCTAAGGGCACTAGAGGGTGAGTTGGTAGTATAGGAAAGTGATAAATACAAGTGCCTACAGAGTAAAAGATATACAAGTTTTGAGATATAGCAGGTTAGACAAAATGTGAGTTTGAGAGGTAGCATGGGCGGAGCCCTACATAATTATTGTGAGGACTCTATTAGTGGATAGTTGCATCAAGAAGAGAATGTACTGTTGATGCCATTTCTGAGCTGGCATGGTGTGCCCTTATTTTTCATGTCCAGTTTTGCTCAAAAACATTTTACCCTTTGAATTGGTGATCTGTAATTTCTCCCCCTTGTTGAAATGCTTCAAAATGCCCATAAAATTGTTGTTCTGCCCTGGTTTGAAAGGAATATTCCAAGTTTTCCCCTTTTGTGCCCTAGTTTTCAACAATTCCACGGGCTATGTTGTTTTTCCCTTTGCCAGACCATGAAAAAAAAATTGAATTTGATCAATTCATACTTGTTTGTAATTGAAAATCCCATCCTAAGGTCAAAAATGTTGTAAAATCATGCTTCAGTTGTTTCAAAATCGAAAAATCTGCCATCTTTGGTGGAAAAATTACGTTCTAGGGCTTCCCTAAAATTTTTACATTTTGACGTTCAGATGGGCGTCATTTTCTCTTCAAATTTATCCTTAGTAGGTATTGGCAACGTGGTGGGTTTGCATTGGCTATGGAAAGGTGGGGAGGTGCTTTAAATTTTCATTTTTCACCTTTTCAAGGAAAATGGGGCATTTTCGCGCCCGAGGCCCTATTTTTTCCAAATCTGCCTATGTGGTATGTTTTCATTGGTTGGCGGGATGGTGGATGGTTAGATTTAGTTAGGGTTTTTTGACCTTAGTCTTGCAAAGGTTTTAAAGTCAAAATTTTCTCTGATGCCTCACAACCAATCACAAGAGGACATGTGTCCTAGAAGTTTCAAAATGGAAGTGCGGGCCACAGGGGGACTTAGAGTTTTTTGGCTCTAATTTTATAAGGTTTCAAAATTTTTTTTTCCCCGCTCCAATCAAAGGAGGACACGTGGCAGCATGGTGGCACAAGGTAGGTTGGTGGGCTGACGAAGGGAAAAGGGGATTTTTTCCTTTTTCATAAAAGGGGTTAAAGTAAATTTTTACCTGAAACTCCGCAACAAATCAGGAAAGGATACGTGGCGGGGATAATTTCGGAGGTGCGGGCCCAAGGGGACAAAGTGAAAATTTTCCCTTGGCTTAAAGTGAGAAAAATGAAGATTAAGCCCATGGGTCCTCAACGAATCACAGGTGGACACGTGTCCAATAGAGCAAGGCGGGTCGGCAGGTCAACGGAGATAGGAAGGAAATTTTTTCCTTTTGCCAAAAATTCTCAAAATCAAAATTTGAAGCGGTGGCCCGCTAGCGAATCATAGGGAGACACATGGCAAGGGAAAAATTGGAGGTGTGGGCCTATGGGGTAAAAAGTGAAATTTTTCCCAATTTCCAAAAAAGGTCAAAATGTTCAGAATTGAAGCACGATCCTGATGGGGCCCACCATATGCCATGTGTCAGCTCCAAATTTCAAGGGCGAAGGGGCGGAGAAAAAATTCAAAATTTTCCATTTTTCCAAAAATGTGGAAAAGTAAAAAATGATCCCAATTTTGGTACCAATTATTTTTGGACACGTGGAGGGCTGATATTAAAGGTTGATGTAAGATCAATGGTTGCTATGCAATTTCATTTTTGACCGCATGGGAGCTCCAAGAAGTTCGAAAATCACATTTTTGCATCAAATTTCATCAAGTTTATAATGATTTTGTGTCCTCTTGGCCTTCTAGGATCATTGGCATCATTTTCATTGCTTAATTCTTTGACTTGTGTTGTTTTTGAAGAAGATTTTTACCCGAGCTCGAGTAAGCACTTGAAATGAAAAAATCAAAAGTTACAGAGGTAGTTTAACAGGTGAAAATGGTGAAAATGATGAGTAAGAGGTATCTGCATGCCTCAATGATAAAAAACATGCCTTCGGGATGGATAATGATCCATATATTTGTAATGATTTAATCTTTTTGGCACACCTGGCAACATGCGAGTGTTTTTTAGTCTATTTTCATTTTCATTAAATCATGAGGAGTTGTTGTAACAGAATTGATCCCATGGAATATTATTTGCTTGGGAGAGAAGGATCCAATGTGGCATGAGGTATATAGTGCATTTTGGATAAATTTGTAAAGGTCGGGAGTTGAAAATCACGAGTGAATTCTGAGAGAAAGCTCATTTTCTACAAAATCCACTAAAGAACCAGGTTAATGTCTCATGTGTTGGAAATTCATATATGTGAGTTGGTTACAAGTGTATAGCCATCACACAGCTCTGAGATTGTTCATGTAACTCTCCCATGTTGTTGAATCTAACAAGTTTTGAATTAAATCTATGTTTTCTTTGGGCAATATGATGTCTGTTATCATTTTTAAATGCTTGCAAATAGTTTTCATTGTTCTTATTGCAATCTTGCACTAAAAGTCTATAGAAATCACTCAAAATCTCCATTTCTTGTTGATCGATTAGTGTCATTTGCAATCTCATGTTCAGAAGAGCCTTCATCTGATAAAGATATAAACAAATTTAAAATCACTTTACCTTCCTTGACTGCAGATATTTTTTGTAAGCCTTTGAGGGTACCTTGGCCGTGGTTTGATCATGGACTTTTGTGTTTAATTGAGTTCTTTACTTCAAGTTTTTGTGGTAAGTTCTCAAAGATTGTGTGAAGAGTGCAACCTGGGAATCCATTTGTGCCTCTTCTGGTTGAAAGAGCATCCTGATTATTTGAGGCATTTCATCTGATAGTTGTTCAAGTATTGTAGAGATTGTCAAAGATCTGATCTATCCCAGTTTTTCTTGTCAATTCCCCAACAAAAATCATCTAAACAACAAATATCGTATCATGTACTATCCCTGATTTGTATTTGTATACCCAAAAAAGATCAAAATCCATTTGCAAAAGTATGCATAACAGATCAGGATTTCCAATGTCTCTAGTAACCTTTGCCTTGTTTTGAGAACATACCCATGTTTTGAGAAGTGACAACTTGTGAGAGTTCAGATCTGAGGTGTTGATCATGTTTTCATCAAGGTCTCCATCATAGAATTTCAAGCAAAGAGAAGGACGTCTTCATCTCCTTCACCATTATAAGGTCACAAAATAGGTCCTCTTACCTTGGTTGTAAGGCACAACCTAAAACAACTAGGAAAAGATCAAGTGCTATTGAAGTGCTATTCATTTCTCCACAAACCTAAGTGCTAGCTAAACCATATCCCCAACTAGCAATGACATATAACATGGTCTAATCTTTCTTTAAGCTACATGACATAATCTGTGGTGCTACTCAGACTGAAAAAGAGAACAAACTTGGATACCAACACGAGTGGCGCCTGCTTCTGGGGAGCTTCTTAGAATTTCCTTGGTGTTTTTGAAGTGTTTTAAGAGTTTGAGCATTTGTGTATTCAAGTATTTGAGTTTCTGCATTGTCAAGATAACATTCTATGTTTTAGATCTGTAAGTTTTAAACAAAATATTTCAAAGCTCAACCTACCCTTTTTCCATTTCCCAAGCAGTTTAGACACTCTAGTTTCATTATGTTAGGTTAATCTAGGATGAAGAAGATCTGGTTTATAAATCATTGCAAAGGTTTTCAGTACTACGATAACATTTGACAATAATTACTTTAGTGCATCCTTGCACAACTAAGGTGAAAGTCCTGAGTGGCGACTCCATGTTGATCTGAATCTTGGAAATACCAGTTGTCTTAAGCTTTTCTATCATTTATAATTTTGTGTTGCTGATCCTTTGCAAAACTGGAGGGAAGAAGATCTCTCTTCATCAAGGACTCTACTAAGAAGTTGTTCTCAGATTTAAGAAACTTAGAGCTGGAAGGGAAGGAGAGGTGTAGAAGGTTGTTGGAGACTCGGACATGCAAGAAAGGAGATAGCCTATTGTTGAGTTTGAAAAGTGAGCATCCTGTGGTATTGATGATTGTAATTCTTCTTCAAGTGGATTCTGATTTAAGACAATTCTATCATGCTGACTTGAATTCCCCATCTAGGTGATGGACATTCTACTATGCATTTGAAAGGCTTGCTTCTCCAATATCTGCCTCTTGTATTTTCTAAATTCGAGTAGAGATCATCCAAGAAGGATCAGCCCTTAAGGGAGATTTGTATTGATTTTTTCATTCACATTCTTGAGCCCCAAAGACCTCTCATTCCTCATCGGCTTGTCCTCACCTCCAAAATCACCCCCATCAAATAATATGGTTCAGCCTAGACCTCCATTTGTTGTTAACACATTTGGTCCTATAAATTTTAGAGGAATGAATGGTTGCCCAAATGTTGTCCCACAAGATGTCAGAAATAGGATTGCCAAAATTCTAGGCTAACAATGTTATTACTAGTGATCAGCATCTTAAACTTTTTGATAATATGATAGAAGATTTTGAGATATAATTTGAAGATGATGTATATGTCAAATTGTTTATTCATACACTAGAAGAGGATGTTAGGGATTGGTACAAGGCTCTGCCTGATAATTCTATTGCTTCATGGACTAGAACTAAAAAATGCATTTAGGTTGAAATATGGTGATAAGACTAATGGTATATTTCTTTTATCTAAGTTTGAGAATATCAAGAAAAACCCTAATGAATCAGTCCATGACTTTAACACAAGGTTTAACAAAACTTTGAGAAGGATTGCATATTAGTTTGAGGCCTTGTGATGAATCATATTTAATCAAATATGTATATGCATTTGATAAGAAGTTAGCCTATTACTTAAGAGACAAGAACCTAACCAATATGAGACAAGCTTTCGCCATGGCACTTCAAATTGAAAACAATATCAAGGATGTTGGGAAACCTCTTAAGAGAGATGGTGTAACATCGATAAACTCTAAAAAAACTCGAGCTAGCGAAAGGTGCTGATTTAGAAGAGGTTATGAAGACTTTGGCAGGGGCTGTCAAAGAAATCTCATACAAGTTGGCAAGAGTTGAGCACGGAATTGGGAAAACTTCATAAGGTTGGCCTAGGTAGCAAGCATAAGATAGATTTAGAAATCATCCATAAGGGTGAGTCAGAGACAATGATGACAGAGGGTAAATGGCCTGTTGGATCTGCAAATAGACAACCCCAAACACGTGAAAATAGATTTGTTCCTAACCCTATAACTATTAGGGTTGCTATTGTTGATGAAGTTACTGATATGGACTGGTGTGATAGATGTTTTCTTCCTCATCCTCCATTTGAAGTGGACCAATAGGTTGATGAAGCTGATAATAAGGATGGAATTTATAATGATATTTGCATTATGGGTTGTTATTCAAGCTCACAAGGAGGAGCAACATCTACTGAAGGTGATAAGTGTTAGGACGGCTTCTACCTTTTGGGATTACATCAAGTGGGTACAAGTCTTTCTCCCCTCTCATGCTCTTGAAGTTGATGTAGTGCAGGCTTTTAAAATTCCTAACAATGATTTTGAATACTTGAGAGCTTTGATGATTAAGAAGTATGATGGTGGTACCCCTTAGGAAGAAGATAGACAATTGTTGATGAATGTTGTATTTAGCTCAAGAGGAAGACTATAACACTAGAAACAAAGTTGTTAAGGGATTTGGGACTCAAACCAAACCTAAAACACCCTTTCTCACAAGAATTCCAAAAGAAGCTCCTAGGAGAGAGACACCTGCTCAAAATCTCTGTTGTCTCCCGAAAAAAAATTACAGTCCTCCTCATGCCCAGGCTATAAAGAATACATTCCCATCTGATGAATCTTCTTGTCTCCCTTCCAATGTTGTTTTACTAAAGAGTTTTCCCTATAACATAGCTCAAGTATTGAGCTAAATTAAAGTTAGTGTTTCAATAATAGATTTTCTTATAATTTCTGAGCATAAGAAGAGAGCATGTGAGTATTTAGGGTTGAGAGGAAAAGAAGTATCACTCTAAGAAGAAACATGTAAATGTTGTTAAGACTCCTCTTCAAATCATATGTTGGCCTTTAAACACCACCATTAGTAAAGGATCTTGGAGAGGCACCTAAGGTATATTTGGGGACATCTTTGGTTGATTCCCAATTGAATGTTGATCCATTCTTCACAAATTTGATCATAAAGGATAGGCTACTTCACAATTGTATGTTTGATTCCAGTGTATCTTGTAATGTCATGCCTCTAGAAGTCATGAATGAATTGGATATCAAGGTGACAGCCGCCTATGGGAAATGTACTACCATGGATTCAAGGGAATTTTTGATGGTTGGTTGTGTGAAGGGTTTGATAGTGCAGCTTGCAACCGATCCAGGTAAAGAATTTGAAACTTGATGTTGTACCTGTTGACTTCCTTGACCAAATAGAGTATGCTTCTTGTCAAGCCTTTGGGCTGCACCTGTAGGCATGGCAACATTCAAATGGACATGTCTTGTGCCACCATTCCAATTGAGGGCAGCTTTACTTCAAGATTTTGTGGTGAATTCTCAAGATATTGTACCTAATTGAAGAATGCCAACATGTGCTTCCTATGATGTGCCTATTCTGCTGATGTAAATGCTAAGAATTTCATCCTGATTATGCTGATGGAAAAGAAAATAAGATGGACAAATTCAAAGTTCCTTGATATGGTACATTCTTCATGGACATTTCTATTTGATGGAGCTTTCTCTAGATTTTCAAATGATGTTGATATAGTTCTGCTTTCTCCTAGTTTGGATCAGTCTGATTTTTCCACCAAACTTAATCATCCATGCACTAACAAAGATTTCTGAGTCATGAGGCATTGTTGTTGGGGCCTAAGAATTGCATGGAAGTATGGAGTAAAAAACATTGTTGCAAAAGGATTCAGAATATATTTGTCAAACAAATAAGAAAATGGTATGCTACAACTGATCAGCGTATGAAATAGTATAAGCATACAGTCTAGGATCTAACTGAAATGATTGATTCCTTTAACATTGTGTATCATGATAGAGGTTTTGAGATGTTGTTGCTAACAAGTTGGTAGTGTTGAGTTCTAGATTTGGAAATTACACCATTTCACCTTATTGTGAGTACAATGTTGAAGTGCTAACTAGGCCAACTATCCCTGATAATGTCAAACATTGGCAAGGTCTTTGATGATAGATTCTCAAGTGCTAAGGTTCTTGCAAAGACCAAGGTGACATCTTGCAAATCAAAATATTGATTGGGAACTGTACGATGGACAAGGTGACAAGCGAGCATGGGAATCTATAAGTAACTCTTACCTCGCACCTGACCTCCCGAGGTCACAACCGAGAACAGCTAGGTGGGGATGGAATATATCATGGGATGCAGACTAGCTAGTTAGGCAATCTTAGTGTCTTCAACATCCACTTTCTGCCACAAACCTGTAAATGCTAAGGAAAACCATAGGCCCTCTTATCCTACCAACTAGCGTGATAACATCGGTCAGCGAGGATGACTGCTCGAAGGCTCCAATCAATATCGAGTTCTGGCATGATCCGATCTATAGGTTAGACTGGGATACAGGGAAAATGACCTGGGATTGTTTCGTGTATATTTCCAGACAGGGTCATAGGGTACCATGATGGATATAGTGGACTCTATGGGTGATTATTTGGCCTTAGTCCAAAATTCCTATGAGCTCAGATGTAGCTGCATAGATTCTAATAAATTCCTGATAATTGACTTTGATGATGACTAGGTAAGAGAGTGGAGTAGATCTGAGATACTATGGATTCGTTGGGCTATGGGATTTTTGAGGTCACAACCAGAGGCAATCGTGTTAATGAATGCTATCCTGCTATGGTCATGTGTGAACTCAGTCCCTATATTCAAAATTAGATAGTTGTGTGTTCTTTTCAAAGTAGCTCACAGGCGTTCATGCAACCTGAATTCTTAAGCTGGTATCTATATCTGTGAGAGTGTCTCCTAAATCTGGCTATGGGACCAAAAGAATCTCACAACCAAATGTTTGAAACTCCTTCTAAAAACCCTTCTACAGTCCCATGCAGATATATATCTAGTCCTAATCATGCCCAAGCTGCCAAGAGTTTATTTAACCAAAACGTAGTGAATGCTACTTGTCGTCCCTTCTAATGTTTAACCTTGCTTAAATGGAATGCTGATCTGTTGTAAATTTGTCGTTGTATTGAGCCAAGACTCAAATCCTAAGATTCTGATCCCATATCAGTTGAGTTTCTTATGATGATATCGGTTTGGGGCACAATTGGCTCGAATAGAGTATTCTCTGGGCTACTCTAGGTCCCATGATTGTCATATAAAGGGCAACAATAGTAAATCCAATTGCAGCAAAGTAGAAATGATAACTATGCGAAGTGTATTTATAACATATATAACCTTCAATCTATTTTTGTATTTTTCTACATGACCAGCATATGGAATGATCTTGAAGGAAGGAACTATTTGAGGTGTATCTAGAATTTGACAACTAATCCTTAATAATGAATTTAAAACAAACAAATGTTGATCCGAGTATTTAGCCACTTGCATCTGTGCAGTTGATAAATCTACTTCTACAATAATGAAATAACTGATTCTAATGCATCATGCAAATACTCTCGATCCTACCTCAAAAGTGAGGAATGAATCATAGTTTCTTAGAAACTGATCAATCCCCTATGGGAAGTGTACTACCTTGGCAATATCGAAAGTAAAATTGACCGAAATAAAGTTGATTGTGCTGAAGGGTATTGGATATGCTTCTAACTAGCAGCCTATCCAGGTAAGAATTTGAACCTGGATTTTGCAGAATAGTGGCGAATCTACCAAATCGTGCATGTGGTTTTGTCCCCTCAGTGGGATCTCCTCAGTTCCTTTGTGCTCACGCGGATCTAGATGGAGTGTGTAATTTGCTAGCATTCCCATAGAAGGTAGATGTTGGGACAAAGGAAACTTTATGGATACATACTGAATACAGATGTTGCACCTAGGATTGAGAGATAGCGCAAGAGTACAGATGCTTGGCCTACGCAATTCCTAGTGGGATTTATTGATGTTGTCATGCAATATAAAACATCCAAAACCTGAAACTATCTTGTTTGACAAGTAAATCAAGTTGCAACTTTCAATGGCTTCCTACTGAGAATTAAAGGTGCTCTATGGACCTTGTTGTTGGACTACATGAAGCTAATGCTCCAACACTTAGATAATGATGCTGATATAGTTCTGCTTTCTAATAGCTTGGAACAACATTAACTTTTTTCATGCAATGAACTAAAATATGAATGTACTAAGCAAAATAAAAGACTGAACTACTGAAATGAAAAATTGTTGAGGCAAATTTGAGGGCCATTTTCTTGAGCACAAGCCATGCTATCAATAGAATTCCCATTGTACCCAAAGGTAAAAACCAGAATTAGTCTCTTTAGTACCATTAACAATGCAAAAACACTATGCTACAGGGAAATCAGCGAATCATAACAGTACAAACATGCAGGTGGTGAAAAAATATGGTAAATGTTGAAATTTACGTGAGTCACGTTAAACATTGCGAACATTCATGGAAAACAAGTTTAAGGCCCGCTGATATTAAGCAAGGTAGCAGTGCTACAGGACCGATCGCCCAGGCAGATTTGGAAGATTCATCACTGTTTCACCTTATTGTGAGAAGACAAAGCATTGAAGTGTTAACTAGGCCTGCTGTCCCTGACAATATCAATCATTGGAAAGTTTTTAATGATGATGCTCAAGTGGAAAGGTTACATTACAAAACCAAGGTGAGTTTACCCTAGATCAAAATATTGATTACGTAGAGAAACCAATGGTTTGTATGACTGAAGGAAGAGAGACTTTATTTGGAAAAGACATCATCCAATTAAAAACATAACACCATTCCTAGAGGTCTTGTTGCACTTGAGTCAAATTTTAACAATGTTAATTACATCATAAATAGAAACATGTCTGCCTCAAGGGATGTGGAAGAGCATAACTTGGGCACTGAAGGAGTAAACCAAGGAATAATTTGGTTGGGCAGCAATTTAAGTAAAGAGGAAAAACAGTCCTATGCCCAACTCTTGAAAAAATATCAAGACTACCTTGGCTTGGTCCTATTCCGAGCTAAAAGCATATAGAGAAGACTTGTTTCAACATGAGATCCCTCTTGAGGCCAAGTTCTAAACCATTCAGACAGAGGAAAAGGCCAATTAATCCACTTCTCTCCATGAAAATGCAAGAGGAGTTAAAGAATTTGAGAGATGGAGGTATTATTCAGCCCACTAGATATTCATCTTGGGTTGCAAACCTTGTGCCAGTCAGAAAGAAGAATGGAGACATCAGACTTTGTGTAGATTTCAGAAATTTAAACAAAGCATCCATGAAGGACAACTATCCCTTGCCAAATATGGAAAATATGTTGCAGCTTATGATACAGGGTCTGAAGTTGCTTTCTACATTCGATGGTTTCTCTGGATACAATCAAGTGGTTTTCAAAGAATCAGAAAGACTTAAGACAACATTCACTACTCCTTCAGGGGACATATGTTTTTGTTAGGATGCCCTTTGGTTTGATGAAATGTTGGTGCCACTTTTCAAAGAGCAATGGATGTTGCTTTTGTTGGTTACATCAATGACTTTATTGCAGTTTACCAAGATGATGTGACTATGTTTTCAAGGCAAAGAGATGATCATTTGCAGCACTTGGAGAAGATGTTGATCAGATGTAGGGAGTATGGACATTTCTCTTAATCCAAAGAAGTGTCATTTTGGTGTGAAAAAGGCCAAGCTGCTTGGTCACATTGTGTCAAAAGATGGTGTTATGATAGACCCTGATAGAGTGGAAGCAATCTAGCAAAGTACCTATCCCAAGAACCAAGAAGGGCATCCAATCTTTCTTTGGTCAAATTAATTTTATTAGAAGGTTTGTTTCCAACTTTGTTGAGTTGACTCTTCCAATCACAAGCATGCTAAAGAAGGACCAAGTTATCAAATGGGAGGAGGCTGTCATTCAAGCTTTTGAAGGAATTAAGGATGCACTTAAACATGCACCTGTTTTAGCAGCTCCAAACTATAAGAGGCCTTTCCAAATCTTTTCCTTTGCTTTAAAGAATACCATTGCTTCTATTTTTCTGCAGAAGGATGAGAATGGGGCTGAGAGGCCTATTTCCTTCTTTAGTAAGGCTTTACAAGCTAGCTGAGCTGAAGTATACAATCATGGAAAAACAAGACATTTGCCTTGGTGAAAGCAACAAAGGTTTTCAGGCCTTATATATTGAGTTCAAAAGTTTTTGCTTATGTTCCCCACACCATGGTGAAAGAAATATTATCAGAGATGGAGATCTCAAGAAAAATATGTAGATGGGTGAACAAACTACAGGAGTATGATATGGACATCCAAACCACAAATTTAGTAAGAGGTTTGGGTCTTGCTAAGCTCATGGCTGAGAGCAACTTGCAGAATGTGGAAGTGAATCAGCTAGAGGAAGAAAGGGTAGATGTGCTTGCAAAGTTGGTAAGTTCTGAGTGGTACAAGGATGTAATATTTTACCTTAGACACCTTTGCTGTCCTAATCATTTAAATAAAAATAAGAAAAGAGCCCTCAAGTTGGCTTCTCAAAAATACATCATCACTGACCTTGGGTTGGCTTGGAAGAACCCTAAAGGTGTCCTCTTGAAATGCATAACTGAAGATGAAGCTCCCAAGATAGTTGTTGATTTCCATGGGGGAGTTTGTGGAGGACACTTTGCTGGAAGAGTAACAGCACATAAGATTTTGAGAGCTGGTTATTGGTGGCCTACTCTCTTCAAAGATGTAACCCAGCTGGTTAGAAAATGTGATATTTGCCAACGTTTCTCTAGAAGACTGAAAGCTTCAGGCTCCCTTCCTTTACATCCTATATCAATTGAAGCTCCTTTCAAGCAATGGGGGATGGACTTCATTGGTGAGATTTCAGATCCTTCTAGTGCTGGCCATAAGTGGATCCTTATAGCCACTGATTATTTTACAAAGTGGGTAGAGGAAATCCCCACCAAGAAAGTCAACACACCAAATAGTTATGGACTTCTTGTTGAATCACATCATATTCTAGATTTGGAGTCCCAGTCAAGATTGTAGCTGATAATGCCATGTGCTTTAGAGCCAAACCTTTAATGGACAATGTGCAATGAATATGGAATCAATCTGACTTATTCTTCAAACTATAACCCCCAAGGGAATGGACAAGTTGATTCCAGCAATAAGAATTTGTTGAATATCATTATAAGAACCTTGGAGCAAAACAAGAAGAAATGGGGTGAACAATTGAAATTTGTAGTTTGGGCTGATAGGATAACTCCTAAAAGAGCTACTGGTAAAAGCCCATTTGAATTGGTGTATGGAACTCAGGCTTTGCTTACCCTTACACCTGCAATTGTCTTCATTTCATTTTTCCCAACAGTTGGAAGATCAAGAGCTTGGCCCATATGAATCAAGGATCAATCAGATTATTGAGCTTGATGAAGAGAGAAGAGCATCCCATCAAAGGCATGTCAGATTTAGAGAAAAATTGAAGAGGTTGTTTGAGAAGAAGGTCACTCCTAGAGTCCTTCAATGTTGGAGATCTAGTTTTGTTATGGGATAGTAGGCATGAAGACAAGGGCAAGCATGGCAAATTTGATGCATTATGGATGGGCCCTTATGCCATTGATATCAGAATTGGTGAACATACCTTCTTTCTCAAGGACTTAGATGGGGAATTTCTTGAGTTTCCTATTAATGGTAGGCATATCTGAAGCATTTCTTGGATTAAACCCCAAATTTGAGGTATGCACCAGCTTGTACAGTGTATAGTGTTTGGTTTTTGCTCTGGGGTGCTTTTTGGTGTTTTGTCTAGTTTTGTGGTTTGCCTTGCTATGTGGCAGCCATTTTTGTCGGGTTCTCAGGCTAGTTTTTGGTGTTTTTGGCTCTTGACTCCTTTTCCCAATGGATATTTTGGCACTTGGTCTAACATTTTTTCCTTGTGGCACTCATAGGAGTGCCCATCCCTAAGAAAGAGCCGATGTTGGTGCCATTTTGAGCTTACATAGCCTTGTGCCCTAATTTTTCAAATCTATATTTGCTCATAAAAAAAATTTACCCTTTGAATTGGTGAAATGAAGTTTCTTCCCCCTTGTTGGAATGCTTTAAAAATGCTCACAAACGTGTTTTTTTGCCCTAATTTGAAAGAAATAATCCAAGTTTTCCCTTTTCTATGCCCTAGTTTTTCCAATTTCATGGGCTATGTCATTTTTCCCTTTGCCAAATCGTGAAATCTTAAAAATTGAAATTTGATCAATTCATACTTGTTTGTAATTGATAAATCCAATCCCAAGGTCGAAAATGTTGTAAAAAAATCATGCTTCAGTTGATTCTAGAATCAAAAAATCTGCCATCCTTGGTGAAAAAATTGGATTCTAGTGCATCCCTGAAATTTTTTACGTTTTTTACGGTCAGACGGGCGTCATTTTCCTGATCAAGGGTATGTGGCGGATCCTCAAGGAAGGTATTGGCAACATGGTGGGTTTTTGGGCATTGGCTCATCTTTTTCCAAATTTGCCTAGGGGCAGCTGCGTGGGTGGTCGAGGAAAGATTTTAACTTATGGTTTTTGCCTATTCAAGGCAAAAGGGGCATTTTTTGGCCCAGGCCTTTTTTCCAAAGGTTGCCTACGATGGCACTCGTTCCTGATTGGTCAGGCGGAAGGCGGATGGTTGGATTTTCTTAAAGAATTTTTCACCTTATTTTGTAAAAATGGTTTTAAAGTCAAAATTTGGCCTGAAGCTCCGCAACCAATCATAAGAGGACACGTGTCCTACAATTTTGGTCCAAAAATGGAGGTACAGCTGCGAGGGGGACTTAGAAGTTTTTTAGCTTTGAATTTTATAAGGTTAAAAAATGAGTTTGAAGCCCTGAAACTCCAATCAAAGGAGAGACACGTGGCAGGATCAGGTGGCAAGAGCAGGGACGAGCACGATGGCAGATGGAAAAGTTTGAATTTTTTCCTTTTGCAAGGAAGGTTTAAAGGAAGAAAGTAATTGTTGGCCCGAAAGGCCCACAACAAATGCCAGGAGAGGACACATGTGTTAAGGGAGAGAATTCGGAGGTCGTTCGGGCCCACGGAGCCAAAGTGAAAATTTTCCCTTTGGCTTAAAGTGAGTAAAAGTCATGAAGATTAATCCTACGCAGGCCCGCTAAGTTAAATGAAATGCCTTGTTCACATTTTTGGCTTCAGGACAATGGAAAAGTCGGCGAGCCAACAGGATGTCAAAAGGCAACTTGGAAATTGTTTCCTTTCTTTTACAAAAGAGGTGTTCAAAATTGCAAAATTTTAAGCGCTGGCCTCACTAGCGAATCACATAGAGACATTTTGCAAGCGTCAAATCTGGGAGTGCAAGCCCACCAGTGGCAAAAAGTGAGAAAATTCAAATTTTCTAAAGGAGGGTCATGAAGAAATGCACAAAATTCATGTCCCCACGGCGAATCATGTGAGCGTCATGTGTCAGACCCAAACCATGGAGCTGCAGGCCCATGGAAAAATTGGCAAGATTTTCTAAAGGTGGAGGGGTCGAAGATAAAAGTTATAATTGTTGCCCCCTTTTCAAAAATGTCAAAAACACAAATGGTAAATCCAAATTGATTTCCAATCATTTTTTGCTACGTGTCCGGCCTTATCCATTTAAAAAATTGAAAAAGGTAACTCAAGCTTATTTCTAAGTTCCACATCTTCCACCTGGAAGTCCAGGATTAAAAGATGAAATAAGATCAATGGTTGTTGTGCATTTCATTTGTTTTTGACCACTATGGGTGCTCTAGAAATCTTGGAAATGTGGATTTTTTCATCATTTTTCATCAAATTTTTGGTTATTCCGTGTCATTTTGGCCTTCTAGGATCAATGGAATTACTTTCATGACTCAATATCTTTGATTTGAGGTGTGTTTGAAATAATTTTTTTGCTTGGGCTTGAGCAAAAAAATGTAAAATGTCAGAATCCAAAAGTTGCAGGGGCTATTTTTAAAAGGTGAAAAGGTAAAAATGATGAAGGAAAGGGAGGTTTGCATACCTTGAATGATGAAAACAATGCCTCTAGGATAGGATAATGATCTAGATATTTGCAATAATTTAGACCTTTTGGGAGCAACTTGGAATTTTGGGAGTGTTTTTCTATTTAATAAACGTCCCTTTTCATGTGAATCATGAGGGAATGTTGTAACAGAACTTGATTCCTTGACATATTCTTTTCTTGGGAAAGACAGGGATCAAGAGTATGGCAAGAGATAAATAATGAATTTTTGGAGAAATTGTAATAAGGTCAGGAGATTGAGATTCACGAGCAAAAATTCTGAGAGAGAAGCTCATCTTCTGAGAAACCCATCAAAAAACCAGGTTAATGCATTTTGTGTTAGTTCTTCATGTCATGTGAGTTGGTTACAAGTGTATAGTCATCACACAGCTCTGAGATGGCTAATAAAACTCTCCCTTGCTATTGAATCTAACAATATTTTGAGTTAAATCTATGTTATCTTTGGGCAACATGGTGTCTATTATCATTTTTTAAATACCTGCAAATAGTTTTTATTGTTCTTGTTGCAATATTGCATTGAAATTCTTTAGAGAATCACATAAGATCTCCATTTCTAGTTGATAGTTTAGTGGCACTTGTGCAATTTCATATTTGTCAGAAGAGTCTTTCATCTGATAAGGAGATAAATAAGTATTTTAAAATCACTCCACCTTCATTTTTTGACTGCAGATATTTCTTGTAAACCTTTGGGGGTACCTTAGTCCTGATTTGATCAAGGATATTTTGATGTTTAATTGAGTTCCTTTAATTCAAGTTTTTGTGTTAAAGTTCTCAAATATTGTGTGAAGAGTGAAAACCTAGGATTCCATTTGTGCATATCTTCTGGTTGAAATAACATCATGATTGTTTTGAAGAATTTTATTTGATAGTTGTTCAAGTGTTGTAGAGGATTATCAAAGATCTAATCTATAGTCAAGTTTGTCTTGTCAATCCCCCACCAAAAATCATCTAAACAACAGACATCCTACCCTGTACTATCCCTAATTTGCATTTTTATACCCACAAAAGATCAAAATCCATTTTCCAAAGTATGCATAAGAGATCAGGATTTCCAATGTCTCTAGTAATCTTTGCCTTGTTTTGAGAACATACCCATGTTTTGAGAAGTGAAAACTCGTGAGAGTTCAGATCTGGGGTGTTGATCATGTTTTCATCAAGGTCTCCATCATAGAATTTCAAGCAAAGGGAAGGAAATCTTCACCTCCTTCACCATTACAAGGTTACAAAATAGGTCCTCTTACCTTGGTTGCAAGGCACAACCTAAAAAATTTAGGACAAGATCAAGTCCTATTGGAGTGCTTTCCATTTCTCCACAAACCTGAGTGCCAGCTAGATCATACCCTAGCTACCAATGACATACAACATGGTCTGATCTATCCTTAAGCTCCATGACATATTTATGGTGCTACTCGGACTGAAAAGGAGAAAAAATTTGGATACCAACATGTACTAGGCATGAAGTTGTAAATTTTCTTTTGATAGCTTAGTTACATAAGTCCAGTGAAATGCATAACTGTGGTTTACTTCTCTGTGACACTCTGTAATAGTGCAATGAATGTAATGAGGTTACTTGATATAATATATACATGAATATCAATGGTTCTAATGCATATTTCTCTGTTATGAGTTCTCTTTCCTTTCATGCTAAGTATGAATGCTTGTATATTTATTTCTCTCATAATACATGTTCTGGATTCTATTAAAACACTCAGTTTGAACTGACTGCAAGGATATAGAGGCCGTTTTGAGCCCTATGGTTCTTTTATGTCTTAACTTCCCTCCTGGAAACTCTTAACACTAATCATAGATGATGTTTCCCACTAAACTCACATAAAAGAGAAACTTGATACCCGCTTGTGCCTCGAGTGAGCGCTCAGATTTTTCTAGGTGATAGGCTAGTGCACATGGGGTTCTTTCCTTTTGTGATGGGAGAAAAAATGACAATGAAACCAAGATGTAGTCATTTTTACTCCCATCAAAAAAGGAAAGAACCCCATACGCGCCGGTCTATAACCCAGTGAAAGTTGAGTGTTCACCCAAGGCATGCACGGGTACCAAGTCCCTATTTTATGTGAGTTTAGTGGGAAACATCATCAATGATTAGTTTAAGAGTTTATAGGAGGGAAGTTAAGACATACAATAACCATAGGGCTCAGAACGGACTCTAGATCCTTGTAGTCACTTTAGACTAAGTGTTTTAACAGAATCCAAAACATGTATTATGACAAAAAGAAATATACAAGTATTCATACTTAGCATGAAAGAAAAGAGAACTCATAAGAGAGAAATATGCATTAGAACCATTGATATTCATGTATATATTATTCATGTAACCTCATTACATTCATTTCACTATTACAGAGTGTCATAGAGAAGTAGACCGGAATCATGCATTTCATTGGACTTATGTAACTAAGCTATCAAACGAAAATTTACAACTTCATGCCTAGTACATTCTCTCCTTGATGCAACTATCCACTAATAGAATCCTCGTAGTAATTATGCAGAGCTCTGCTCATGCTGCCTCTCAAACTTGCATTCTCTCTAATCCGCTATATCTCAAAACACGTATATCTTTTACTCCGCAGACACTTGTATTTATCGCTTTCCTATACTACCAACTCCCCCTCCAGCGCCCTCAGATCTAGTGCCAAGTGTTGAATGTGGTCATTCATTTGAGCATGCTTCTTGAGGCTTGAGCTTTCCAATTTATCTCATGATGTTCTTCTAGAAGATTGCATCCAAGGCATGCCCCTATCGGGGCCAACCTGTGGCCAGGCTGGCACCTTATCCACGCGCAACCGGTCATGATTTTCACATGTTCTTCCCTGGGCACTCAAATTGACTAAGTCCCTAACATCCTTTCACATGTCACGTGTGCTATGTGCTTCCTTAGACCTTTCTCTTGTGTGCTTTTTCCTTGCATGCCTATGTGCCTTCATACTTGGCCAATATTCCAGGGGTTTAGCAATCCTTGGAACTATCCCCAATAGTTAGGCACTTTATGGCTCTTAATGCTTCTTTCACCAAAGGTTTAGTAGAGAAGAATTCAAATGTCTGGGCCATTCCTACAATCAAATCCTTCCAATTTCTAGTCTCTCTATGGATCTCTGGATATACATACCAAGCACACGCGCAACCTTGTAAAGTATAATAAAACTTGTGCACCCATAGCGAAGGTGGTAAAAATTCCTGCCCCTCTATCTAGAGTCCCTCATACTTCTGAACGTGGGGCTGAATAGGTTTATTACCATAATAATTGCATATTTGAGTAGGTGCATTTCTCTTGAAGAATCTAGTAGCAAGAGCAATCCTAATTTCATTCTAGCCTACAAGATTATCCTTGTGGGCCACCCAACAGCACGCTGCTGTCCCACATAGTGTATATGCTAGCATATTTCTTCTTTCTAGTGGGTCTATCCATTGTTCCTCTGTGGTGTACAAGAATACCATAGGATCTCCTTCTCCAGTGTAAAAATGTACCAAGTTATCACCTATTCTCCTGACATAACGCGGTTTGCTGCCTTTAGGAAATATGCTCTTTACTTTTTTCCCTACCAACTCATAAGTGTTATGAGCCCAATTATCACAAGAAACACTTGTAGTAACACTAATAAATTGTGCATCCTCCCACTAAATTATTCCTTCTTTAGATGGCTCAAGCACTTCTAGATCCTGGATGGCATGTGCATAAATCTTATTTAGGTATTCTTCACTCAAGGGCTTACCATAGGGCACAAATTTTCCATATGTTAAAGGGATAATACCTCTTTCCTCCTTGTTTTCAAAACTGATATAACCCTTGTTAAACTGAAGATCAAAATTATTTACATAACACCAAGGATGCCGCAATAGATCTGGGAAGCTATCTGATTCTGCCAGTGCTAAAACCTCAAAATCTCCAGTGAACTTGGCTCCTTATATGGTAATGGATGCATCTTTCAAGACTATGATGGGAGTGGCCTTAGTCTGATTAGCCATGAACAATACATTAGAGGATGGATACAATGGGGGTCTTCCCATTTGTACCCATACATCTAAAGTAAGAAAATTGACTTCCATGCCTGTAGCAATCAATATATTACTCAATAACCACCCATCCAAAACAACATTCAGAGTGATTTCCTTATCATAATCTAGGCTATGAGGGGGAATATTTGCATGCATGATTTGGTATCCAGTATCAACAATTATCCGCATAGTGTTTCCTTTTAAACAATTCCCTAATAGTCAAATGATATTCTCCTGGTGCAATAATTTACACACTTCTCTCAAGTCATCTACATCAGTCTGGACCATCTCTAATGATTTCTTTTGATCCATATTTTGTGATTTCTCCTTTAAATATTGTATTTCACCTTAAAGATTCTTGAGTACCTCCACGATTTCTTGATAAACCTCCTTTTGATGGGTAGGTCCAGGATACTGTGCATGAAGAACCTCCTCCTTAGTGATTCTCTAGCGCGTTCTACCTCAGCATGGGTTGTGTTATTTACTTACAACACCCCAGACTCTACTTCCAACTTAGGCATCCATTGATTTTCCATAACATGTTGTATCTTGACCATCCCTGCACCTTTATTTTCTTGTTTATGTTGCTTTCTAAGATGCTCATAAAATTTTGGGCACTCCTCATGGCTATGAATCTTTCCATATAAAGAACATGTAATATTTTGAGGACATTCATGCCTGTAGTGGTCAGGAGATCTGCAAGTATAACATGTTCCACGAGGGAACTCACTTCTTCCACCACCATGGCCTCATCCTCCAAATCCACCATGGTATCCTCGACCTCTGCCACGACCACCTTTAAAACACCCTTCATTCCTATCATAGCATGCCTGATTGTGATCTTGGTCCTAATGCTCGTTCTTTCCTTTAGAGTTATCTAAGACTCCTGTCTGTTGTACACCAATATCTTTAACATCATGGATCTAACTAATTATCCGGAAGTCTTCCGTGTCATGAGTCGTGGACCTGCATATTTTACAATAGATTGAAATGTTCTTCTTTATCATGTGTTGTAGTAACGGAAAATGACTAGCATCATGGTTTAAATGGCATATCTCACAATCCAGTAACAAAGAGCACACTGATTCGTGGGGACAACTATCATTTGGGTGACCTTCTACTTCACAATCTATTCACCAAATCCCTGTGTGCGTCTCTTGTGTTGAATTTTATAATAGTTTTTCCCACTAGTTTTCCATAGCTATGATTTGTGCTTCTAAAAATGGGCTCAGCCCAGTGTCTATACTTCCAACTGCATCAATGCGTAAGGCTGCTTTAAGTGTTTTACATGGATCAGTGCATGTCTTATGTGATAATGCCCTTCTAAAAGGAGTAATCAGATCCCCAATGAGCCATTGTACATGCTGGCTTGCGTGTATGTCATAAGAAATCTTAGATAACTATATTTTAAAATGGACATCATACTCTCTGACACTTTCAGTAGTGCCTTGCTTAATATCCTTGAGTGCACTTATACTCTTCTTCTCAAACTTAGGGATGTGAAATTATTGAAGGAATGCATATTTTAAAGCTGTATAGTCTACACAAGTCTGATCAGGGTCAAAATTTCTGTACCAAATGTGTACGCGCCCTTGTAACATGGTAGAAAATTGGCTTTCCCTACACTCAGAAGCCATGCTTCCTTTTACATGACACATTATTTCACACATATGTACATGTTCAACAACATCTTCTATTTCCCTATACTCTAGAAGACAAAGAGACGTCTCCATTTAAATATTCTAGGGTTGGTGTGGACCTTGCCCACCTAATCCAGAACCTCTTGTGTTTCCTCTTCCTCCAAAACCACCAGATCTGCAAGAACTAGAGCCACCTATGCCTCCTGATCCTGAACCTGCAGCTAGATTCAGACCAAAAGATGTACTTCCTTGTATCCTAATGGTAGAATTGAACTGTACATAAACAATCTGCGAAGGATTACTACTCTTAGAAGACAGTCTAAAAATTTATGTGCCTGAATTTTGTGCTGATGACACACCCAAAAAGGTACTCCCATATAACAAAGAATTTTTTTGTGCTACCATCGTTGTGCTTCCTATAAGACTCACTCCTAATCTTCCACTGCTTGAATTAGTTTGCTGATTGTTTGTTGTACTAGATGCTAGAAAATCAAGTGCAAGGGTAAGGTTGCTAGGTGGATTTAGATGTGTGCCCATGGCCCAAGTTGTCTCTACTGGTGCACTTCTACGTGAGGCCGAGGAGGGTTCCCTATCATGTTTTCCCAAATGGGGGAGTTCCCGAGGCTCAGGTTCCATGTCTTCTACGTGAACTTCCACTCCTTCCCAAACTATCTTTCTCTATAACGCCATTTTCTCTATAACTTCCCGCTGGTTCTTTACCTCCCTCTCACATGCCTCATTGTATTTAAGCCACATTTCCTCTCTCTACCTTTCTGCCGCTAGGTCTACCATATTTCACCAAACCTGCTCCTACCCATGTGTGTGGTTAGGTTTAGGTAGCCATTGGTTTACTCTCCAAATTCAAATCTACCATCAGGATCTTGATCGCTAGTGGAATGCCTTGCAGGTAAGTTCCCCTTGGATGTCGTAAAAACTAGAATTTAGCTACCCTTGGGCACAAATAAGTTGAAATTGAGTACTCCAACATATAGCTGTTCAAAGAACCATGGAACCATGTATCCACAATGAAAATCCAAATCTAATCAGTATCATAAAGGGCCCTAAATTCTTCCTACATCCAAACAAGTGCACGATACCTCCAATTCCACTTATATGCATAAGCAATCAGCCACTCGTACAATTCTACTGTAAAGATAGCAAAAAATATTTCATATAAACTGTCATACAAATTCTATTCCACCCACACATGTGTGTTAAACTCAGATCCAATGCTGAACCTCCATGCGTATTTTTCTTCTAGATCGTGTATCCACTCCTTAATACTTGCTAAGGTCAACTGGCATGTCTTCATCGCGAACAATTATGAAAACAACTCAAAAAGAGGTCCTGACAATGGAACCAATCATGTAGCCTAGAATTCACCAATACAAGCCCAGGCACAATGGTACATCAGTCAGCCTAGATTGAGCACTCACCTGAAGCATTCAAAGGTACCATGCCCCTCTTTAGGGTTGTTGTTGTAGGATGTTAGCATGATGAAGACTTAAGGCATCCAGATCTACGAATAATATATCATTCTACAGTGCATGTTCAAATCTAGATCTATAGAATAATAGACTTAAAATATAACCATGATGAAATCAAGCATGCAATATTGAACTATAACCATGGTAACACCTTGATTCAAGCCATAGTCTCCATTATATTAAATTCAGGAATACATAGAAGCTTCCTTATAATAACAGTAGTATACGCTCATGCACGTATCATATTTGGTAGCATATTCTCACTATAACACAATTCTCACACTCTCTCTATTATGCTACATGGTTCAATACATATTTATAAGGGTGAGGACTTTACTTTCACCTCTTATCTAATCCCAAAATAGGTCGCATGCTATTATTAGCCACGCGCCATTAAAAAAATAACCATGCAAGTGCGCTAAAAATAGGTTGCTTTTAGTTAACTGATAGTAGTAGATCTATTATCAGCATGTATCCATGCAAAGTGCTTTGTATCTGATCCTCCAAAAATATCCAATGTGTTTCACGCAAGTATCCAACCGATTTGTGTGCTCTGCACAGTATCTCCAAAAATATATCCTCACCATGAAAATGGATGTGTCATAAAATTGTTTCTATTCTTCACGTGTGATTCTTTTTTATACTTTCGTGCCTTTTAATGTGCACTTCTCTCTTACACGAACCTTCCATATGTCCTTTTCTAAGTGCTAAATTTTGACTGACCAACATGTATGCATTAATTTTGAGAATACCCCTTTCCCACTAGTCTTTCCTTGTACTTGTCAATGGTACCATATAATTTATACTTTATTTTGAAAATCCATCAGCATCAAAAGGGTTTATTTCTTAGTGGAAGATCAACAAGTTGTCACGTGTTTTTCATCATTGAATGATACTCAACATCCATGGAATATTTCCAAAATTTAGACTGTAGGGATTCTTAAAATGTAGATGACTCAACATATTCAATAACTCTACTCATTAAATAAAATTTACCTCTTCACAAGATTTGTTGTGAGTCTATGGTCTAAGAGTGGATGTGTTTGGAGGACCATACAATGTTACATCTAGAATCATGTAGTATACCCATTAGGCATATGTTGAGTCATTCATGTGGGTTGTGGTCTTAACAAATCATCATCATCATCCCCATCATTACTATCATCATCAGTAGGAACTTCATCTTCTATTTTCACAATAGGAGTGCTTTAAACATCTTGTGAGTTTGTGGAAGGAGCCTCAAATTTTTTTTTCTTAAAAAATTCTACATCTCTACTAGTGTATACTTTCTCGGTATTTGGATCCATCAGTTGGTACCCAAGAAATTCTTCACTATATCCAAGGAAGATTTATTATTTTGCATTCATATCCAACTTCTTTCTCTTCATATCAGGAATGTGTATGCTTTCTTTGCACCCAAATAATCGAAGGTGTGTAATGGATGGTTCCCATTTTGACCATGCCTCATGTGATGATACTCCATCAAGAGCAATAGTGGGAACTCTTTTTAGCAGATATAATATTTTCTTAGTTTCTTCTACCTAGAATGTCTTTGCAAGTCTTGAATCATCTAACATATATCACACCATCTCCATAATAGTGTTATTCCTTCTCTCAAAAACATTATTTTTCTGGGGTGTATATGGAAGAGGCATCTGTCAATTAATTCCATGAGATTACATAAATTATTTGAACTCATTACTAATGAATTCTCCCCTCAATTTTAGTAGAGAGCTATAGTTTTATGACCAATCTTATTTTCAACATCCACTTTAAATTTTTTGAAGTTCTTGGAATCTTCATCTTTAGTATGAAGATAATAAAACAACATTTTTCTAGAATAATCATCAACAAAAATATTGAAATAGTAAAAACTAGAATGACTAGGTTGCATCAGTTCGTAAAGATAGGTGTGCACCAAATCAAGCTTATATGGAGCCTGATATGTTATTTTTTGGAGTAAATCTCTATTTTTTTTCTTGTTAGGTAATTGGGACACTTGTCTTTACCCTTCTTGACAGATGGAAAGCCTTGTTATCCCAAATTCACCCCCTAGGCAAATTTGGTCAGGACAACTCTTGCACATAAGGAAATTATGAAGGAAATGACTCAGACCCATGAGCTCGAGTTCTAGAACTAGACAAAGTGAAAACAGAGGCCTCGAGAAAGTCAAATTTGACCCTATACAAGAAGAAATGCAAGAAGGAAACGAGTTCTTCTGAAAAATTTCCATATCTTAAATCTATTTAAAGGGTCCAGGGAGGACTCAAGAATGGAATTGTAGGGTCAGAGAAGAAGGGGCCAGTGCCGTAACGATAGGCTTTTCCAAAGGTAGAAAGCCAAAAAAAGGGGGAAGACCAAATCTTTGAGCGCTCAGACTGATTAGCGTATCCTAGAGGAAAGCGGGGCCATCGGGGGAAAAGTTGATTCTTTGCCGCCTTGTTATCACAAAAGGGTAAAAGTTCAAAAATGGCCTGCAACTCCACTGGGGAAAAAGTGGAGCGTTTGAGAACCTGAGTCAAAGCTCAAAAGGTGGGGAGTCTTTGGGAAAACGAAGGTTTTCTGAGTTTTACGTTTTGCAAAGGGAAAAAGATAAATTGCGGACCTCGCAAGACCTGATTTTTTGTTCTAATCCAGACTGCCACGTGTCCCAAACCAAAAGGGGGGCCCATTTTTTTAAACTCATTTTTCCCCCTCCATTTGTACGGACCCGATACAAACTTTTAAGGGGCATATCTTTTAACTCAGGGCTCGAAATATTGTAGATCTGACACCATTGGAAAGATCTCGGCCTCACCCATGCCATGGAGGTCTGAGACTTTATTTTTGAGGAGGTTAGGTAAAGGAAAATGGAGGAAAAATCTTTGGGCCTTCAATGCAGGATCCATCTATCTCAACAACCAGATCAGATTTGATCTGTTTCCACCGTTTCCTCTTCTTTCAAGGTGCCGAATAAAGGAATCATGTAGTAAAGAAAAATTTGGGGCATATTTTATTAGAAGCATTAATATTAGTGGTTGAGTTTCAACCCACTTTTCCCACTTCCCTCTCTGATTTCTTCTCTCCGATCAAATCTATAAATATAGGGGCAGGATTCATTGTAAAGGGTTGTTCATTCTTCTTCCCTGGCCCCCTTTCTCTTTCTTCTCTAAGGTCAAATGTGGAGTTTAAGCCTTCCTCCCTTGGCTTTGTAATGGACATTTTCTTACCTCTTTCCCATTAATGGTGTACTGTGTGAACTCTTGGAGCAATAAAATCTATTTCGTGATGCATTTTTTCCATCCTTTACTCATTTTGTTGTCTCTTCTTACCTCTCACCATTGCAGGGTATACTGTGCATATCTTTGATGTCCATTGTAGGTTTTGGGAGCTATGTTTAAGGGGTTTGAAATGGTGTTCTGTGTGAAATTTATCCTTGGTCTGTGATGCATCTGTCCATCCTCTCCATTGCTCACCTCTCTCCATTTCAGGTAGTTGGGTTTGTGATCAGCAGTTCCCTTTTCTCGGTGCTATCACCTCTGTAGTGTAGGATTTCTTTATTTTCATGCTCTCTCTCTCTCCCTGGTCCCTTGGAATGGTTATATTAGGAGTAGATAGTCACATTTACTTCCTTAGAAGTAGTTTAGTGCTAGGATTAGGAAGAGGAACCAACCTTTTCTGGAGGATCATTCCCATTTGCAAGTCCCACAGCTTGGGGAATGATCCAATGTTATGCAAATCACACCAAATGACCCTGCCTTAGAAAAGAAGATCCATAACTCATTTGGGGGTGCTGTGATTTCACACTAAAAGTTTTTGGCATGCCTGGTGGGATAGGTTTGAAGCACCTTACCACTTCACTTCATCAGGTTAGATGTGCTCTTGGTGAAGATTTCAGCCTTTGGAGGCACTTTCAAGCACATTTGGTGACTCCATCTGGTCAAAAACCCATTCTCTGAGTTACAGACCTTTTCCATCCATTTCCACTCATTTTCATCCATTTTATTCTTTCATCTCTTTCATTTTATCCCATTCCATGAGGTTGTGCAATCATGACTTCATTCCCTTCATGGAGCTCACACCTTACAACAATGCAACATTCCACCTCCAATGCATTTCCCAACTCCTCCAAATCAGCATTATGATCAGATCCAAAACCACTTTATGCTTACCCATATGAGAAGAGCCAAAGTTAGTTTGGCCGTGGAGCTTATCAAGAATAAGGGGGTGCATACAATGGTGAAAACTAAATGGAGAGATGCTGGTCTATTGGAGAAAATTCAAAAAATGGAGGCTGGCATGGTTCAAGTCAAGGGGCATAACACGAATGAAGGCATTCAAGATTGGTTGTAGGGAACCTTTTCCATGTTGAAGGTTCTTTTCCAAGACATTACAGCCCTCAAGAGAAGCTTGACTTCATGGTTGAAGTGTTGCCTCAGCTTACACAGTGGATTAAGGACATTGGGGCTTATGAGAAAAGTGTGGGACAACCTTGTCAATGGGTAAGTCAATCACCAGCTCCCTACCTTTCATTTTCTCTCCCTTAATATTTATCATTTCAACAGAGGCAAGAGTCAATCCCCTCACTTGCTTCCCCAAGTGTTGATTTCATTTCTCCATCTTCTAGTCTTCCATCTCATTTCCTTTCCTCTTCCCTTTTCCCTTCCGAATCTGTGTCCCCCTCACAAGAGCCAAAAGAAATACCTCTCCCCTCCGCAAAAAAAAGGAACAACTAGTGGAGACCCCACCCACCACTCCTCTTTCCTTCCCAAGTATATGTTGGGAAGGGAATCCAAAAACCAGCCAAGGAGAACATCAAATAGAGGAACCCAACAGAGAAGAAATGATAGAAAATCTGAAGAGTTGGGCTGCTAAATTTGAGTTTTCAAAGGTTCCATTGTTGGTTAAGCCTATGGAGGAGGCTAAGGTCAAGCCGCAAGTAGTGGAAGCTCCAGCTACAACACAAGTAGGGGAAGAAGGAGCTACTCCTAATCCAAAAGAAGAGGAGTACATTCTAGCTATGGAGGAGGACCATACAGTTTCGGAGGCTCCAAGTGTGGAGCAGGCCACAAAAGAACCTTCAGTTCTTCCTCCCACTTCATCCCCTTCAAGATCTGATGTTGAAGAAGAGTTTGAGCTTTTAAACTTCATGTTTGAGGATGAAGGGAACCATGGTGAGTCAATTGTAGATCAGGAGGACACCATGAAGGAGGTTGAGCACCTACAGCAGGACAACAAGGAGGCAAGTTACCTGTCTGACTTAGAGGATTGCCTTGATGGAGGGGAACCCATGGAGATCACATCATTTTTTCCTCCATCTCTCACATCCCAAGCACATGAGCCTACTGCCATGGAGGAGAACATTCAAGAACAACATCCTGGGACTTCATAAAAGCCCTCTAGAACCAAGATTGGAAGACATGGCTCTCCCATTTTCTTCACAAGAGAAGGAAGAGAAAAAATAGGAAGATGTCCCCATCTCTCCCACACCATCCACCCAAGAAGGTCCACAAGAAGACTCCATTTTTGGAGTTGAATTTCAAAAAAATGGGCACATCCAAAGGATTAGACCATGCCTAATTAGGTACTTGGCTTCATTGGAGCCAAGGGAGAAGCCAAAACCAGTCATGCCTACTTCAGGGCATGAGGATGAGCATCAAAGTACCAAGGGTAATCATCAACACCTCCAGAAGTCTGATGCAAGTCAGCTTGAGGAGGTATTTTCCATTAATGCTGATACCTTGATGATTTGGGTGGAGGATAACAACTTATTATCAGTTTTTCACTCATCTAACCAGCCATGTTTAGTGCCAGCCATGTTTAGTGCCAAATCAGTTGCATGGCTGCCATTTTTGAGGAAGGGAAGCTATTTCTCCCTGCCAGCTGTAGGTTTTGTTTGAGTTCCCTTTTCTCTTGGTTAGATTAGAGTAGGTAGGTTTGTTTTCAGTAGAAGAAGTGCTTTTGCACACTCTACATATCCCACTTGGGGTATGTGTGATTTTTAGTTTGTATATAGTTTTTGGTGCTGTTGTTTTGCTCTTGCACAGTCCATTTCAGTTGGCTTTTGGTGAAGTTCAACTCCAAGTTTTAGTGGGTTTCCAAGAGGCTCAGAGGTCAGATCTTCAAAATTTCAAATTAGTTTCATATTTATCAAGTAGACTCCATGCCCAATGGATGCTTCAAGGCCAGTGGTTTCTTCATCTAGCAGGTAGATGTCCTCGTGAGTCACCAAATTGTTATCCCAAATTCGCCCCCTGGGAGAATTTGATCAAGACAACTCCTGCACATAAGGAAATTATGAAGGAAATGACTTATACCCACAAGCTCGAGTTCTAGAACTAGGAAAAGTGAAAACAGAGGCCCGAGAAGAGTCAAATTTGACCCTGCACAAGAAGAAATAGAAGAAACAGTTGTTCTGAACATTTCCATATCTTATATCTATTTAAAGGGTCAAGGGAGGAATAAAAAATGGAGCTACAAGGTCAGAGAAGAAGGGGCAGTGCCACAATGCAGAGGAACTAAAAAAAAAAGGGGAAGACCAAACAAGCACAAGACTAAAACTTGTCCCAACTAGGAAAGCGGGGGCGTCGGGGGAAAATTTTATTCTTTGCCCCTTGTTATCACAAAAAGGGTAAAAGTTACAAAATGGCCCACAAATCCATCGGGGAAAAAGTCAAAATTATAACTCAAGTCAAAGCCAAAGCGGGGAGTTAGAGGGAAAAGTGAAATTTTTCCTTTCATTCAAAGGGAAAAAGATAAATTATGGACCTGTAAGACCAATTTTTGTTCTAATCCGGCTGCCACATGTCCCAAACCAAAAGGAGGGCCCATTTTTCAAATAGTTTTCCCCGTCCATTCGTATGGACCCTATATACAAATTTGAAAGGGCATATCTTTCGACTCAGGGCTCAAAATATTGTAGATCTGACACCATTGGAAAGATCTCAGCCTCACCCACACCATGGAGGTCTGAGACTTTATTTTTGAGGAGGTTAGGTGAAGGAAATGGAGGAAACTTCTTTGAGCATTTAATGTAGGATCCATCAGTCTCAACAACCAGATCGGATTCGATCTGTTTCTATTGTTTCCTCTTCTTTCAAGGTGCCGAATAAAGGAATCATGTAGTAAAGATGGATTTGGGGCATATTTTATCAGAAGCATTAACAACAGTGGTTGAGCTTCAACCCACTTTTCCCACTTCCCTCTCTCTTTCTTCTCTCTGATCAAATCTATAAATACAGGGGCATGATTCATTGTAAAGGGTTGTTCATTCTTCTTCCCTACTCCCCTCTCTCTTTCTTTTCTAGGGTTGAATGTGGAGTTTAAGCCTCCTCCCTTGGATTTGTAATGGCATTTTCTTGCCTCTTTCCCGTTAATGGTGTACTGTGTGAACTCTTGGAGCAATAAAAAACTGTTTCGTGATGCGTTTTTTCCATCCTTTTCTCATTTTATTGTCTCTTCTCACCTCTCACCATTACAGGGTATACTGTGCATATCTCTGATGTCCATTGTAGGTTTTGGGAGCTGTGTTTAAGGGGTTTGAAATGGTGTTTTGTGTGAACTTTATCCTTGGTCTGTGATGCATTTGTCCATCCTCTACCTTGCTCACCTCTCTCCATTTTAGGCAGTTAGGTTTGTGATCAACAATTCCCTTTTCTCGGTGCTATCACCTATGTAGTGTAGGATTTCTTTATTTTTATGCTCTCTCTCTCCCTGATCCCTTGGAATTGTTAGATTAGGAGTAGATAGTCACATTTCCTTCCTTAGAATTAGTTTAGTGCTAGGATTATGTAGTCATTTCTACCCTCAACATAAAGAAAGGAACCCCATGCTCACCGGCCTATCACCCAACAAAAGTTGGGCGCTCACCCGAGGAACGTGCGGGTGCCGAGACTTTATTTTATGTGAGTTTTAGTGGGAAACATCATCTGTGATTTGTGCAAGATATTTCAGAAGGGAAGTTAGGACATACATGAACCATAGGGCTCAGAACGACCTCTAGATCCTTGCAGTCATTTCAGACCGAGTACTTAACAGAATCCATAACATGTATCATGACAGAAAGAAACATACAAGCATCCTTACTTAGCATGAAAGGAAAGAGAACTCATAAGAGAGAAGTGTGCATCAGAATCATTGATATTCATGTATATATATAATAGGTAACCTCATTACATCCATTGAGCTATTACAGAGTGTTACAGAGAAGCAGACCATAGTCATGCATTGTAACTGGACTTATGTAACTAAGCTATTCAAAAAGAAAATTACAATCCCTAAGATTAATGCATTCTCTCCTGAATACAACTATCCACTAATAGATCCTCACAGTATTTCTGTAGAGCTCCACCCATACTCTCCGTATCCCTCTTTTACTTTGTAGGCGCTTGTATTTATAGCTCTCCTGGAATGCCAACTCACCCTCCAATGCCCTTAGATCTGGTGCCAAGTGTCTGAATGTGGTCCTCCATGAGAGCATGCTTCTCCAGGCTTGAGATTTTTACTTTATCCCATGATGTGATTCTAGAAGATTCTACCATGCTCCTTCCTAGGCTAACCTCTCACTGGGCTAGCACCTTATCCACGCACTACCAGGTCATATGTTTCACGTGTTCTGCCTCCGAACGTCCAAATTGACAAGTCCTGAACCCTTGGCTCTGTCCTCACACATCGCGCATGTTACAAGCTTCCTTAAACCCTTCTCTTAAATCCTCCTTTGTGCACTTTTTCCTTGTGTGCCATTCCATAACTGGGACCTTGTGCACCTACGGGCCTTCATACTTGGTCAATATTCTAGGGGTCCAACATTTCACCACACTACGCCTGTTCTCTGTCCACGGAAACACTTCACTTAACCAAGATGTATGTTACCTTAAGGAACCAAGGTGTAGTATTACATTTTGCAAAAGAATAAAGGAATGAAAGAATTGGGGGGTGAAGGAAGGATGGGGGGGGGGGCATTAACTCAGCAAGCTAGAAAAATCCTTCCATAAGTCTACCTCCAGCTTGTTCCATATGTTGACCTCGCTCTGTGCCTTCTAACAGAGGTCGCTGATCAGGGTGCTCACCTCGTCAAAACTTAAGCCAATTCCCTGGGTGCCCAAAGTGTCAATGATCTTCTCCATCTCTTTGCCTATGTCTTCGAGCGTGTCCATCCTCCTAGTAATATGAGGGCATAGTTATTTCAACCGGGCCTTGATTGAACCCCTTAATGCTTCAATTGCCTCAGATTTTATTTCTACTTTGGCAAGAACCTTGTCACTCTCTACCCTGTTTCCTTTATTATTCTCTTGGAACTCCTTTAGCTCTGCTTCGTGTGTGGTGACAAGGTGCTTGCTACCTTATCCCTGTTTGCACAAGTATCATATGTGGCCTTAGTAGATTGGGTAGTGACTTTAACCTCTGTTGAGCACCTTGCTATACTCAGCAATGAGCGTTACCACCTTCAACCTGTCCTCTTTCTTTAAGTGTACGACCACTTCCTTTACAGACTCCAGGGCCAAAGGTCATCTCTCCATGGTGAGGATGTGCATTAGATCTTATAAGAATTCCAAAGTGGATGCATACTTCTACGTGGGTGACACTAGGTCTGGGTGCTTTAAAATGATGGCACTTTTGATAGACTCCACCTTCTTGTATACTTCATGCACCTTTGTCTTCTTATCCTTTAGCTCATACCTCAACTGCATGCTAATTAGTTCTTCTTGCTTCAAGCTCTTATCCTTCTTAGCCATCTCCTCTTCTTTCTTCCCTAGCTTTCCCTCCAACACTCTTATTTTGTCATTGCACACAAAGAGCCTAGCCTCTATCTCAACCGTGACCTTGTTGAGCGTGTTATAGACCTACTCATTCGAGAGTTCCTGGGCGTTTACAAAGGGATTAGCTCCCTTATACTATAGTACTATTATGATTTCTCCTTGGTAGAATTCAAATTCTGGCTCGTCAATGTGGGATTCAAACACCCAAGAGAGCATCTTCTTTGTCCTGGGGTACGTGCCCTCCTTTATAAATGACCCCATGGCTAAAAGCGTTTATGTGGGTACAGTGCTCTGGAACTGCACACATAACACCTTATTTTAGTCATCAATGTAGCCCATCACTTATCTTTTCTCTGTATCAAGGGTCCTCCTACGCAAGCACATGCCTTTGGGAAAAATCACCATTAGAATGGGACCTCCTCCCACACTTTCATGCTTCTTTTCAATGTTCTCCTCTTTTCCTTCCCCTAGCACTATGTCAGCACTGCACTCCAACTCTTGGTTTACTAAGGCCTTGAGAATTTTCTTTGCCTCTCTCTCTGCTACCTCAGTTATCTACTCCTTTATGAAGCTTATGGGCTCCTACTTCTCTGCACCAATCTCCTCATTCCTTCCCATGTCTCGTGTGCATTCCCCATCCTGTGTGCCCTTGTGCCACGTGAACATGAACTCTTGTTTCTCTTCTCCACTCTCTTCTTTTGAATCATACATGCTGAAGACATGTGGCTCCTAGTCTCTTTCAGGCTCATCCTCCTTGCTGTCATCTTCTCCACTCTCGTCATCTCTTCCACCCATGTACTTCTCCAAGCTATCGGTCTCCTTCGAGTCAAATTCCTCTTCCATTCTCTAATTTTTCCTAAGAGGTGATTCTTTGATAGGGGATTCAACCTTCTCTTATTTCTCTGGCGAATTCTCCTTGGTGAGGGGTTATTCTGGTGCCTCTTCCTCTAGTGTCTTTTCCTTTACTAGTGATTTCTTTCTGTGTGCATAGGTGCTTTTCTTGGTGCTCATTGATGGCATGCTTACCATTTGAGCAGTCTGCACACTTGGTGCTTCTTCACCTCTTCCCCTCTTCTTAGGAGCGGGCCTCTTCATACCCATGGGATCTTCAGGTATGGAGACATCATTCTCCAGGTACATGCCTTTCTCAAACTTCGGTCTTATGCAGAGGTATATGCATGCCGTGGATCCTCTTTCAATGGGAAACGTTATTGGTCTAGTCATCTGTACTTCATGCGATACATATCTTTCTACGCACAAGTGCTTCCTGTCGAGGTAGTTCAACTTTTTACGCAACTCTCTGTGGTCCCGATCTAGGCTTCCAAGTTCCAGCTTCATCTTCTTAGATTCCTTGAATCTATTTACTCCCACTTTGAAGTATTGAGTTGTGAAAGCAAAGGGAAGCTTGCACCACGAGCTCCATGATTCATCTATTAGCCTGAACCTACCTAGGTAGAAATGTTGGTATACTACAAATTCAGCTTCCCCTTCAGTGACTGTTGGAAGTTGTTTGGGAATCCTCCACTCTGCCGTGAAAACGTTCCTTAGACATGTGTACCACTTCTCCAGTCGTGCCTTGTGTGGTGTTGTCATTGTGTCACATGCATACTTCTCGAATCTCTTCATGTGTGAAGGATCCTCAGTAGGGTACTTCCATACAAATTTATCCGATGTGTCAGGCACTCCAATATCTGAAAACACAATGGTTAGTAGGATGTTTCTGAAGAGAATTTTGTCACCTTCCTTTGCACAACTAACAATATCCTCTATGATGTATGAAGACAAGTTGTATATGGTGCCCTCTGTAATATTTCTATAAACATGTAACCATGGTTTACTGACCTAGGTCCATCTCTCTTGGCCATTCAGCTTTGTTACCAGGTGTACGACCATCTTCATCAATGGGTCCTTGATGTCTAAGATGTCGTAGTACATCAACCCCTTCTTGCAGGCATATTCAGTGATGGTTTCCTGAATTGCCTCCTTGTCACCTAGGTCATCCTCCAAGATGTCTCCTTCACATATAAGGCCTGTGAATTGTGAGATGAGTTGATAAGTAATGCACATCTTGCGCCCTGCAAAATGGAAGTAATCTTCACGTGCTCGTGACATTAGCCATTGGTATAGGGACTCTGGTTTTCCAAAATAGGGCAACTCATGGAGTTGTAACAACCCTGCCTTCTCCATCTTGACCTTAACATCATCATTATAGATGGGCAAGCCCTTTGGTGTCCATTTACTCATGGGGCACACTAACTCCAGTGTCGTTTCCTTCTTGATCATGTTTTTTCGATGGTTATAGTCACTCACAGGCATGTTCCTCAGGTGGGACTCACACTCCTTACCCATCATTACCCCATCTAGGTACTTCATCTCCACATACCACTCTTCATTCGTATTCACATCAGGTTCTTGTAGCTTAGCTTTTCCCTTTCCCTTTCCTTTCTTGGGTGCCATTATCGAGGTCCTCTTATCACTTCACTCCCTCCTTGTAACTCTACTCTTCCACTTCTTCCAACCTGATATTTCAAACCTATGATGAAAAACCTCCTAAACCCTTGCCCTAGTTTTTCAAACCCTAACTAGGATAAAACTTCCACAAGACAACACCTCCTCACAACTTTTCTCATGCCCGTGAGACCCCTTTCTTCTCATTTACAAATCCAAACTGGATGCTCATGCTTCAACCTCTCAGATCTTTCTTCACATGATAATATCTAGAAACCCTAGTTTGTAAAGATCACTTCTCTCTCTATTCGCAAAGTGAAAATGAAAGTGCCTTAACCCTTTACTTATAGCTTTTCACTTTTTGAGCATTAAATACTAATTTACCTACCACCATACTTTTTTCATTTAATGCGGATTTTTCAAACAAAGCCCATCTTCAGCACTTTCACTCACGTGCCCAACATGCACAGAAACTCCTCCAACCTTCTGGTGTGTAAAAAATCCAACCTAATAGGAGACTTTTATGTGCGCAAAACCCGCGCCGAAGACACTTCTTCTTTCCTGATTTTTTCTCTCGCCTACCTCATATTGCTTAATGCACTTTCTCCTCCTTAGTATGTGGGATCTAAAAGTAGCTTTATCTTGGCACCAACCATCCTTCTTCCATATTTTCTCTTCATACACTTCCTTGGCACTCTAACCATGCTCTCCTTCACATTACTCCACCCCACACTTAAAATGATGTGTGGTCCTCTGCGCACTCACAATTTCTCTAAAGTAGAAATAGGGTTACTGATGCCCAGGGCACAAAAAAAACAACAACGTGAAAGGGAAACAAAGGAAAGGGAATGCATAAAGGAAATTTCTAAACTAATTAGAAAAACTACCTTATTTACAAACACCGAGAAGACTTATTTATAGTAGGGCTTAAACCTACTCCCATTGAAGTGTCCAGGAAACTTCATCCAATCCAACACTTATAACTAGCACGTGCCCAAATCAAGGATGTACGAGATTGTGTAAGGACCCAACCAATGGACTTTTAACTTCTTAGGGTGGCTTAGAAACTTTAAATCTTATAGTAAACCATCTTCGAAACCTCAAACTTCTTGTTTCTAATGTGGCGATCATGCCAAGCCCTCTGTTTTGCTTTTTCTACTATTTGGCTCCACCTAACGAGTGATCGTCTCTCATCCAGCTTCATTAACTCATCAATCCTTTCTTCCAACACTTTTTCATCAGCTAACTCTCCTACGCATGCTATTCACAGAGAAGGAAACATAAATTCAACTAACAAAATATCTTCCGTACCAAACACCAACTAGAATGGTGTGGCTTTGTTCAACCTTTTATACATTGTCTTGTAAGCCCATAATATTGCCAATACTTTGTCATCCCAATCTCGTCTTCTGACATCAAAAATATTGGTCAGGGTATGACTCGGTATTTTTTTGAATGCTTCCGTGGTTCCATTTGCTTGTGGGTGATAGGGCGTAGTCTTGTGATGAGCCATCATGAACTTTGATAATAGGATCCTCACGATCTCATTCAAGAAATGCATACCCCTATCATTGGTCAAACTCAACGGGCATCCATACCTTGTGATAATGTTCTCCCATAAGAACCTTTCCGCTGTGGTTGTTGTGTAATCTTTAGTTGGGGCTGCCTTTGCCCACCTTGTCAGATAATCTGTGCAAGTGATGACATAACGTCACCTAATCCTACGTGTTGCTGGTGCAATAGGGCCTACAATGTCTATCGACCACTTTTCAAAAGGCTCCACACTAGGGATAGAGCACAAAGGAATTTTATCTCTCCTTCTTGGTTTGCCAATGCACTGAGAATGGTCACATGCCTTACAATAGTCTTTACAATCCTTGTACAGGGTTTCCCACCACAAACCTGCCATTAATATTTTATGTGCAGTGGCATCACCTACATAATGCCCACCCACACTTCCCCTGTGTGCTTCCTCTATGATGCCAGACACTCATGCTCTAATACACACCTGCACAAAACTTCATCCCGTCCCAACTTGTATAAGTCTCCACTGATTAACATGTAGGGTGCGGCGCGTATGGCCAACTAATTTTTCTCCAATGTCTTCATTCCTTCCGGTGCCACACCTTCCTTTAAAAATACTGTAATCTCTTACAAATCCAAGGGCACGCACCGTAAGCTAAACAATTGCATATCTATCATTGTTTCCTCAATACTATGTGTCTCCTCCCCTGAATCAATTCTTGACAGATGATCAAGCCCACAATTGCTTTTCCCAGGATTTACTATAATGGTGAATTCAAATTATTGAAACAACAACATCCACCGACATATGCACACTTTTAGAACAAACTTGTTCACCAAATACTTTAATGCCATGTGGTCAGTGTAAAACACAAAGGGTGTTGCCAGCAGATATTGCCTGAACTTGAAAAGTGTGTAGATCATCGATATTTCCTCACACTCAATTGTGGTATAGTTTTACTCTACTGGTGTCAGCTTCCTGCTTGCAAAACACAGAGGATGATCAACAATCCCTTCACCTGGCTGTGCAAGCACTGCTCCAATGGTGGTCCCTGAGGCATCTACATGGACATGAAAGGGCTTGTCCCAAGAGGGAAAACATAATATAGGTGCGGTGACAAGCCTATCTTTTAATGTATCAAATGCCCTCCGTTACGCCTTTCCCCAATGGAAGGCACTTTTATGTCTAAGCAAATCCTCTAAAGGCACGAAGATCTTGGCATATCCTTTAATGAATTTCCTGTAATAGCCCATATGCCTAAGGAATCCATGCACTGCACTCTGGCTAGTAGGCTCCCCTAACCCCACAATAACTAAAACTTTAGTGGGATCTACCAACAAGCCTTCCTTACTTATGATATGCCCTAATAAAGTCCCAAAGGGTGTAGCAAACACACACTTCTTAATGTTGAGGGATATCCTGAACTGCCAACACCTCTCAAACATTAACCTTAAATTATCACAATGGTCCTTAACTAGACCATACACTGTCCAATAATCCAAATAGACCTGAAGAAACCTATGTTTGAAATCCTAGAACACTTGCACCACTATGCGCGAGAAAATAGCAGGTGTATTATTCAACCCAAAGGGCATGAATGTGTATGCAAAACTTCCCCGCTCATTGGTGAAAGTCATCTTCTCTTGGCTCTCCTTTGCAATCTAGACTTAGTGGTACCCTGAAAATCCATCCATAAAGGAATAGATTTCACGTTCAGCAACTCCTTCCAAAATTTATTCAGTGAAGGGGGTTGGAAAGGGATCAATGACACAAACTACATTCAATTCCTTATAATCCACACAAATCTTGATTTTCCCATTCTTCTTGATGTTGATTACCATTGGCCTTATCCACTTCGATTCTTCCACTACCTTAATGATCCCAGAAGCTATCATTTTGTCTATCTCCTCCTTAACCTTCATGCACAAATTGGGATTCATCTGGTAGGGCCTTTTCCTAACTATGTGTACACCATCCTTTAGTTTTATCCTCATCTCCCCAAAGAATGGTGAACGCCTTTGAGCTCATGGTACCCGCATGGGAATAAATCCTCAAATTCGTGTAGTAGATCAATGATCTTAGAAAATTCCTTCTCTGACTAGTAGTCTCCAATAATAGGTTCCTTAGGTTCTTCTCCTAAACTGATGTTAACCTTATTTATCTTTAAGGGTTCATGGTAGGCGTGCACGTGAGTATCTGCATTATCGACTACCTCGCGCATCCCTACAGAATGGTTAACATCCAAGCTTTCCAATTCCTCTCCATCAATCACATACACCAACTTTCCTTTTTATTTTTCCAAACACGCGCGCTCAAGCTGTAACTCTTCTATTTCCTCTACTTCTTCTTCAAGGCACACCCCCAATCCTGGTTCACTTAGTAATTCCAACAGCCTATCCTCCATCATGACACTATCCCCCATGGTAAGGCACTTGATACCCTACAAGGCCTTATCAACAGATGGTTTGGTACTCTGATACTCAAAGGTTTGAATAAGGTTAGCCACAATCTCTTGCCAATTCCTTGTCTAGCGATGTGTCTCTGAATGAATATACCATGCACGCGCTTAACCCTGTAGTGTAGAATATAACTTATGCACCCAGAGGGATGGTGGCAAAGATTCCATGCCTTCTCTCTAGACCCGTTTACACTACTAGATATGGAAAGAGGCAGGCTTCTTCCCATGGTAGTCCTTGACGATGGTGGGCACATTGCTCTTAGAAAATATGATAAAGAGATAAATTCTTACCTCGTGCCACTCTAAAAGGATCTCCTGATGTGTAGCCCACCACCAAGCCACTATGCTAAGAAATACATAACTTAACATCCCTCTCCATTTCTTCCCATCCCTCCACTGAGTTTCCACTTCCTACAAAAATATCTCAGGGAAGGCTCCTCCTAAATACTTGGGAAGTTCTTTTCCTCCAAGGCACCGAACCATGTGCACCTTTTATTACCTTGGTCACCGACCCTCTCAACTACCGTCCCATTAATTCATAATTCCCATGCACCCAATTATCACATGCTAGACTGGTGGTATCACTTACTAACTGAGCATCTTCAAACTGGATCTCTGGGTCTCTGATTGTGGACATATATCCTATCTAGAACTTCTTCCCCCAACAGTTCAATATAGGGTGTTGAATTCCCATCAGCTAGGGGTATAATGACCTGTTCCTCCTTGTTCTCAAAGCTTATGTACCCTTTGTTAAATCGAAGGTATGCATTGTTCTTGTAATACCAAGGGCATCCAAGTAGTGCTAGGAAATTGTCCACCTCGGCGAGTGCCAAGAATTTGAAGTCCCCAGTAAACTTAGCCCCCTAGATAGTGATAGCTTCATCCTTCAAGACATCGATGGGCATTGGCTTAGTATTGTTTTCCATATACAACACATTCAAAGATGGTTGTAATGCAAGTCTTCCCATCTGATGCTATGCATCCAAAGTTAGAACATTAACCTCCATGCCTATGTCAATGAGGATATTTTTGAGGAGCCATCCATCTATAACTGCATTCAACATGATCTCCTTGTCATAGTCAAGGATGTGAGGGGGAAGGTTTACGTGTAAGACCTACCTCTCATCACTCTCCTCTGGTGTGTGGTACCTTCTCTCTCAACCATGATCCTAGCAAGGGAATGATATTCTCCTTAGCATTTTACACACCTCCTTGACCTCATCTAGGTCATCCTTTGGTGCCTTGACTCTCCTTCCTTATTCATTCTCTCCTGGATTTCTCCTTTAGACACTGGATTTCCCCTTGTAAGCTCCAAATGACATCCATGGTGTCCTGATATACCTCCTTTTGATGCGTGGGGTCTAGATACTTTCCATGAATGACCTCCTCCCTTGAAACTAGGTTCTTCTGTCTTGGTATCTCTCTTGCGCACGTGGCTTCTGCCCTTATTGTTACCAAGATAATGCTTCAAACCTACATCTCTGTGTTACCCAAGGCATCCACTGTATGTCTACCTTCTTGGTACTAACCATTGCAGTTCCCTTGTCCTTTCAGTGCTGTTGATTCATATGCTCAAACAATTCTGGGAACTCCTCATGCTTATGCTTCTTTCCACACCACAAGCACTACAATAGGTCTAGGCACTCTCATTTATAATGCTCCATAGATCCACAATTGAAATAGGTTCTACACTAGAACTCACTCCTTCCTCCTCCGTGGTTTCCATGACCGTTGAACCCTCCTCGAAAACCTCTTCCACACATGCCTCCATCTACATGCTCCTCATAACAGTGATCATCACCCTTAGAACTACTGACAATGCTGGTTTGACACACCCCATGATCAATGGCCTCATGGATCAGATCAATGAGCCTACAATCCTTAGTATCATGGGTTGTAGAAGTGAAAATTTTGTAGTAACAAGATACATTCTTCCAGATTACATGCTACAGCAAGGGGCATTTACTCACATCATGGTCCCCATGAAAAATTTCACAATCTACTGTCATGGTGCATGTACTGTCCTCTAGGGAAATTATCCTTAACATGCCCCTCTACTTCACAATATGTGCACCATAAACCACTGTGAGTCTCATGGGATGAGTTCATAGACAATTTTTCCAACTACTTGGCCATAACAACAATCTAAGCCTCCAAGAATGGGCTAACGCTAGTATCAACACTACCGACAGCTTCGGTGCGCAGGGAAGCTTTCAATGCCTCGTGTGGGTCTGTAAAATTTTTATGAGATACAACCCTTCTAAATGGAGTGATCAACCCCCCAAAAAACCACTGAGCATGCTGTGAAGGGTGAATATCATATGATAATTTAGAAAAGAGAGTTTTAAAGCATGCATCATACTCCCACACACTCTCTACCATTCCTTGTTGAATCTCCTTCAAAGAACGGTGATGCTCTTCTACTCAAACTCAGGAATGTGGAATTCTGCCAAGAATGCATTCTTTAAAGTAGTATAGTCTACCACTGTTTGATGAGGGTCATACTTCCTATACTAGCTATGTGCTCGCCCTTACAACATGGTTACAAACTCACTAGCCTTCCGATTCTGGGGTTATGATACCCTTCACGTGCCATAACAATTCACACTTGTGAACATGTTCCGTAACATCCTCAATACCTCTATAATCGGGAAAATGTAGAGAAATTTCAAAGAAAAATTATGGGGGTGGTTGGGGCCTAAATCCTCCTAAGCCAGAGCCTTGGTTTCCACCTGTGTTTCCTCTGCCACAATAATCCACTAGATCCCACCAGGTCCACCAGGTCCTGAACCACCAGATCCACCAAACTAGGCCCACCAGGTCTTGAAGTGGTCATGCCAAGGGTCCCCACAGTTCCACTGAGCTGCGTGCCTACAGTCTGTGATAATGCCCCACTCCCAATAGTATACCCTATGCCACTCCCAAACACGAGACCAAATGCTTGTGTGCCTATACCTTGCCTGAAAATTCCTAACACTGGGCTGGTGTTTGTAGCCATAGAAGTCCCAAATGAGAAATTATACCTCCTGGGCATAGACCGATCACCTCCAATGTAACCAACCTGGACTAGCAATATTATCCCCCTGATTTGGAAAACCAAGTGCCAGGGTCCGATCACTAGGTGGGCTTAGATGCGTACCAATGGTTCTTCTTTCTCTACGTGACGAACTCTCATCAGAAGCTGAAGGGGTTTCTCTCATGTGCTTGCTAAGATGGGGTCACACAGACTGCTCAGGTTCCATGTCCTCTACGTGAACCTCAAATCCTTCTCACAAAATCTTCCACCATACATACATCACACCTGTAACCTCACATTGTCTAGAAATCTCCCTTTCACACGCTTCACCATGCTTGAGTCATATTTCCTCCCTATCCTTCTCTGTCGCGACATCTGCCATCTTCCTCCACCCTAGCTTTATCACCCAGTGCTTAGAATGGTTTAGCCGACCATTGGGAATGCCTCTAAACTCATGGTAATCATCAAGATCTTTAGAGCCATAGGGATAACACATAGAAATGATCCTCTGGGCTCCCGCAGAAACTCAAACTCAGCAACCTCCAGATAGGAATATGTGGAAATGGTGTACTCCAGAGTGTAGCTAGCCAATACTCCTTTCCACCAATGATCCACATCAAGGGTCCATGTTATATCTACATCCTGTAGCCTTTGGTATTCTTCTTGGGTCCATACATGTGATCCATAATGCAAACCTGATCTAGATGCATAGGCTATGAGCCATTCATACAGCTCCACAGGGAAGCAACAGAAAAAAATTTCATACAGATCATGGTAGAGATTCTCTTCTACCCATCTATGTGCATTAAACTCAGGTCTGGTGTTGAATCTCTTAGAAAATTCATCCTCTGTGCTCTTGAACCATGATTCAACACTTTCCAATGTTAACCACTCTGTCATTACTCATTACATAGATCATGATGTATGCTAAATCCCACCACAACTTTGAAAAGAGGTCCTAGCAATGGAACCAAGATGTAGTCATTTTTACCCTTAACATAAAGAAAGGAACCCCATACGCTCTGGCCTATCACCCAGAAAAATCTAGGTGCTCACCTGAGGCACACGTGGGTGCTGAGTCTCTCTTTTATGTGAGTTTTAGTGGGAAAAATCATCTATGATTTGTGTAAGATATTTTAGAATGGATGTTAGGACATACAAGAACCATAGGGCTCAGAACGACCTCTAGATCCTTGCAGTCATTTCAAACCGAAGTACTTTAACAAAATACATAACATGTATCATGACAAAAAGAAACATACAAGCATCCTTACTTAGCATGAAAGGAAAGAGAACTCATGAGAGAGAAGTATGCATCATAATCATTGATATTCATGTATATATATAACAGGTAACATCATTACATCCATTGAGCCATTACAGAGTGTCACAAAGAAGTAGACCATAGTCATGTATTGCAACTGGACTTATGTAACTAAGCTATTCAAAAAGAAAATTACAATCCCTAAGCTTAATGCATTCTCTCCCGAATATAACTATCCACTAACAGAGTCCTCGCAGTATTTTTGTAGAGCTCCACCCATACTCTCCATCTCCCTCTTTTACTCTATAGGTGCTTGTATTTATAGCTCTCCTGGACTACCAACTCACCCTCCAGCACCCTCAGATCCAGTGCCAATTTTCCGAATGTGGTCCTCCATGCGAGCATGCTTCTATAGGATTGAGCTTTCCACTTTATCCCATGATGTGCTTCTATAAGCTTCTAGCATGCTCCTTCCTGGGCCAACCTGTCACCAGGTTAACACCTTATCCACATGAAACCAGGTCATGATTTTCACATGTTCTACCTGGACATCCAAATTGACTAAGTCCCAAACCCTTGGCTTCGTCCTCGTACATCGTGCGCACTACGGGCTTCCTTAAACCCTTCTCTTAAATCCTCCTTTGTGCACTTTTGCCTTGCACACCATTCCATAACTGAGACCTTGTGCACCTACGCGCCTTCATACTTGGTCAATATTCTAGGGGTCCAATAGATTAGGAAGAGGAACCAGCCTTCTATGGAGGATCATTCCCATTTTCAAGTCCCACAACTTGGGGAATGATCCAATGTTATGCAAATCACACCAAATGAGTCTGCCTTAGAAAAGTAGATCCATAACTCATTTGGGGGTGCTGTGATTTCACACTAACAAGCCTCTCATCATGTCATACCAGTGGATTGTGTTGAGATATCTAAAAATAATATGGCCAAGTCTTCTATGCCATAACTATGTTGAGGAGTTGTCTTTTGCCACAAGTGCCTGATAATATCTCTAAAAAAAATCAAGTTGGAATATATGTCACGCATTTGAAGATCTTGCAACAATTTTCAAGCTTATAGATTTATCTCAAATCAAAAAAATTTCTTACCAAATTTTTAATCAAAATTAATATTCATATTATGATCTCAAAGTTAACTAAATGATAGAAAATTCTTTGTTAAGCCATGGACATACAATACATCAGATAACCTAAAATTGTGTGTACCATGAGGTAAAGAAATGTTCCCAATAACTTGGACAATATAGGATGATTCATCACCCAACGAAACATGAATTTTGGAGGGGTGTATCTCATTGTGTAGAACCAGTCTCTGGATCCAGTCATGCGTCGAGTAGCACCCGAAACAACATACTAAATAACACTAGTACACATGGTTGCTTCACTAGAGTGGGAAATGCACAAGAATTCCTCATCATCTGAGTGGTCCATTTGTTTAGAAACATTTTGTTGCTGATGGGGTTTATTTCTCCATTTCCCCTTATTCTTCCCTTGTTTATAGTTAGATTTTCCTTATTGAGATTGTTGATTGTTGGGTCTCAAATTGCTTGAGGAACCCTTCTTGTACATGCCAACAATATTTCAAATCATGTCCTCTGCTGCAAAGAAAACACTTTTTCTTTGTCTTTTCTCCTTGCTAATGTTTTTTTAGATTTTGTTGGAAGATTGGAATTTGTTCTTCCCTTTCTGATGGGAAAAAATTTCATACTCTTCTTCTTCTTCATATTTGTTATATATTGATTCTTTTTGCTACAACAAGTTCACCAAATTTTCAAAATTGGTGGTTTGATCAAAAAAATTGATTGTTGTCATGAAGATCTTGTAAGAGGGAGGAAGTGATATCGAAACAATGGGAACAAGAGTGTCATATGAGATATTCCATCTTGTGGCTAGAACTAAATCCCTCAATGTTGTGATTTTGCTTAAATCTTGTTGTATGAAGTTGACTCTATAAATTTAGTAATTGTATTCTTGTTATTGGCCTTGTACATAGTGCTCATCTTATCCCATGTTTCTTTATTCATATTGGCATCTCAAATGCGTGGTTACACATCATCAGACACATTAAACAATATGATCAAATTTTCCTTTTGATTAGCCCTATCAAACTGACATTGTTAGGATGCATCTAATACTAGTATGTTTATTAAGCCATCCACCAAAGAAAAAATATATTCAAACTCAATTTGAGTTCAGTTTTTTTTCTACCATGTGGCATATTTTTCTCTACTAAGCAATTACGAATTAGGAAGAAATAATTTTGGAGATTTTTTGGCCATTGTGGGTCATTACAATTTTCCCAACTGAAATGACATGTTAGTACAATACAATACACTGGAAAAATCAAATTAACCCTCTATGTGGAAAAAATTATTTGGAGGGAAAAAATATTTTTTTTCGAGGCCTGGTGGCCTCCGGAGCACTATAATTTCCCGCAAAAAATTAGCAAAAAAGGCCTTTTCAGGAACTTTACTTTTACAAAAGTGGTAAAAAAATTTGAGCCAATTGGGAGAAAAAATAGTTACCCTAAATTAATATTTTCTCCACTAAATGTTTTTGTGGATTTAGTGATTACTAAATAACTGAGAGAAGCTATAAAATTGGCACTCTTGCTAAAAGTAGGGGTTTCCATTATAAATTTTACCAAAATAAGACAATGCTTGTGGGGGTTCAACCCCTTGAACTTCACTTGACCAATGTCTTCCAAAATTTGGCCTATCCACTTTATCTCACCAAGCACTTATAACATGTATTGGAGGGTTTTTTATTTAAACTTTATATAAAGAAAATGTAAAAATATAATAAAAAAATCCTTATTGACCTGACCTGTCAACTCGGCTGAGCTAAAAATGTGTTAGGGTTAGGTATTTGTATAATCTTTATTGATCACTTATAGATTTTCTTTTCCTCTGTGTTTTTTCACCAATTGTTTAGTTTTTTTAGGGTTTTGGTTTGAATTGTTTCAAGATCAACAACTTGGATAGGATGGCTCGATGTGGGAGCTCATTTGTGAAATGGGCAATGCAATGTCTAAATGAGCTCAGAGAACAACTCGACTCTTTTGCAGTAGATATGGCTCAGACGTAGATGATTTTTCTTTTCCTGAGCTTGGCCCGAACCCTAATCATGGCAAGAATACATGAAGGGTGTAAAATACTTTTAGTGTATAATTTACAACACATATAACATGAAAATAGGCTCCATAACCTAACATGTTTCTCTCTCTATCTTCTGTGCTCCTGATTCCATCCGCACTCTCTTGCTTCCTCCTTGGATTGAAATTATGTAGGCTCCTACTTTCATACCAAATGTTGTGAGAGAAATAGGGAGGGAATCTGTAGTATTCTATTAATCTTCAATAATAAGATTACATGACAAATGGAGGCTACCATACTTTTAGAATTTACACAACCATATACAAACAAACAAATTGGTTTTACAGGTACAACAATCCAACCAAATTACATACGCAAATAATAAAATAATAATATGGTTTTAACAATATAACCACATAACTAAATACTAATTACCTATGACAATTATGGTAACAATAAATGTGTTATTACAATGCATAATTTCTCTAACACTAAGGTTTTACTTAACAATTAAGGCTTACTTTAAAAATATAAGTGAAATAATTTTAGAGCTATACTTAATCATCTAGATTTTACTGTTTTGGTTTCAAGATTATTATATACTTTTTAATTTATTTAGTACACTAAAAATAGAAGTTCAAATTTAGTAATTTTTTTAAATTTTAAAATAATTATAAGTTTTTGTCTATTTGATTTTTTATTACTATTCGAATTAATTTTATTAGCTTGAAGTTTTTCATTAAACATTATCTTCATGTACTTGGATTATTTTAATATTTTTAATGATTTTAATTTTTTAAATCGTATTTTTATCAAATGTTGTAAATGTAAGTTCCTTAGTTGACATGTATAAATAATGTGAAATCATATAGATATCATATGAGATTTTTTATTAAAAAATTCAAGATATGAGGAATTTAAAAGCAAATTGTACTCTTTTTTTCTTTTTAGTAATTTGGAGGAAATCAGAGAGAGATATTCATAAACATCACATATGTTTGCAAGGTCAATTTTTTTACTATAAAGTCAAAATTTCAAGAATTAAAAAAAAAATTGTTATAGTGAGTGGTAAGCTATGCTATTTGCAAGCCATAGGTTTAGGGTTCAAGTTTTTTGAGTTTGGTTATAGTATTTGCAAATATACATGATATATAGGCTCTTCCAACAAATACCTAGTGGCTCAGAGATTTGAAGAATGAAGCTCTAACACAAGGTGAGTGCCGCTGACCAACTTCATATGGAGCTGCCTACATTGAGCCTTCAACACATATTGTGGGTAAATCATGGGATTTGTACCTACAACCTGGGCCACTTAAAACGATGGTCAAGATCAAATGAACCAAAAATATTTAAGAACACACACTCATTAATATATACTTATCATTCACTTTACACCAATAAACTTATGTCTATCGGTCTTTCATAAACACCTCCAAAGTTGTTATTAGTTTTTAATATTATACGATATTACTATTTTGATGAAATTAAAGAACGTAATTAATATATTTTTTAAATTTGGATCTTCCAAAATAGGAAAAAATAAAAAAATTAAGCATGTGTGTTTATCAATCATTATGTCAATTATTGAACTATAGATACAACGTAAATAGTTATGACATGAAAATGATCTTGCAATTTTTATTTTTGAGAATAGGGTATGTCATCATGTCATGTACCATTGGTAACATAAATAACTAAATTACATTATATTTGGCATCAAAGCCATTTATAAAATACACTATATACATGGTAATGTTTAATTAATTATGTTGAAGGCATTTACAATGGGATTGAGGGTTACCTTGTCTCACATTAGTCAGAGACTGGATAGCTCAGGTTCGGTTTGTAGGGACATTTACACTATGATGTGATCTCATTCGTCCACATCACAAACCTCCAAAATGAGGAAACATAAATCAATTTTATTTTCATTGTTTTTGCATCCATAGTGTATCATGGTTGTTTTAACGCTTCAGTAACATAATACGTGATCTCAATTCTCTCATACATGGTGTGGGTGTCAAGAGGCACAATTTGACATTAGTCCTGAGAAAGTATGTCAATATCAACATATCCATAACCAAAGGACTTATTCATCTACACGATTACTATAAGAATAATATCATTTATTTTCATTTGATGCCCATAAGAATTTTTCTAGGTGAGGATTTCGAAAATTGTGTAAGAATTTTTTGTACAACTAAGATGATTCACAACCATCTTCAGCAAGAGAGGAAAGCGTCATCTACTTTAAAGGGGGCAATCCAATTTTTAGCACCTGTTAAGCTTGTGTTTTTTAGTAAATAGTCTATTTCAAGTAGTTTTTAGTGATATAGTATAGAATATCAAACCATAATGGTTGATTTACATAAATTGCAAACATGAAATGGGTGACTTCAAAGGTCGATGTTTTCATCTTTGGAATAATATTGATGGAGTTAGTGACAAGGAGAAGAGCCAATGTAAGTTTGGTGTTTGAGGGTGGGGAAAGATTGATGTAGACACCTAAAATTAGCATCGTTAATCCCCGTGTTCACATCCACTAGCACCCCTTCATTATCACATCACTATCATATTATACATTAAATCATTTATCCTAAGTCTTATTTCTCCCCCACCATATTTACTCCCCATAAATATCATTCTACAACTATAAAATCCTATTTTACCCCTTCTTAAAACACTCAAACCACATAGAATCACAAAAAAAATAGAAAAAAAAATCAATAACTTCTCAACCATTTAACAACCTCCTTGACTAGCATAACCTCTTTCCAACACATATCCTTTGTCAAAACAAACAAAAACCTCGATTTGGGAAGCAGTTTTAATCATTTTCCCGCAAAACCCGGATCATCTGCGATTCTTCTAATCACCAACAATTCTACCTAGTTGTGAGAAATCCTATATAAACTAGCTATGGGCCTTCATTTCCAGTTAACTAGGAAATTTCCTCACGTTGCTCACTCTTGGAGACCTTACGTAGCATATTCTCTGTACCATAAGTCTGTTACAAAACCTGAGGGCATCGTAACAATACTCAAGACATCATCCATCCTTTCTTCTACCTTTGGAGGCCATTCAAATTAATTAAACTATCTTCTTACATCTACAATATCCATCTCTCAGGTACTATCATATTCTCAATCTTATCTATCAATTTGTGTAAGGTAAGTTCCTTCCCTTTTGCATTACTATCTCGTTTATTCGTTATTTGCAATCATTAATCAATTTTATCTTGTAACCTGTATATTTCATAGCAATCACCAATGAATCCCCTAATCATTAGTGATCGACCCCAATCACTCGCAATTTACCTTAATCATTAGAAATCCTTATTTATCACACAATTTTCTCCTCAGGTCTACTTTTCAGACATATCTCATCACCTATCACTACTCTACCTTTTCAGGTGCTTATGATACCCTATCAAGCTCCCTTGATCCATCTACATCACTCTATTAACTATCTTAAATCCAACATATTTCTCACCTCACCTTTGTGAGTGCATATCTATCTATATCCTTACTCCTTTGAGCCATTATTTGATTCCTATACTCCCTTTAGATCAATTATCACCATCAGACCATCATATAGCCATGTACCGCGTCAGTCCCTTTGTCTTCGCATTATTGGTTATATCATCTTTCTTATCATTTTATCTCATCATTATCAGATTGATTTCTTGAATTTAGATTGACATCCTTGCAAGGGAGTCCATTGACTTCTAGAGACTGGCCTTTGCCAGAAAATTCTCCATATATCTATATAATCCTATATTTTTCTGGGTGTCTGTGCATTACAGGTGACCTATCCTAATGGAAGGAAGCATTTGTTCATCGAATTGGATCCTTGTACATTAAATCAACCATCAAACATTAGCATAAAGCATCAGGGGTATAAGTAAATCCCGTCATTTTCTGAGGTCGATCTATTTTTGTTATTTCACTTCACTAAGTTAAATTAGGAAAGAAAAAATTCTATGAACATTTTGGCACGCCCGATGGGACCCTTGTCCCATTTCTTTCATTTCAATTTCTATCAAAATTCATCTTTATGTCTTTGTAGACACCAAATTTGGGTCTTATGATGCCCTTTACCCCGTATCTCGTCCCGCAACCTAACCCTACCTCACCACCTAAAACATTACACACCTAATGATTTATTAATTACCTTATAATTAATAAATCCACATCTCCAAACCCGCCACCTCATCTCGCCACCTCACCATGACCTAGCCCTAACCCTAAACCAACCTAATTAAGACCTATGACTTGGTCCAGACCCACACCCATGACTCATCACCCCTCACCCACACAAAACGAGCCTAATAATGACTTGACCAAGCCCACAACTGATCCCTGAGGAGAAAAAGAGGGAAAGATGGTTGTTTTACTGTCGTTACTTTCTCCTGAGCATACAAGAGTTGATATGTGATTTCTTGTAAAAGGATGTGTTCCTCGATTTAGAAATCATGCTTGATATGTATTGTAATTTCTTTGCAGATTGCAGATCTTGACTGAGTCAGAATATGATTAGACTCTTTTATTTATTTCATTTTGTATCTGAGTATTAATCTGATCTCGGAATGAATTATAGAGTTATCCATCTATAAGATCTAGTCTTGGATCAGTGGAATTGATCCAAGTAATGCTTTAAGTTTGTTCATGATGAATTAAAATCACAGACCTTGAACAGGATTGCAAGGTCTAGAAGCATTTAATAAGCTAGTCAGGAGTATGACTCAGGCTGATCGAGTGAAATAAATTGGTTCCCGATATCGAAGTATATCTGGAAGGTCTTGATCGTGGACCAGGTAATAATTCGTTTACATACGATTCTGCAGCAGAACAGGAGCTAACCCTGTTCAAGAAGGTATGATATAGGTCTTTTTCTGAGTGTACAGAATGTAGACCTAACTGGAATTATTAATGGTTAGTAACCTAAAACTAAAACCTAACCTAGGGGTTAGATTAGTGTTAATCTAACCTAGACCTAGGCTATGTGTTAATGTCCTAAGTTAGTATCTATGTTATGGAAGTTAGATTAGGTATTAACCTAAATTCTAACCTAAGATATTAACCTAACTATGAGCAAGAGTATAAAGGGGCCTATGGAGGGGTGCGAACCATGGGCGGCGTTTTCTATGTTATTAAATGCATGGGATAAGGATGAGGGACAGGTATTGGCGGAGGTTTTGGGGACGGCTAATCTGTGCCGACGTGGCAGGTCGCCAAAACTAGAAATGAACTTGGGATTTTGTTTGACTATCGCCAATTCTGGCGGTTGGTGGAAGTGGAGTTTTAGCGGGAAAGTTGGTTTTATTGCATTCAATATTCTCGGTAGTCGAGCTCGGAACTCGCGAGAAGGCATGCAAACAGGAAGTTGGTTGGTTTGTTCAGCTTGTCGCGATTTTCGGGTTTCTCTCTGCCTGTTCACTGGTTCTTCGCACCAGTCTTCCTTGTGTTACATGGCAAGTATGAGATTATCTAGCTCTTTTCTCTGGAAAGGAGAATATATATGTTTTGGAGATAGCAAAATTTTGTTGGTCGCTCTAACTTGGAAAAGGAAAAGAATGTCTGAGCTCTTCCAGTGGTCTGCTTCAGAAATTTGAGCAAAAATCCAGGCATGTTAGGCCCTAACCTTTAAAAATCTTGCTGTCTTTCAAGTGATTTCATTAGAACAACTCTGTTCAAATGTTTTGAGAAAATAGATGATTTTCTATGGAGGTCTTGTTTGATTTTTGGTACTGTATCTCTTCTGGTTCGATTTTTCAATTTCCCCTTGATGGGTGTTTATTAAATTCGAAATGTGGCTCTATTTCTTTGTGTATTCATTCTGGCTTAAATATGTGAGATATATTTATATATAAAAAGTATGAATACTCGGCCTGTTCGGCGAGAACCCATAGAATATACCTGTGTTAGGTATAGGCCACTGCTATGTTGTCGATTTTTGGTCGCCGTTTCTTGTTGTGGAAACTGTATGAAGGGATACTGATGGATATTGTATGATTGATCAGTTATATTGATCCTTTGGAAGCTATGTCGTGGTTTTTGATGACAGTGGCTAATGATACTTTTTGGGTTTCGTTTTGTCTTCTATTTTGTTTGAGAACAGGTAACTATTGTGTTACCATAGTCTTTACAACCCAGTGGAAGTTGTTTTCCTTGTTATTGTGGTAATAGGGTTTAACCGTTAACTGTATACAATATTGAGATATTTATATTTTATTTGAACGACTCAGTGGAGTCCTCTGAATGAGTCGTATATTACTATCCAATGCTGAGAATATAGATTCATCCTTGAGTTTTGTTAATTGAATTTCGTGGAAGTCTTGTAGAGGTAACAGGTCTTTTGACCTCTGTTATTTGTAATAAATAATGGATATAGACTCCCTGGGTATGCATTTGCATTTCTTTTGTGTAAGTTGTTCGAGAGTTTTGATGAGGCTCAGTTGAATTCCTTGCTATGAAATGGGTATTTGATTTGCTTACACTTGATTTGTTCTGAATTCTTGCCATAGATGGCATAGAAGGATTCATCAACTAATTTTATCTTACACTGTTGTTGGGTTCCTCGGTTATGGGTATAAACCCGTTAACAGTATGCAATGTGTATATATAGATTTATAATTGTTGTAACCTGAACGACTCTGAGGAGTCGATTGAATGATTTATATTTATATTTGAACCGCTGTTTAGGTTGAATATAATTGAATGATGGTAATTGTTGTGCCAGCGACTTAAGGCAATAACATGTATTTCGATCTTTGTTATTTTGATAAGATTCCTTCGCGTCGCAGGGATTTTGTGATACAGATTCTTTAGGTGTATATTTACGTCTTCAATCTGTGCAAAATTGTGTAAAAGATTGGCAAGGGTACAGTCGGATTTCTTGTTTTGAATTCAGTAATCAGATTTTCTTGCCTGATTTTTATAAAGCTCCGTTGATGGGCTCAGATGGAATCGTATGCAACTATTTGACTTATTACTGTGTGGTCGTCTTGGCATAGTCTTTAGGAAACCTCAAATTGCTTAATGCAATGAAGTCTGTTGTTTACAGTGTTATGCTAAAAGTTCCTTGATTTCAACTTGTGTCGAAAAGCCATACTGTGTATAAAAGGAACTAGTATCCGGCTTAAGGTTGATATATGGGATTGTTGATGTGTTAGCTGTTGTACAGGAGTTTTGCTGTGTTTTATTTCTTGATTTAAAATAGTGATTCTTCCTGTGGCTTGTCGGACTTGTTCGTATACATACTGGATGAATGTTTTCCATAAGTGGAGACGGTACAGTAGTGAACTTGTGTGAAAGGAAGTATGAATGATATGTTTCTTACTCTTCAGTTATTTAATATTTGTTGATATCTGTCTAATAGTGGGAATTGTTTTGTAACATATTGGTAGAATCACGAATTGTTATGATATTTTCCTTTTTGGATGAATGAAACGATCTGTCCAATGTTGTGATTTTGGATTCAATGATTGTTTGTGCATATTCGTTCCTTGATTCTTAATATTCGATGAAATATTTGAGAAGTGTTTAGGACTATTCTGTAACGATGATAAAGTTACATATTTGTAGACATTTTGTATTACAAAGGCATAGTCTGAATATGTTTACTTGTTTGGATAATTGATCTCATTTAAACAGGGTGTTTAATGAAAACAATTGATGGATTGCAATTGTTTTAAAAGTTAGTGCTTATCATGCTCAGTTCATCGAACTGACTCATGTTGACTATTTTTGCAGATGGTTGCCATAAGTGGTAAAAGCAATGCAGATCTGACAGGATGATCAGATTATTTAATTTGTTTCATAATGAATTACAACTTGATTATATAAATGTACTGTATGTGGAAAGATGTTTCTTTTCCGTTAAGCATTGTATCAAGTATGCTGCTTGTATAAAACGTAATTGTATAATTTTGAAAGAAATGGAAATAAGTGTTTGATACTTATGTGTTGTATTCTATTTCTGATAGTTGACCTTCTTCGGTTTATATACCAGAATGGCAATGATATCTTTGTAAAATTTTGGATGCTTTTGTGATTGACAATGAAAGATTACAAGAAAATGTGGCTGAATTCATATGAGTGTTTAGCAGATCTTATTGTTCTAGCGAAAGCAATATTGAATTTAAATAATTGTCTTTCTAAAAGATAGGTTAAAAATGAACCTAAGCAGAACGCTAAACAAGCTGGATTAAATTACTAATCCCTAGTCCTGAGTATGACAGGACAATATTAAATTGGATTCTTAATCATTTATATCCTTATACTAATAAGTATGATATAAATTCAGTTAAGAGAACTGATATAAATCAAATGAAGTTCGGATGGCAATCTCATGTGAAGGTTATGAGATATTGTCCAATTCTGTTGTTTAAAAACAGGTGTATTCTAATGACTCCTTGATGAGAGTTTGACCTTAATACCTCTACCATGTAATGGGTTTTATAGAGGAGGGTCGTCTTAAGATGAAGAATCCAGGGACCGGGAAAGGCTAACCTTAGGGAAAAGTCTTTAAAGTAATTTAAACTCAGGTGCGTAACGCATGTTGTTAAGTAGATCTTTTCGAGGTGGATTTAAAGGTTGACGACACAAGTCAACTGCAGGGTTGTACCTCCGAGAAGATTAGGATCTTCTCGAAGTTACAACAATGCAGGAGACTTCTGGCGACACCCTTTGCATTGATCGCTAAGATTTACACTTTTTTCTCGCACGAGTTACTCAGGGTCCGATTATGAACGTGGTCATGTTATAAGGCTGCCTAGGAGATTCGGGGTATCATGACACACTGGTTGAACTGCAAGGTTGAACCAGTATGTCACCATATCCCTAATCCTCGTGGGCATCCATATAACATTATCACCTTGATAATCTACCTCCGAGTGATTCGTTTGTGAAAGGAAGGACTGACAGTAGTTAGTGTAAGACATTCTATATAACATAAGAATGGGGTGAAGGGCGTATTCCAGATTGACGAGTATGCCGTTAAGGAATACGAGACATAAACAGTATGTTTCAAATCTTTGGCCAAAGTATCGCAAGCTGCTGATTGCGTTGTCCTAATTCACCTAGTCTAAGGGATGAGATGCCGATGAATAATAGTAACAATTATTCAGTTAGGTTCCTTGGACAGAGCATTCTGAATCCCAAAGTAGGGAAGAGAATTGCAAGAGTAAAGTGTTATCTAAAAACACCAACTCTTTTTACTCATGAATAGATCGGTAGATTACCGAGTCATGGAATGAATAGATCAGAAGTAATCCGAGTCATTACAGCTGCATATGGTTGTCTGTTATATGAATGGTTATATTATTTGTGAGTTCTAAATTATGTATTTAGAACTAGAATGCATTTATCAAAAAAAAAATAAAAAATCGACTTGTTCTATTGTCTAAAATGAGGATGTTACAAATTAACCTATCTCAACTTCAATACCTATCTTAATACCTCAAATATCCCAAACCTATACACACATACCTACTAAGGCCTAATCAACCCCTCTCATCCCAACAACAACATATCCAACATCACTACATGTCTCCCCACATCCCTTTATCACAACTTACTTTGTAATTGGTACCTCTTAAGGATACTCCTCATCAACCCCCACATTAAGACCATCCACAATATAACCCTCATAATCTCCACTATCATCAATAAAATCAACCACATTCTCAGCCACACTCCCTCACACATAATCCTACAAATGATCCCATGCAAGATCTGTTAATATTAGGAAATTTGTAAGCCACTACCAAGGGACCCAAACACGTCCTTACTAATGATCAAGTTTTTAATGAACCCATCCATCCATCAGTACCATATAAGCCTTATCCTCCGCATTAGGAATTTCTTGAATTTATCATGTTCCACGACTAGGAGGATCCTCAACAACACATACTAGCCTTTAGACACTCATGTTATCTCATCATTCATGATCAAGATCTCATGCTTAGAACCTTTCCTATGTCACTGGTAAGACTTAGCCTTGGATTGGTACAACTCCCTCCCTTGAAACTCTTTATTCTCTTTCACATAGCTAGCCCTGTTATTTCTCAAGCACTTCGCTATCAACATGTACTCACAAAATCACCATATCTGACCTCTCTACCATCAAACAATCTGAAAAAGAATCCATTGTTGACTTCGTCACTAGATGGAAAAGCATTATCAATCAATTTACCTTCTCACTACCTCAATCAGAACTGATTGAGTTGTTTTCTTGATCATGTTCCCATCACATATTCATCCACCCTCTAGATCGACACATTCCAGACTTTTGACAAATCCTTCACCATGGCCAAAAAGTTAGAAATCCAAGCCCTTGAAGAAGGGCATCTCAATCCTCAATCTATACAGGTCCCATCCTATTCTCCTAAGTATTCCTATGAGCTAGATGAAACTACCACACATGATGTCATTAATTTTCTTCCTAACCTAACACCCTCAATAGATTCAGTCCATAGAGATACTACACATCCTTCGAGTCACATCATCAACACTAATTACATATGATCTTCCCCATGAGGAGAAAATTTCATCACCAATGCTTCCCCTTGAAGACTTATAAGCCCCTGGATATCCTCTTTTCAGTAATCCTCATGCATCAACATCACCTTTTCGAATACTATCCAATCACCTACTACCTCCTTACAACCTTTAGAATCCACCTCAGAGACCATTACAAAGGGGGAACCTACAATAAAATAACTTGACATCCAATCATCCTTCAAACCAATTGAATACATGGGTAGCTGCACATGAAAGTGGGCCATCCTCAATCATTTCTAGAAATAACACCTACCTCATCTAAATCAAACCTAATCCTATCCCGAGATCCTCACTTACCATCTAGTTTAAAACCTCTTCCAAAATCAAACACTATACAATCAAATCCCATCACATCCACGACCTCACCATTTTCCTCTAACATAAGATCCTCCCCATATATCTAATGAAAACACTATGACATTTTTGGCCTCATCCTCATCATATTTTGTAAGATCACCTCCTTTACCTAAAGTTGACATTACAAAATCAAAATGCACGCGTCATCTAGAGGTCTCATCCTTACCATCCATTCTGGGACCCCCCATCCTTTATCAAAATCCAACTCCTATCACATCTACAGTTCCACCCTCATCATCCATTTTGGGACCCCCATCCTTTATCACAATATAAATCCATCACATCTATAGCTCCACCCTCATCATATATTTTAGGACCCCATCCTTTATCTCAATGCCATATGACACAGACAAACCCTATCTCATATATAAATTGTTCCCCTCATCTATTTTTGGACCTCATATCTCATCCAATTTTATTAATCCTACATCTTATTCTATCCTTAGATCACATCCTCTTTCTTATCAACCTCATAATGCCCCTATGATGTTCCAACACCATACAAAATCCAGACATCCACCCACATCCAAAAATAAGACACATCATACTAAGTATTCTCATAAATCAAAATCAAAATCAAAATCCATTAATCCTAAATCCCCTGAAAAGGGACTTACATTGACATCCTCAAGAGGCTCATGCATGCTTCTCTTATCATGTTACCACTAATAAAAACACCCAATCCACATACTCGGAAACCCACATGGTATGATCAAAATAAAAATTGTGCCTATCATCGAAGACCAAGTTATAACACAGAGAGTTGTAAAGCACTTAAATCCATAATCCAAAAACTATTTCCTTTTCAATGATCTTCTCCTAGAAGAAGGCCATCCCAAGCCATCATTGATATCATCTACACCTCCACCCTCATCAATTTCCTCACTAAAATCTATAAGACAAGGGGTCATCCTCAATCTCATGTTATCAAACCTTTACCTATTTGAAATTTCTTCAACACCTTCCATTAAAGGTCTCCCAATCTCATCAACATCTACACCCAAGTCACTAACAAATTCCTCACCAACATTTGTAGGACAAGGGTGTCATCTTCAATCATATCTTGAAAAAATATTTTGCATACATATTCTCATCACCCTCCATTGAAGGTACCTCATTTCAAATCAGTATAGTTCATCCACCTATTCAAAATCAAAAATCGTCATACATGAAGAAAAAGTAAAAGTAAAGCTTCATCATGTATCCCTCCTCATCAATCATCCTCTCATACCTCATCCAAAGTTTTAATGAATCCTTTTTCAAAGTCTCCACATCTTCCTTTATTTACCATATACTCAATTAGTAAACATCAATTTTTTCATCATCTTAAGCTCAAAGATATTACTCTTCTCAGTCGTATGTTATCTCTAACCATATTGTCACACTGCATGGTCTCCTCTCATCTGATAATTTGAAAGTCTTACCTTACACACCTCCCCTAAGTTGAATATTCACCTACCCTATACTCTCAATCCAATCAATACCATCTTAAATATTGAGAGGGGTAAATGTGGAAAGCTTCCCCTTAACTGGATCGGTCCATATATCATGGGTCACGAGATTATCTTCTAGCCTCCCTTAATGGTACACCTTAAAAGGAACCTTTGAATGCCTTACACTTGTGTCCTTTCTATTGTTAACACTTTTACCATCATGGAAAGTAGTCACATCAAATATATTATTACACCACTATCAATGAGTCATTTTCATCATCCTAATGATTTGAAAGTATGTGATTTCCCGTCACTGTTCATCAAGAACCTTAAAGATGAACACCACAACTCTGTTCATTATATATTTCACTTGGAAAATATCCCCCTCCACGGGAACCCCGTAATCATTACATCCATCTACCTTTATGTACCATTCAAAGACATGTCACGGGGCACATATGTGTGGGTCATGTACACATTTCTTATCCCCTCCTTGAAAAAAATCTATTAGGGTTTCATCCTCAGCTTAAAAGATAGTAAAAAATATCTATGGATGTGACTTATAAAAATAATAGATTGATTCCTTGAAGGAAAACTATTCAAAAGAATCAAAATCATATTATCAAAAATAAAAATCAACTGATCCCTTGAAGGAAAGCTACTTGTTTAAAATCATAGAATGATCCTTTCAAGAAAGACTATCTATAAAAAGTAAGATCAAAAAAATCAAAATTGTAGACCACTCCCTCAAAGGATGGCTACCCATGTAAAAAGGCTTCCCACATTGATCAACCTTCAAAAAGAGTCAAAGTGTCAAAATCATCCTAGGAAAGCTTCCCGCATCGATCAACATTCCCATCAAAACAAACTTCCCACATCGATTAGTTTGTGTCAAAAATAAAATGTATAGCTAGGGGCATCTCTCTATGAAATTGTTGAAAGGAGAACCTTAATCCCCTACATGACATACATATGTTAACCCTTTAACATTCTAGGAAGGGACATCTTATCACTTCATCTCTATATCCAAGGTCCTATGTGTGACTACCCATTATTATTTATGTGTTAACATTTGTCATAAGGCTAAGAGTGCAAGTGCCTTCTCCCTATCTATCCCCATCACATATGCATAAAATCCAGTATAAAGCAATCATTCTGCATTTTATTCTTAACCATGGTTAATACACATTTTGGAAAACATTAAAATCACCTTATCAATATCAAATAACACATCATATCTAAAATAGACCTTTAACAACTATAAACCTTTGCCACATCAACATCTATCAATATATCTATCATGATATCAACATCTATCAATATCCACACAATCTTGATAACATCATAGTATCGCACCGTTGTGTTACTTCCCTAATCACTGTCAAGACACCCATCTAATCCTTATAATCCCACCTTTGTGGAAACATAAAATTATGGTCCTTTGACCTCATCAAATCATTCATTTCATCCATCATCTCCATTAAGTCATATGTCTATAGGAATCGAACCCTTTTAATTCCCCTATCACTTGACTTCCCAGCCTCATAAGCCCACCTTTGTGGAAACATCAATTTTTGGTCCTTTTACCTAATAAAAACATCCTTTTTATTTCCCCTTATTGTCATTAAGTCATACATCTATAAGACACAAACCCTTTGGTTCCCCTATCACTTGATTTTTTTATGGAAACACCCATCTTGTTTCTATACCTCGTCCTGGCGCATTCATCTCTCGTCTTTCCATCCTTTCATATTTCCATCCTATCTCTTTCAAACTCATGATCAATTCCCTTTTAGGTCATAAATCCCTAGTTTTAGGGGGAGAACCTCATCATATAATGTATTATTATTCATCTATCATATCCCATTTTTGTCTCACAGTTTGTCTAAAACCACTCAAAAAAAAGGAAAAATGTAGACACCTAAAATTAGCATCGCTAATCCCCGTGTCCGCATCTACTAGCATCCTCTTCATTATCACATCACTATCATATTATACATTAAATCCTTTATCCTAAGTCTTATTTCTCCCCCACCATATTTACTCCCCGTAAATATCATTCTATAGCTATAAAATCCTATTTTACCCCTTGTTAAACGACCCAAAACCACTTAGAAACAAAAATCAAATAAAAAACAAAATCAACAACTTCATTAACCATTTAACAACCTCCATAACCCACATAACCTCTTTCCAACACATCCTTCATCAAAACAAACAAAAACATAAATTTAGTAAGTGGTTTTAACCATTTTCCTGTAAAACCCATATCACCCGCGATTTTGCCAATTACTGGCGATTCTCCCTGGTTATGAGCAATCCTATATAAACAAGTTATCAGACCTTCATTTCTAGGTTAGCTAGGAAATTTTGGCTTGGCTTACTAGGACTCACTCTTAGAGGCCTTCATGTTACATCTTCTCTATATCATAGCTCTGTTACAATCACTGAGAACATCATAGTGATACTCAAGACATCAACCATCCCTTTCTTCTACCCTTGGAGGCCATTCGAACATCAAGAATTTCAACAATCTTCTTGCATCTATAATCTCCATCTCTCAAGTAATATCATATTCTCAATCTTATCTATCAACTTGTGCAAGGTAAGTGCCTTCCCTTTTACATTACTATCCTATTTATAAATTATTTACAAAGCGTTAATCAATTTTATCTTATAACCTATATATTTCACAACAATCATCAGTGATTCCCTTAATCTCTGGTGATCGGCCCCTAATCACCCGTGATTCAAACTTAATCATCAGATATCCCTATCTATCACATGATCTAACCCTCAAGAATTCTTTAATTCTTTAGACATCCAAATCTCATCACCTATCACTAATCTTCCTTTGCTGGTGCTTTCTAGACCTTATCAAGCTCCCTTGATTCATCTACATCACTCTACCAACTATCTTAAATCTAACATATTGCTCACCTCACCTTTTTGAGTGCATATCTATCTATATCCTTGCTCCTTTGAGCCATTTTTTAATTCGTAGACTCCCTTTGGATCAGATATAAACCATCAGAATATCATATAGCCATGGAATGCATGTCAGTCCTTTTTCCTTTACATTATTGGTTATATCGTCTGTCTTATTATTTTATCTTATCATTATTAGATTGATTTCTTAAATGTGGATTGACATCCTTTCAAGGAAGTCCATTGAATTATAGGGACCAGACTTTTCCAGGAAATCTTTCATATATCTATCTAATCCTATCTCTTATGAGTGTCTGTGCATTGCAGGTAACCTATCCCACTGGAAGAAAGTTGTTGTGCACCCACTTGGATCCTTGTACATTGAATAAATCATCAAAAATCAACATCAATCATTACAAGTATCGATAAACCCTGCCATCTTTCAAGGTTGGTCTATTTTTGTTATTTCAATTCATTAAGTTAAATTAGGAAAGCAAAAAAATCTCTAAACAATTAAACTTGCATCAATGGATAGAAAATGGTACCAAAATTCAATAGTTTTGTTACACTAGTCAATCCATCTCTTAGGTAGACCATAAGTGAAATAACTAGGGAAAAAATGTTAAATTTATTAAATATATTCCTGATTTGTACAAAATAAATAATAAAGGAAAATGTTGGATGGTTAATATTAAACAAGGTCATTTAGACTGTATGCGGGTATCAAAAGGATGTGATGTATCTTTCCACATTTGAGAAGGATTTTTCCTTGTCTCCTCTCTTTCTTTCTATTTCTCATGTGTTTATGTGATCTCTAAAAATGAACATAAATGGATATATATTTGAGTTAATATTATGTATGGCACACATTTTGTGATTACCACAATATTGAAATATATGTACAACAATCAAAACAATACTATAACATAATTATCATTAGCTTAACATTGAGCTACGAGATGATTATTGATGATGGGTGCTGAGAGTATTTAGACTTCCAATGCTCTGTTTGTTTTAGGGTGTGATAGAAACATATACCCATTTGAGCCATCTAAACCCTTCTCTTATTTTCCCTTTTATAGAATCTACTATGGATATTGTTTTTGAGTATAATATTTTCTTTGCATGTATACAAATTATGTGGAGATATCAACTTTAGGGTTTATTTAAGTGAATACCAATCATGGAAGTAATTATGAGTACGAGTACAATTTTATTCTTAATATCTTTAGACTTGTTGGGCTTGTGAAATCATGACTAAGCATCAAATTTACATGTTATAGTGGTGTAAAATAATGAGGTGGTTTCATTGTCAGGTTTTTATGAATGAATATTAAGAAGGTAAACTGATTTTTGTGAGTTTGAAACCCTGGGTCTAAAACGATGGTGAAGATCTTATTGGTAAGTGCCAAGAATTTATTTTTATTTCTAGTATGATTATTGGATGTTGTATGGGAATCCATATTTACATAAATTTATATTAGAGAATTTGGAGTTTTGTGGATCCTATTCAAACATGCAGGTTTATGAAGAAGTTTAGTTTGGGACAAAGTTGTCCAAAGGAGGTATGAAACAAAATTATTATTTTTAGCTTAGGATTTTTAATTAATTTCCATAATAGTTTCAGATAATGGTTGAGATTTTAAAGGGAAAATTGTTCCCTATTTATGAAAACTGGTCTATAAGCATTATTGGGGTGATTCTAGAGTAGTTTCTGACATGGACCTAGTTGAAGGCCTTCCACTTGGAGTTGGAAGAAAATGTATAATGTTATAGAAATAGGATTTAGAGGGATTTACAATGGTATATGGTTTGTATCTTTATGATAAGATTTGATAGGTCATCCAACCCAGTTTGTGAAGAAGAAGGTTGGTGTTTCTCAGGACAAGATTACTTTTGCTGAAAAATTCAGGTAGATGATGCATGAGATAGATTTTTGATGCTTTCTATCAATTGGAGAGTGAAGAGTGATGGATTTTATTCCTATTTAAGGCATTTTAAGGTCTTGAAAGTGACATAAATGGTGTAAAACAATTAAGTTTCTAAAACTCTTTTTTGGGTAGTTCAGTTTGATGAAGAGGAAATTTTGTGTCATTTGCATGTATGGATGGTTAATGAGATATAAAAAGAATGGATGTGATATAAATGTCAAGGGTATTCAAATTAGTGGTTACATGCCATAGTTGAGGTATTCTTCGATGTTCTTGAGGCCCATAGGTGAAAACTGATTCCTAGAAACAACTGTTTGGTGAAGGATATGAGCCTTCTTGATAGAGTTATGAATAATTTTATCAGTGAAAGATAATTCAAGACCATGGATGATGTTTTTATGTCATATTTGAAATGTGTGAGAAATTTGGGATCTTGACTAATCATGGTGATGATGTTGTGGTATTTACTGATCCTAATGATGGGGTTTGAGTTGTTTTTGGGCTTATTTAGTGTGTTTGAGTATGGCCAAACTACATGGGTCCATTTGATGATTGTGAATGGTTTTATTATTATGTTTTTTAGTTTTGTTTCTCTAAATAATGATGAAGGACTGACCAGCCTTATGTTTTTCAGTTGAGAAGGGTATAAAGTGAATGTTTGAGTTCAAATTTGAACTAGTTGTGAGAGAGGGAAAAAGTGTGACCCAAGTGTGAGAGAGAAACTTGTATGAAGGCATCATTTTAGAGTTGATTTTGAGTGAAATTTCTGAAGAGAATGTTTGGAAGGGTTTGAAAGAAGAATAGAGCGAGTTGGAGGAGAGAGAAGTTGATGAGGGTTTGAAAGAATCTAGAGCTGAATTTAGAGATCACAATCAGTTGTGGTATCAATATATTTTCAGTGGCCATACTTCTACAAAATCTTGTATGATGAGTCATATTCAGAGAAATCTCTTTTTGTGAGTAATATATACAAGGGTTTAGGTGTTGATGCTCCTTATGGGGTTGGTGCCTCACTAAATAAATATCTTGTGATGAGTAATATTCACTTGAGCCTTTTTTTGTGAGAAATATAAAAAAAATCAGTAGGTTTTCTTCCCCTTGAGGTTTTTCCACTTATAATTTTTGCTATGGTGTTCTCTCTCATGTGTTATGATCATTTGAATGTATGGTGCACACTTAATAAGCTATTATTGAATGTATATGATTGAATATATGTTAACAGATGTTGCAACAAATGGTAAATGAAGTAAGAAATTTTTAAGACTGATTCATCCCCCTCTCATTCCATTGTTCTTCCAACACTTCTAGTTGTGTATTAGGACAAACCGGTAAAAGAAGAGCAAGAAATGAGTCACAAAGTTGTGTATATGAAAAATTAGAGTAATATGCATAAGTAAGTAGAAATTGTGTAAAAGCATAGAGTGCACCTGATGTGTAAGAGAGTATGAGATAGAAATTGTCATGTTTTAGATATGTTGTTGGATTTGGATGCCTTGTTGCTAATGGTTAGTTTGTTAGGTGATCTCATGCCAAGAGTGAGTTTTTTGGGCGATCTCACACCAAGAGCCAGTTGTTTGGGCGATCTCACCCCAAGAATTTTTTTTCTGGGAGATTTCATGTCAAGAGCAAGTATTTTTGGCAATCTCACACCAAGAGCAAGTTTTTTGGGTGATCTCACACTAAGAGAAGAGTGTTGGGGATATAGGTCTAGTTTTTCTCTCCTTTCACGATGCTTCCCAATAATCACCACTACATATGGTACATCCTTGATTTATTCATGTTGTTCTTGTTGTAATTGATTGTAACTGATATAATGAATTATGTAATTGGAGGAAAGTTCCTGCTACTGGAGAACTATGTTGTAAACTATTGGATATTGTGATGAACTAAGAAATTAATTTTTTTTCCTCAAAAAACAAGTAAAAAAGGGGGACACAAGTTCCCACTACTATTGTCCAAGACTGGGTGTTAGTGGTTGTTTTGTGGTTTAGGTCCAAGTTAGATTCTAGACCAATCTATGACCATGTTCTTGTGCCAATTGTGTACTATTATTTGTTGTACTATAGCTCTGAGCTACTGTAGGGGTGATTTGTTCACCCAATAGATGCCCCCTCATTAGGGGTACATGTGACGAATGTAGGATAATGCGACCCAAAGGAGAGGACCTGAAGGTGATATGCATATCTAAGTGTAGATACTTGCAGGGGGTAGGGGATGTGCATAGTAGAAACCAAGTTACATGCAAACAAGATGGGCTAGTAACAAGTGTTAGTACAAAAAATATAGCATGCAATAGAAGACAATGTAATAAGTAACTATGAAGACAAGATGGACCATGAGAAGTGAGTTGCATACATGGGACATCGCTCACAATTTCACAACACAATCAGAGACGAAGTGGCCAAAAGCATACAATTATCAAGCATGACATAGGGCATGGCCCCCAAACAATAGAAACTAAAAAGTGACAGATAACCATGGTTGTATAGAATCTTGCAAAGTAAATGCTACACATGAAGCACCCGTTATCATGTTAGAAAGATAAGTAGTATATCAAAGCATGTATAGATTAGAAAAAAGGAAAATGATAATTCCAAGAAGTAATAAATATAGTAACAGTAGGAATTTGTGATGTGTAGAGTATGATAGTGAAAAAGGTAAATGCCCCCAAGATCCTTGGCGGGATTGGTAAAGATCAGTGTCAAGCATCATGCATCATGTAAGAATATATAAAGGTCCCTCATTCACTTGAAGATACCAAGTGAATTCACATGTGTATATAAAAAAATGATAATGATATACTAAGAATCCACATAACATAGGAAACAAAGTGTAATCATGTGAATAGTATAAGCTAACAAGATAAAATGTAACTATTATTTGGAGATGATGTGTGCAAGTGATAGTGTAATGTGATATGTAAGATGTGAAGGTGGTAGAAAAAAAAATTCCCCGCAGTGGATGTGTATGAGATGAGTTTCATTTAGAAAATTTCCCTCAACAATCAAGTATGAACCGTGGAACTAGAGTGTGTCATCGAGTAATGCATGTATTGTATGTGAGTGAGAGTAGATGCTAGGAAATATATATTGTGAAGCACTGAGTGTGAAGTGGAGAGGATCTAAGTGTTAAATCATGAGTGGGGTTTACCAAATTATTTAATTTAAATTGAATTAAATATGATTTCAAAGTAACTCCTGTAATGAATAATATGCAACTGGTAAACTATAGTAAGACACAAACAATAAGCATGCAATAATATAAAACCCTAAGAAATGAAAAGAGAGGGTTAATTGGATGATTTCATACAATCTAGAGATGATCTTGATTGGGAAACTATCAAAATAGACTAGAAGCATTGTTTTCAACACTGGAAGTTCTGTAACTCAAAGATGTGCACGACAGAAGTTCCCACAGGAGGACAAGAACGTCCGAGCATTGGTGACTGTTATGGGTGTAAGTGTCTACTAAGGTTCTCAGGTTATTATCTCTTTATGTTGGAGGAGCTTCACTATTAGTCTTCCTTTTTCACTCTAATTTTTCTTTAATGAATGTAGTCTCTTTTACCCCTATCCTCTAATATTTCTCTTAACCCCCAAGCATACCGGCCTATCACCCAAGTGCTAGGAACTCACCTGAGGCACGCTCGGGTGTCGAGCCCCTCTTTTATGTGAGCCTAGTGAGAATGTTCCGCCATTAATGGAGGAAAGGTTTGCAGAACAAGAACATATGCATTTAATATAATACAGAGGTAGTAGATCTAGTTCTACACATAAATGTTCCATGAGATAAGCATAAAAATCACAACAACATAATGGAAATAGATCTAAACCATGGATAACATGAAAATACACTAGGGTTTAGTACATAGACACAAATATACAAAATAGAGCTCCATATATTGATTAAATTCATTTACAATAGCCATATTACATCAAACAGGGTCATCTCAGACCATATACATCATGAAATAACATTCCAACCCTAAAAAACTACTCTGAACAAAGATCCTAGCTATGTTTTCCCAATACAACCCTTGTTTAGACCCAAGCGCATACATATATGCCTAGTAACAACATTCTTGCAGCACTTCGTTGCCTCTCTCCTTCTTCCTTCTTTTTTATTTCAAACCTAAACACTCCCTTAAATATAATTTGGATTCATTGTCATAGTTTCACCCATGAGTAGATCGCATGCTAAGTGAAAATGTGGTCCTCCATGATTGATCAAGTACGTATGCCAGCTTGCAAATGATTCCACTAACTATAATGATCCTCCTGGGAATATTCCCTACCTTGGAATATTATTTTCTTGACTTCCAAGGCTCCAGGATGGCATCTTATCCATTCATCACGTGAACTCGGGCCCTCACATGTTTCTCCTGCGACACCGCCCTTGAAATACGGCTAAGTCCCCGAACTCTCTTCTGCTTTATGCACCAACCTCTTCTCCTGCATATCTCTCCTTGAGCACCTTCCTACTTGATTGCCTTGTGCGCATGTGCTCCTTCTGCCTCGGGACTTAGTCAATTCAAGGACCAACATTAACCCACACTATGTGTGTTATCCAACCCTAGAAAAACTCTGTTCTTTCACCAAAGAATAAAGAATAGGAGAAATGAAATAATCTACAATTGAATAAAGAAATGGAAGAATAGAAGGATCCTGCTACTGCTGCATGAGGATTGGGAAGTCTTTTTTCATGGATGCTTCAATTTTATTCCAATCACCTACCTCACCCTACGCATGTTGAAGTAAATCACCCACCATCTTGCTAACCTCATCAAAACTTAGTTCATCTCCCTTAGCCTTCAGTGTATCTACGATGTTTTCTATCTACTTGCTAAGGTTTCCCAGCGAGCCCATCTTATGAGTGACTTGGGGGTATAAATCCTTCAGTTTATTTTTAATCGAAACCCTCAAGGTTTTGATTGCCTTTGAATTCTTCTCGAATTCTATTAGGATCTTATCTCACTCTGACCTACTGCCCTTGTTTGTCTCTTAAAACTCCTTCACATCCACCTCACGGCTAGCAACCAATATTCGTGTTACTCTATCTCTATCGCCACAATTTTCATACATAGCTTCGGCCATTTGCACCATGGTCTTCACTAAGGCAAGGAGCTCGCCATGTCAAGTTACTGTCTCCCTAATCTTGAACTTCTCTTCTCCCTTCTGGTGCACCATCACCTTTTCTGTCAACTTCAATGTAAGTGGTTTCATATCCATGGTGAGTATGCATGTCAACTCTTCCAAGCAGTGCATGGTTGACTCGTACTTCTTCTTAGGAGGGGCTAGGTCAAGGTGCTTTAATATAATGGCATTTTAAATAAGCTCTATCTTCCTGTAGAATTTTTTCACCTTCACCTTTTCATCCCTAATTTCACGCCTTAACTGCACATTGATCAATTCCTTCTTTTTTATCTCCCTACCCCTTTCAATGATCTCCTCATTATTTTTCTCAAGTTCCTCATCCAAGAATCTTATTCTATCATTTCTGCTGAAAAGACTTGCTTCCACCTCCATCAACACTTTGTTGAGCATGCTGCAAAATTTGTCATCCGATAGCTATTGGATGCTCACAAGAGGGTTTATTCCCTCGGCATCTGCTATCTTCATCAATGCATCACTATTTACCTTGAACTTGGGCTCATCAACGTGGGAATCAAAAGCCTAGGATAACATTTTCATTTTGTGTGGGTACGCATCCTCTTCATCAAAATAAGACCAAGTGAGGAGTTGGTCCGTGGGAACTATGATTTGGAACTGCATGCATAATACCTTTTTTGGATAATTAATATAATTCATGGTATGTTCCTGCATTTCTAATGCGCCCTTTCAACCTGTGCGCACTGCCTTGGGGAAACTTACTACCAAGATGGGATCTATGCCCATGCTTCCATATTATTTCCCCACACTTGCACTCTCTTCTTTTTCATTAAGCACCTTGTCCGTGCTGAGCTCCACCTCGTGGTCCACTAAATTTTGTATTGTACGCTCCACCTCCTTCTCTACCGTGTCATATATCTATTCTCTAGTTGGGGTCAGGGTCTTCTGAGCATGCATGCCTACTTCCTCACTCCCTCCTTTGTTATGGGTGCCCTCCTCATACTCATTTTTCTCCTCATCACCTTCTTCATTGGATTCATGTATATTATGAATAGGAGGATTCTTACCTTCATCGTGCTCATCATCCTCTTCCTCAGAGTCATCAACCCTTCCAATCTTTGTCTCCTCAGAGTCTGAACCTTGCGCTACTTTCTACTTCTTCTTCACCGGTGAATCCTCTAATACATGAGACTCTTCTTTTTCTGGTAACTCTTCCCTCTTGGGAAAATCCTTCGCTATGGAATTTTTCCTATGAGCATAATTTCTTGTGCCCTCACAGTCTGAACCATATGTGTGCTCAGTGCCTTTTATGCTAGAGTCTCCTCTCATTCCCTCTTTCTTATTACCACTTTCCTCCTAGTGAGGTCTTCAGGGATAGATATGTCATCCTCGATATAAGCACCCTTTTCAAATTTGAGCCTTAGATGTACATACACCCTTATTGTCATTCTCCTTGTAATAGGAAATGTCATTGGTTTCAACATATTTATGTCATTAGAGGACATACTTCTCAACACAAGCGCACTTATTGGGATACACCAACATTTGGCGTAGCTTGTGGTAATCATGATCTACTACACTTAGATCAAATATAAGTTTTTTCACCTCCTTAAATCAATTAAATGTGCTATGAAAGTATTACGCTATGAAAGAGAAGGGTAACTTACACCAAAGGCTCTTAGTGTCATCAATCAAAGTAAACCCGCCGATACAAAAGTGCTAACACAAAACAAACTTAGCCTCTCCATTCACCAATGCCGGTAATTGTTCACGAATTCTCCACTCTACCTCGAATGTGTTGCACATTTATTTGTACCATGTCTCCAAGTGCGCCTTATGAGAAATCATCATCGTGTCACAAGTTCTAGGCTTTAAATATTTTAGAAGGGAAGGGGTCCTCATCCAGGTACTCCCAAACATGTTTATCCAGCTCATCGGACACTCCAATTTCTGAAAACACAATGGTGAGAAGGATGTTACCATAAATAATTTTTTCTCTGTCGCATGTGGCCTTTATGATCTCCTTTGCGATAAAGGTTCAAAGGTTATAGATTGTTCCCTCTGAGATCTTGCAGAAAACATTCAACCAACTCTTGTTTACCTGTGTCCACCTCTCTTTCCCGATCAAATTTATGACCAAGTGCACGGCCATCCCCATGATAGGGTCGGTGATCATGGAGATATCAAAATATCATGAACCCTTCTTATACTCATACGCTGAAACTATCTTCTTGATGGTCTCCTTGTCACACAAGTCATCATCTAGCGGATATCCTTCATAGATAATTCTAGTGTACTTGGAAATCAGCTGAGGAGTTATGTGAATTATCCGTCCTGCAAAATAAAATTTATCCTCATGCATGTGCAAAAGCATCCATTGGTATAACCTTTCAGGATTTCTGAAATAGGGAAGCTTGTATAGATGCAAGAGTCTAGCTTTCTCCAACTTGGTTTTCACCTCATTGTCATACACAGGTTTTCCATCCTGTGTCCTCCTTCCCGTGTGGTGAACTATCTCCAATGTCATTTATTTTTCTGTGGTACTTTTCTGATGGTTGTAGTTTCTAACACCCATATTTCATATGTGAGATAACCCATTCCTTCCCTAACAGCACACCATCTGGGTACTGTATCTCTGTGTACCACTCTTCATTAAAAATGGTCAAAATGGTTGGTTTTGCTTTTCCCTTTCCTTTTCCCTTATTTGGTGAAGTGTTTGCTCCCTTTCTTGGTGCCATTTATCTTCTCCTCAGACAAATACAACTCCTTCCTTGTATTCATTTTCCCCATTGCTCAAAACTTTGGCTTTACTCCTACGAAATTTCCTTAAAAACCCCGTACCCTATCTTTGTAAACCCTAACCTAGAGTATTATTCTTCCACAAGGTAGTGTAATCACTTATGAAAGCCATTGAACAACTTCCTCTGCGTACGCTTGTGTAGTCTGCTCCTAACCGGTTCAAAAATCTATCAATTTCTCAACTTTGCACACCAATTTTCATTAAAAAAATTTCAAAATAACACCTTAGATCTCAAGATCTCTTCAATATCAAATACAAGTTGGAAAACAATAGTTTTCCCAACCTTCAATTTATAGTTTCCCACTTTTCCCACACAAAATCCTATGCCACCTACCAATATACAACCGCATTAAATTCAGATTTTTCCAACACTTTCCTTCCATGTGTTTTGTTCAATTCTTTTCCTCCGCACCCAATCCTATGTAAAAATCTCACAACCTTCTAGCATGCAAGACTGCATTAATCAAACCTAGTCCTTGTCACCACCTACCTCATGTTTTTCTGTTATTATATCCTTACATGTGGTTTCCTCAAATCCTTTTGAAACCATTATTATATCATGAACACTTTTGTTACGTACCTTCCTCAATCCTAGGTGCCTTTGAATTCATAACTCAGACCACCATCCAAAATTTCTCTCAACACTTATGACATATTTTTCTGAATTTCTCTTTTTCACTCCACCCCACACTAAATAGATACACGGTCCTCTACGCATAAGAAAATTTTAGATAATAACTGGATACTAGCGCACAAGCGTGCCCACAACAAACCAAACAAAAGAAAAATAAAATTGATGAAGATGGGAAACACAAAGAAAGGAAAATGCATTAAGGGAAATCATAAGCTAAATGGAAATTTTGCCTTATTTATAAACACACTAAAGAGTTATTTATAGTAGGGCTTCAACCTACTCCCATTAAAGTAACTAGGAAACCTTGTTCCATCAAGTTCCTCTAATTGGAAGCACCCAAATTAAATATGTGAGTAATAATGTATGGCCCCAACCAATGCACTTTGAGTTTCCCAAGATGGCACAAAAAAATAGAATTATATAGAAGGACCATCTGCCTAACCTAAAATTTTTTATTCTTGATGTGCCTATCATACCACACCTTCTGCCTATATTTTTACATTTTATGACTCCATCGAGAAATGACTCACCTTTCATATAAATCCATAAGCTTATCAATGCACTCCTCTAATGCTTGTTCATCAACCAATTCCCTTACGTGTGCAATACGTAGGGATGGAAACATAAATTCAACCGGTAACACAACCTCCACACCAAACACCAATTGAAATGCTATGGCCTTGTTTAATTTTTTATAAGTTGTCTGATATGACCATAACACGACAGAGAATTTATCATCCCAATTATTTCTCCCAACATCGCAAATATTGGACAACACGTGACTAAAAAGTTTGTTAAAATATTCTGTTGTCCCATTAGCTTATAGATGATAAGAGGTAGTCTTATGATGGATCACCATGAACTTAGCCAATAAGATTCTAACCATATCATTTAGAAAATGAGCACCCCTATCACTCGTTAAACTCATTATGCATCCATACCTGATGATTATATTCTCCCATAAGAATCTAACTCATATCGTGGCTATGTAATCCTTCGTAGGCGTCGCATCTACTCATTGCATAAGATAGTTTGTGCATGTAATGATATAACATGAACTTGTCCTTTGTATGGATGGGGTAATAGGGCCTATGAATTCAATTTCCCACTTTTTCGAATGGATCTGCATTGGTGATAGGCCTTAATGGCATTTAATCTCTTTTCCCTAGTTTACCAAGGTGATGGAAATGGTCACATGCCTTGCAATACTTGATACAATCCTTGTAAACCATTTCCCAAAAAATTCCAGCTAGAAGGATCTTACACGTGGTCACATTCCGCACATAGTGTCCTCCTACAGTTCCATTATGAGCCTCTTCCATGATTGTAGTACGCCCATGTTCTAGCACACACCGACACAAAACCTCATCATGTAATAGCTTGTATAAATATCCAGCAATTAACATATAGGGCATGCCATGTATGGATATTTTCTTCCTTTCTAATGCCTTCATCCCTTCTGGTGCCCCACCCATTCATAGGAATAACACAATATCTTCTAAGTCAAAGGGAAAACAATGCAGCCTGAATAACTATGCATCTTGTATCGTGTCCTCAATGCTCTATGCGTCCTCACCCAAAGTAATTCCTGACAAAGGAACATGTCCCAAATTAATTTTCCCTTGTTTCATCAAAAACGTAAACTCAAAATCTTGGAGTAATAGTATCCAATGGCATATACACCCTTAAAAAATGGGCTTTTCACCAAGTATTTTAATGTCATACGGTCTATGTAGAAAATAAAAGGAGTTGCTAGTAAATACTACCTAAACTTATGTAGCGCATAGATCATTAATAATGCCTTGCGCTCTGTAGTGGTATAGTTTTATTCTACTGGAGTAAGCTTCCTATTGGAAAAGCACAAGAGATTATCAACAATACCCTCTCTAGGCTATGCTAAGACTACCCCAATCACCATCCCAAATGCATCAACATACACATAAAAAGGTTTATCCCAAGAGGGAAAATGAAACATAGGTGTGGTGGTAATCTTTTCCTTCAACATGTCAAATACCACCTGCTATGCCTCTCCCTAAAATAAATTACATTTATGTTTCAATAACTCTTCTAGGGGTGTGGAAATCTAGGCATATCCCTTGATGAATTTCCTAAAGTACCATGTATGCCCTAGGAACCCACGCACCACGCTTTGATGGATAAGATCCTTTAATCCCACTATAAGAGCCACTTTTGTGGGGTCTACCAAGAAGCATTCTTTTCAAATAATGTGTCCCAACAATGTTCCAAAAGGAGTAAAAAAAACACACTTCTTAGTATTCAAGGAGATGCTCAATTGCCTGCATCTCTCAAAAATCGACCATAGATTGTCACTATGGTATTTTACTAATTTGTAAAATTTCCAGTCATCTAGGTGGACTTGAAGAAACTTGTGAATGAAGTCCTAAAAATTCCTAAACCACAATGTGTGAAAACACTATAGGCACATTCTTCAGTCTAGAAGGCATTACCGTATAGGAAAAATTTCCCCATTCAGTGGTGAAAGTTGTCTTCTCTTGGTCTTTCTTTGCAATTCGAACTTAATGATATCTCGAAAACCCATATGTAAATGAATAGATCTCATGCCCGGCTACTCCTTCTAGGATATTTTCAGTGAATGGGGTTGGGAAAGGATCAATTAAATATACTGCATTCAAATCCCTATAGTAAACATAACTCCTTATTCTCCCATCCTTTTTTATATTGATGACCATTGGGCTTACCCATTCAGATTCTTCAACAACTTCTATGATCCCAAATGTTATCATCTCATAATTCAATTCCTTAACTTTGACACAAAAATTTAGATTCATCCTGTAAAGTCTCCTCTGAATCGGGCATGCACCATCCTTTAACTTGATTCTCATGTCTCCTAACGAGGGGTGAAATCCTCTAATTTCACAAGTACCTGTATGAAAACAAATCCAAAAAATCACGTAGAAGCTCAATAGTCTTTGAGACCTCCTATTCCATCCATTAGTCCCCGATAATAGTTTCCTTTGGTTCTACCTAAGTACCAATCTTAGCCTTCTTTTATTTCAATGGATTACGATAAGCACATGCTTGTTTATTTACGATATCTAACACTTTACGTGTACCTTATATATGGCTAACATCTAAGTTCTCCACCTCTTCATTGTCTATCAAGTAGACCAACTTTCCTTTCTCCTTCTCAAGGTAGGTGCACTCAAGTTGTACTTCCTATGATTATTCCTCCATGAAGTGTGCTCCTAACTATAGTTCACCTAACAACTCTAGAATCCTGTCCTCCGCCATGGAACTGTCTCCCAAGGTAAGGCACTTGAATACCTATAATTCCTCAATCACCGATTGATTAATACTTTGATATTTAAATGTTTGAACAAGATCCATTATCAACTCCTACCAGTTCCCTATCTGATACTGCAACTCTGAATGAATATACCATGTGTGCGTGAGGCCTTGTAAGGTGGAATAGAACTTATGCACCTATATGGAAGGGGGTAAAACTTTAATGCCTCCCATCCAAGTCTTCTCACAATCCTGAAAACTGTATGGGGTGGATCACTTCCCATCATAGTCACACATTTGAGAAGGTGTATTGCTTTGGAGAAACCTAATAGAGAACTCAATTCTCACTTCACGCCACTCTAAAAGATTATCTCAATCTATCACACACCAATGTGTTGATGTCCCGTGTAAAGTATAGGTAAGAATATTCCTTATTTCCACTTGACACTTCCACTAGGTCTCCATTTCATGTAGAAAGACATCAGGGTTAGCTTCCCTAATGTACCATGGAAATTTCCTTCCTCTCAAGCACCTAACTGAGTGCGTTCTGACAACTCAAGTCTCAATATCCTTCATATGCCTTCCAAACAACTCATATGTCCCATGTGCCTAGTTGTCACAAGAAATTATTGTTTTATAGGTTATGGAATGTACCTCGTCCCATTGAATTACCCCTTCCTTAAATGGTTGATTGAACTCTGGGTCCCTGATGGTGTGCACATTTATCTTGTTAAAGTATTCTTCACCCAATGGATCCACATATGGCACAGAGCATTCATCTGTCAGTGGAATGATCACACACTCTTCCTTTTTCTCAAAAATTATGTAGCCCTTATTGAAACACAAATCAACATTGTTTGCATAGCACTAAGGGTGCCTAAGTAATGCTAGGAAACTATCAGCCTCAGCAAGCACTATAACCTCAAAGTATCCAGTAAAATTTTCCCCTTTAATAGTAATGGATGCACCTTTTAACACCCATAGAGGCATGGCCTTTTTCCTATTAGACATATACAACACATTAAAATATGGTTTTAATGGGGGCCTCCCCATTTTATTCCATGCATCGAGAGTAAGGACATTGACCTTTGCACATGTGTCAATTGATATATTACTCAGGAGCCACCCATCAACAACTGCATTTAGTGTGATCTCCTTATCATAATCAATGTTGTGAGGAGGTAGGTTAGCATGTAAGAATTTTCTCTCATGCCCTCCTCCAGCACATGTTACCTTCTCCCTTATCCATTATCCCAACATGGGAATAACGTTCTCCTACTGTGACATGCGACATACTTCCCTAACCTCATCCATATCCTGATGAGGAACCTCATTTCTCTTCTTCTATTCCAACTAGCATGATTTCTCCTTAAGACATTGGATTTATTCTTATAAGATCCTAATCACCTCCATGGTTTCTTGGTACATGTTGAGAAGATAATATATTTCTCTAAGGTGAAGGCACATAAAGGATGTGCACACTGGAAGAAGGAACATTTGAAGGCGCAGAAGAATAGCAGAATGAGTGTGCACCAAAACACTTTGAATCCAGGACTTAGCCATTTTATGGATAAAGGGATATTTTCGATGATAGCATACAGAGCACACAAAGAATTGAAGACTTATGGTCCATGCAATGGAATTTTGGGAACAAGAGAAAGCTGAGTGTCATGCATTGTTTAGGCTAATATTAGGATTTCTACTCAGAGTTAACTATATGAAGTCTATTTTTAGAGAACTTGCATGTGTGCATATTATTGTAAAGGAACGTGGCTATTATTAGCATGTGACCTATGTGCAGTGAAGGGAAATTCCCCAACCCTATATATATGTATTAACTTGCACAAGTTAGTGGGTGAAAAACTATGGTAGAGTTATGTTACTAGTATTTCCGTGTACATGACTCATGAAGATACTTATGTAATGTATGAAGCTTTTGTGTTTTATAGTATTCAATACAATGGATGATATTGGCTATATGGTGGTGTTGAATATGACTGAATTTGGTTCTTACATGGTAGATCTTGTTATAGTCATTATTTAGTTCATTTTATATATATTCGAAGAACTAGATCTTGTTTATACATTGTGTGTTGTTTATTATTGATAATGAATCTAGATATCTATATACACCATTACGCTAACATTCTGTACAAACAACTCTAAAGAGGGAGCTGGTGCCTTTGCATGCTTTTGGTGAGCACTTAGCTGTAGCTAAGTGATGTGCCAATGTGCGTGGGTCATTTACTGTAAATTCTAGGCTGCATCATTAGTTCCGTTGTCGGGACATCTTTTTTTAGTTGTTTTCAGGATGTTGCATGATGAAGATGTACCCGTTGACCTTGGAAAGTGTTGAGGAGTGGATAATAGATTTGGAAGAAGAGTAAGCTCACAGATTTAGCACTCAATCTATGTTTGACGCATGCACGTGGGTGGAGCAGAATCTATATGACTAGTTATATGAGATATTCTTTGTTATTTTTCCAATAGAGCTATACGGGTGGTTGGTTTCTTACGCATCTAAAAGGAATAGGAGGTTTCTCACACTTGTCTGGATATAGGAAGCATTTTACACCCTCTATGATGTTGATCTGATTTGGACACACGATGTGGACACTTGATTCCATGGTGTTTTGAATAGCTATATTTTAGAGTACTTAATTTCCACTTATTCTTTCCCAGAGGTAGCTGAATTTTAGTTTTAATGTTATCCTAGGGGAACCTATCTACAAGGCATTCCACTGGTAATCAAATTCTTGTTGGTAACCCTAAATTTGGAAGAGAAGCCAATGGATAGCTAAACCCCACCATGCGTAAGGGTAGGAGTAGGTGTGGTGAAGGATGGCAGACCTAGCAGTAGAGAGGTAAAGATAAAAAATGTGGCTTAATTATAATGAGGCATGTGAGGAGGATTTAGGGAAGCAATGCAAGATTGCATAACAGATGGAATTGAGGAGAGAGATGGCTCGTGAAGGATTTAAAGTTCATGTAGAGGACATGGAGCTAGAGAATATGGAACTACCCCATTTGGGGAAAGCATGATAGGTAACCCTCATTGGAATTTTATGAGAGCGTGCCAGCAGAGACAACGTGGGCTGTGAGTGAACTTCTGAATCTACCTGAAAACCTAGCCCTTGTGGTTGGTTTTCCAATTTCTAGTATAACCAGTAGTCACCAAGCTAGTTTAGGAAGTAGAGTAGTAAGAGGTAGTGTGGAATTATCAACAAGTTTAGGAGTGAATCATATAGCAAGTGCATTTATAGTTGGGAAAAAATATTCCCTGTTATTTGGAGGACCGGTTATAGGAACCTTTTTAGGCATGTCATCAGCACAAAACATAGGTGTGCAGAACTTTAGACTCACATCGAGGAGCAACAAAACTTCATAGATTATAGGATTTTAGTTTAGTACCACTGTTGGGACACATGAAAGTCCATCCTCTGGTCTAATTGTTGCTACAGGTGGAGGATCAGGTAGAACAGGTAACTCGGGATTTGGTGGATCTCAAGGCAGAGGTAACATACGAGGCTCTAGATCTGGTGAGCATGGTCTTCACCAGCCCCAAAATATTTACATGGAGATGTCACTTCATCTCCCAGAGTATATGGGGAATAGAAGAAGCTTATGAGTATGTGCATATGTGTGAGATATTGTGGTGTACAAAAGGAATAACAACTTAAGAGCATGAGGCCAGTCAATGTAAAATTACGTTGCAGGGACGTGCATACAGTTGGTACAAATTTTTTGACCATGATCAGAATTGTGTGGATTATACAATGTTACGGGATGGTTTTTAAAGGAATTTTATATACCTAAGTTCGAGCAGAAAAGTATAAGTGCACTCAAGGATATCAGGAAGGGCACTACATAGAGTATCTGGGAGTATGATGCTCATTTCAAAACATTCTTGTCTAAACTATCATATGATATCCATGAAAGTTAGCATGCATAGTGGTTCATCGAAGGCTTGATTATTCCTTTTAGGAGGGCACTCTCACATAAGACTTATACAAACCCATTTGAGGAACTTGCAGTATTTATGTGCTTTGAGTCATTCAGGAGCATAGACACTAGAGTAGGCCCATTCTTGGAAGCTCAGATTGTAGAAATGATAAAGCATTTGGAGAAACTATCAGCCAATACAACACATGTGATATGCAATGGAATTTGGTGCTTAGATTGTGAAGTAGAGGGGCATACTAAGGATAGATGTCATTTTAGATTGGTGCTCTCCTTATTACTGGAATGTGATATATGTCATTTAGACCATGATGCAAGCCACTTCCCATTATCGCCACATTTTTTAAGAAAGAACATATCTTGCTACTGTAAAATTTTCTAGTCCACCAATCTTAATACAAAGAATTGTAGGCTGATTGATCAGATCCATGATGCCACTGATATTGGTTTACGATAGACAGGGGTTTCAAATAAATATAAGGATAAAGGTGAGTGATATGATCATGAAAACACTCAAGGGTGCTATGATCAAAATGAAGGGTGATTTGAGGGAGGCCATGGTAGAGGTAGAGGATACCATGGTGGATTCAAAGGCTAAGGCTGTGATGGTGGAGAAGGTGAGTTCCCTCATGGAACATGTTATACGTGTGGATCCCCTGACCATTACATGCACGAATTTCCTTAGAAAATTACTTGTTTATTTTACAAGAAGAATCTTAACTATGAAGAGTGTCTGTAGTTACATGAACATATAAGTAAGAAGAACACTTAGGAGAACAAGGGTGTAGGGATAGTTAGAATACAACGCACCATGGAAAACCAATGGATGCAAAATTTAGCACTGGATCCTTAGGTAGTACCTATGAAGATTACTACATGCACTAAGGTTACGTTTGTCAGATAAGCATTGTAATAGAAACCTACCATCACTAAGGAGGAGGTTTTACATGAAAAATACCTAGACCTTACACATCAGAAGGAGGTTTATCATGAAACCATGGAGTTACTCAGAAATATGTAGGGTGAAATACAATGTTTAAAGGAACAGTTACGGAAGTTGGAGCAGAAGAAGGAAGTTGCAACTTTCTAGTTGGATGTTGATGATCTGAAGGAAGTATGCAAGATGTTGTGTCAGGAGAGAATTATTCCATTACTAGGGATCTGGTTGAAAGGAAACACTCCATGTGTTGGAATTAAGACCATATGACAGATTTCACATGCTAATATCCCTCCCCATAGCTTGGATTATGATAAGGAGATCACTCTGAATGTTGTTGTAGATGGATGGCTTTTGAGAAATATTTTGATTGACATAGGTGTGTAAGTGAATTTGTTTACCATGCATGGGTCCAGATGGGAAGACCTCCATTACATTCATCTTCCAATGTATTATATATGGAAAATCAGACTAAGGCCATGCTAGTTAGAGTATTGAAAGATGCATCTATTAATATACATGGGCCAAGTTCACTGGGGTCTTTGAGGTATTAGCGCTTGCAGAAGAAGACAACTTCCCAACTCTACTTGGGTACCCTTGGTGCTATGGAAATAATGTTGATCTATGGTTCAATAAGGGATATATAAGTTTTGAGAACAAGGAAGAATGCATTATTATTCCTTTGATAGACAAGAAAGATGCACCTTATGTTGAGTCCTTAAGTGTAGAAGACCTTAAAATAAATTATGTTGACACCACTCGAGATCCCAAAATTTTTGAGCCATATAAGGAATGAATTATCTAGTGGGATGATGCACAGTCCATTAGTGATACTACAAGTATCTCCTATGAAAATTTGGCACATGGAACTTACAATATGGTTGGGTGTTAGATAAGAAGCACAGCTCAGCGTGTAAGCAGGCCACGCTATGTTAGGAGATTAGGAAACAACCTTATACCCTGGTACACTGGCCAAGGAAACCATGAGATATTCCTATGACCCATGGAAGTACAATGGAAGGATCAAGTGGAAAAAAGGAATATGCTAATGTATACCATGCATGGGATAATATGTCACTGCTGGATGGTTTATAGGGATAATGTCATAAAATGGAGAGAAGTGAGAATTTGTATATCAGCCTGGGATTTTAGGAGTAATACACCTACTCAAATATGTGAGTATCATGGTAATAATCCTATTGGAAACCACAATCAGTAGTGTGAGACACTTTAAATAGAGGGAAAGGAAGATTTACCACCTTCATTGTGGGTGCACGGACTTTATTTCACCTTTCAAGGCTGCAAGCACGCTTGGTATGTTTATGTGAAGTTGTACAGGGAGACTGGAAATTGGCAAGACTTGATTGCAAGAATGATCCAGAATTTTAACTACTTCTCTAGTAAACCTCTGGTGAGCATTACAGGTATAAAGTGATTAACCATGGGAGATAGTGAAAAGGCTAAAGAACTCATTCAAGAGTTATTTGGCGAGTCAGATCTAGAAGCACGTTTTGCTGAAGTAGATGAGACATATGCAGAACTACTCGATTGTGTTATCCTAGAGAAGGAGATAGGAAATATGGTCTATATGGTGGATGATAAGAAGTGGAACACTTGGACATAAATCATTCAGAGGGTACACACTAGTTCTTAGAAAATGTAGATGAGAAGGAACACACCTACCTTGAACCTATGAAAACAATTAAAGTGAACATTGGCATGGATGTTGAAGCTAAGGAGGCCATAGTTGGAGATTATTGGTTTGAATTTAAAATGGACAAGATAATTGAGTTATTACGTAATTTCCAAGACTTATTTCCTAGGGGCTACCATGAGTTGAAAGGGGTGCATAAATTTGTTGGTGAGATGAAAATTAAGTTAAAGGAAGGTGCACACCCAATTAGGAAGATACCTTATAGGATGAAACCTAACCAATGTGTAAATGTTAAAGAAGAAATAGATAAGATGTTGGAATCTAGAATTATTGAGCCCATAGAGGCATTAGAGTGGGTTAGCCCTATGGTAATCAACATAAAGAAAGACTGAAGAATCAGGATTTGTGTGGACTACAAGGAGCTGAATGGTGCATGTTGGATTGATCCTTTCCCTACACCCTTCACTGAGGAAATATTGGAAGGCATTGCAAGGTACAAAATTTACTCTTTTACATATGGGTTCTCTAGGTATCATCAGGTAAGAATTGTTAAGGAGGATCAAGAGAAGAAAAAATTCACCACTGAATGGGGAAGTTTTGTATACACAGTGATACCCTTTGGATTGAAGAATGCACCTGCAGTATTTTCATGCATTGTGGTTTAAGCATTCCATGATTTTATTCACAAATTCTTAGAAGTTTACTTGGATGATTGGATTGTGTATGGACTGATTAAGGATCATTGTGACAATTTGTGGTTAATAATTGAGAGGTGTAGACAGTTAAACGTCTCTTTAAATATCAAGAAGTGTGTATTTGCTACACCTTATAGAACTCTGCTAGGGCATATCATCTGCAAGGAGGGATTGTTAGTAGATCAAGATAAGGTTGCAGTGATTTTATGCTTGGAGGAACCCACCAGTAAGAGTGAGGAGCACAGATTCTTGGGCCACACAGGCTATTACCAAATATTTATTGAAGGATATGCTAAGATTACCATGCCCTTGGAGGAGTTATTTAAAGGTAAAGGGAAGCTCTATTGGGGAGAACTATAGTAACACATTGTAGACACTAAAATTAGGTCATACTCCCCTTGGTCCCCCGTCAAATAAACACCTTGAACACATTCACCTAGCCATGGCCCCTTTCATCCCACTCTAATATTAATTTAATTAAATTAATTCATTATCCTCACAATATTTATTATTTAAATATCCTAAGTGGGATAATACCCACACATCCACCTCACCTATCCACCTCACCCTAAGACCTATTATTAGTATGTTGCCATAACTAACTAAGACCTACCCAAACCCTAAAAATCAAAGCCTATATTCCCTCTAACCACATTCTCATCTGTTAGAAGGAAGCTTCCATTCTATTCCGCGAAGCAAAAAATGGGCGAGATCCAAGAAAATCAAAAGGATCTGCCCATTTTAGAAAACCTAGGAAATCCCGCCCTAACCAACGCCAGTCACCCTAAACCACATATGGTCAACCTAGAACCACCATTGGTTACCATTTAACCCCCAAAACAACCTTATTTCGAGGTTGACACATTTAAAAGAGAAAATCACATCTTTTGAGAACAAGTGAGAAAACCAAAGATGCATGCAAGTAGAACCAACATTAGTACACACATCAAAGCATCCATAGCTAGCACCGGAAACAATCACATAGCCATTTTGCTTCACGGGAGCATTCGAGGAAGTGCCAACACCATATCAGGTTCATTCCATTTGATCACCTACCATTACCAACCAGATGTCAAGATCGTACAAGCGGTAAGTATTTTTGGTAACTAGCATTTGTCCATTTATCATTGGGTAGATCCTTTTGTTGTTGTTACTAGTTTCAGCCCTCATTTTCATTCCACCACCATTTTACCTCCATACAAGCTTGACCATCCTTTTCCCATACCCCCTATATTTCCCATATCCAGATCTTAATCATTCCTATGCACACCCAATACCCACACAAATCTTGCCATCACCCTTCCATCTTCATCTAGCCTTAGATCTACCCTCGCCTTAAGTTTCATTAAATTTCTTGTACCATGACCATACCGACATCGATTACCCACAACTACCGTCGGTTAACCTAAACTGACACGATTCATACTAAACTGATGTCACTCTCTATGTTTTTGACTAGAAACAAAGAACAAAGCTTAAAACCTCTATCGAATACCCAAAACATCCCAGAACCTGACTAGTACCAGTAATCTAACAGAGACCTTAACCTTCTGATTCAGTCATAGATTAGCCTGTTGTGAACGAATTTTCTTATTATAGATGAATGAGATACCTAAATCATTTTAACTACATTAGGATTTCCTTTATTGTTAGCATTAAGTTATTTTAATCAGTGGATTGATAACCGTTTAGGAAGTATCATGCTTCCCGAATCTAGAAAATGCTAGGTAGTCCACTACATATATTGTTTAACTTTTATTTGGTGGTATTGTTTTCCATTTTAGGTAGTTCCTTGAAGCAAAAAGGAAGCTGTCATGATCAGTTATGTATTTAGAAGTCATACGCACGCAACAACCTACACCCAACATCTCAATAGGTATTCGTCCTAGCCCATTACCCTTATCTGTTTCGTCAACATTCAAAGAAATGCCTCTAGAATCAGGTGAAACATTTTGGCATGCTCGATGGGACCCATTCGGGGTTCTTTGCATTATTTCATTTCTAGGTGAAAACGTTGTATGTTTGTTTCTTTTCTAAAAAGCTATTACATTAAAACTTTCTCCCATGGAACCTTCTTCTCTTCTATTGTCTAAAAGAAATCTTATTTTGGTGCTTCAAATGAACATTTCTTCCCTTTCATTAGTATCACATTAGTGAAAGAGCATCCCTTCTCCTGTTCATCTATTTTTGGCATTGAATTCTACATTTCGTTTTGGGTTTAAAAATAATTTCATTTCATTTTGCTTTTCTGCATTAAATCACATTAATTGAGGGCAACCTATACGCTTGAAGTCATTCCCATCTGATGGTTGAAAAATGAATCATATAAAAACACTTCCTTTGTTTTTCTCTCTCAGAGTCTTACCCAAACATCACAAATTTAAAATATATACATTCTTAAACAACACATCACTTGGAAGAAGTTGTAGGTGATCACACGATCACGACATAGTGGGCACCCCGCTAGTTATCTTTGTCTAGTTCCCCATCATAGGATGGCCCACCCCCACCATAACATACCTGAAACCTCTCCTTGTAGATCTCCTTCTTTGTAGGAAGCCATCCTCATCAAAAAAATCTATTTTATAGTTCTTAAGTCAGTCCTTAAATAGCATAAGCTAAACAAACATAATAGAAAAAGCACTCTTAGGATCGTATTTTTTTTAGTGTTTCTTCTTGGCTTTCATTTTGAGGTGAGAGGTCACATTCTTCATTTTTTCTTATTTCCCCTTGCCTACTCCTCATCACAGTTGGTGTATTCCAGCTTCATTTGAGTGTGCCTGGACCTTATTCTCATCATTCTCAAAATTCTGGGTTTGATTCCACATTTAATTTTAACTCAAAACCACATTTTCTTCATCACTGTTTCAATTTCACAGTAACCGGTGTCATTCCAGAGCCTGTTGTTGGCTACCCTCTGACCATCATTGGTTTTACCCAACGGGTGTCGGTTCACTATTCTTTTGGTTAACCTACCCAAAAGGACACCTATTCCACTTCTTTAGTTGTTTAAAGTCTCTGTCACTCTTATCATATCCATTGACCTGGTAAGTCCTATCAACATTTTGCATACCTGACAAATTTGGCCTTATACCTTGGTTTTTTACCAACTGTCCACTTTCCACAGTGATTGGTAATGGTTACCTGTGACCGGCGTCGGTTTAACCTAACTGGCATCAGTTAGCCTATGTCATTTTCTAGCTGAACATTTTAACCCCAATTCACCTACCACCACCTATTTATCCTACCTGTGCTATATTTCTATGTCATTTATAGAAAGAAGTCTTACCACATTAGTACCTGTTCACATGGTACTGATGTGTCGACAAGAAAGTGCCCTCGTATTCTACATGTCAGTTGTCAACCACTCCCACCTAGCCCTTCACCACCTTCCATTTTATCACCAGCCATGGAACCTATCCAACCTATCTCTATCGCTACCAGAGATGAGGAGTTCACATGACTCCTTGACCAAAATTCTCCCCCCTTGCAGTTTTACCTTTCCCACTCGTCCACTTGAGATGCCTCGGGTCAGTTGATATATGGCATGCCCGTATCTATCCCCCCGAATCTTGTTCCCACTCCTACATCAATCCCCATCTAGCTCCACGCTTGCCCTCATCTACCTTACCCCTAGTCATTTCAAAGCTAGGCCCTATACCCACTATGACTGCCACATCTGCTACATCCATTGCACCCGCCACATCAACTATACCTTCACCAACCACCCAGAACACAACCTCATTTGTGCCTATTGTCTTGCATATACCCGTAGCTACACTACCACCCCCGGTGTCGGTGACCCTACCCCTTTTCAAAACTTCATCCTTTCTATTCTGCAATCTTTAGCCCCCATTGCCACTAGGGTCACCATGACTCCTTCCACCTCCATATACATACTATCACTAGCCTCCTGTTTCATCTATTATTCACTCTGGGTACGTACCCCCTATTTCACTACCTTCTTCTCAATCCACCTATACGACAACACCATATACTGGAATGCCACCCCCGTTATATGCTAAACACCAACCTTCTTATGCTATAGGAGTCACCCATCCATCACAACCTACCAAAGACCTAATCAAGTTAATGATGGACAAGATGCAGACATTGGAGGCATTAGTTTCTGACTCCCACAACACTCTCACCTACAATGAGATTTGTAATGAGCCTATACACCCATCCATTCCTATCCATCCATATCCCTTGCATTGGGAAATGCCCAAATTCAACCATTTCAATAGTAAAGAAGACTAGCAACATACATTTGCAGTCTTTCAAACATGGGTGTTATCTGATCGCCCATGATGATGCTTTGCTCCTGAGGACCTTTCCCATGTCTCTGACTGGACCTGCGTTAGATTGGTATAGTGGGTTACCTAGACATTCTATATTCTCATTTAATTAGGTAGCCCAAGCCTTCTTGGATCACTTCTCCATTAATATCATTAAGAAGGTTACCATGACTGACCTCTACTCTATGCATGTCAGTATGACGATGAATCCATTGCAGGTCTTGTTTCTCGTTGACGTAGCCTGATCAATCAACTCACATTCCGACTACCACAAACTAAACTCATCAAAATCTTCACACGGGCTTGTGCTAGGCATATCTCACTGACTCTGCAATTCCAAACCTTCAAAACCTTTGATGAAGCATTCACCATGGCATGAAAGCTTGAGATTCGGGCCATTGAAGAGAAGAAAATCCAATTCACAATAAGAACTCAGAATTCAAGTCAAATGATACCTCTTCTTCTTCAAAACCACATAAAAATTATTCAAAGGCCAAGGGGACTACTAATGCAGTGGTACTCAAAGTCAGCCCAGCTCATCTGTCAAATCAGGCTAGCCCCTCATCTAATCTCTCACCCATTTAGAATTTTCAATTTAGATAGGAACAATGGAAATATACCCCAATTGGTGAACCTTATTCTTTTGTATTAGAGAATCTCATCAAAGCTAGGGCCATCACCCTTCCTCCTATGAAACCACACATCGGTTTTGACCCTACTCACCCCACACCTGCATGGTATAAAGAGCATGATTTCTATAATTATCATTGAGTAAATGGTCATAGTGACGGCAATTACATCACTTTCAAAAAAATTGTCCAAGAAATGCTCGAGAAAGGCGAGCTAACCTTGGATAATCCTAACGCACCTGCCAATCAAAACCTATATATCTTCAAGAAACTTTTTCCTAATCATGCCTATTCTTCTGATCAAATGGGAGAGACCTTAACTCATGATAGTCATACTCGCGAGGTCCATGCTATTTTTAGCAATACACCCGCTGCTGCCCAATTACCTCATATTCCTTCCATCGAGGAAATCCTAGCCCAATGTCCTCCCCTAAATGCACTTGAATCCACCTCATCTATTCCTCAACCCATAGAGGAATGCACCTTTCACCTCCTTCCTCACCCGTGAGGGAGTCTTCCGTTAATATCAAAACTATTTCATCTTTGTCTTCTCCACCTAGGGAAGTGTCACCCATAGTAATTCTTCAGGCCATAAAGGATACTGTTTCATCACCGAATACCTGCGACAGCACCCCTGTGCATATACTTGAAATCACAGTGTGATTGGATAACATGGGTACTATCTCCAAGTTGTGGGACTTTCTACTTGAGATAGACCTCTAGAGAAAGCTGGTTCTTACTCCTAAACTACCTGTCACAATCTACTCTAATGCAGGATAAGCTAACTGTTTTAATCTAAATTTCCAGGGACCAGGAAAAGAATACATAAAATTAAATCCTACACTAAAGCGGTGATACACCAGAAAAGGAGGGTGTGAGAGTAATCCCAAATGTGTGAAATACAAAGGCAAAGTGCACACTAGAAGAGGTGATACAGTTCACCATAATCTAGAAAATCCAAAACAATATCCACCTACACAATGTTAATGAATCCCTGCAAGAACAAATAAATAGACCAATATTCTTATAGAAAGATTAAAGGAAGAAGAATGCAAGAAAAGACACAGCATGGGAAGATACATCCACAAACTGGTATTTTATTGCTTCATGATATGCACAGTTCAATCTATTACAAGATAAGGGTACCTGGATCACCATGCAAGGATTCCACTACAAGGGCCTGCAACACACTGGCTTCACAAATCAATTTTGGTAGAGCTTTGCTACCCAGAAAACTCTCTCTTTTACAATGAGCCCAACACTCCAATTTATAGAAAAATGAGAAGAGAAAGAGAAAGGAAAAATGGAAATCCCGAAATCTATCCTTCAACCACTTGTAAGAGGCACTAAATGGAGTAAAATGATCATATATTACTTGCAAAAGGCCCCCCATACTATCCCAGGTGCTGCAGCAGAGAAAGAATGATGACCATGCCTCTTAATTGCACTCCCAACTACCAAATTAAAACCTGTTTTGAACCTGGCCACGTTTTCTTAAAAAACTCAATCAATTCCTTATCAAATCAAGAACCGTGCATCGGGCTCAGAGCCACAATTCAACGGTACCAATTTTGTGCGATTTCGTTGAGAAATGCAAAAGTTATTCTGAGTGCGGGCAGCTCATGGGTCTGGCAGGCGTTTTCTGTCATTTGACGGGAATACATTAACTGACTGGAGCCGAATATGTTTCTCTTAATTAAATATATCTATCCTCATTAAAAAAATAAATCCAATTTCTGTGGCGTAGAGGATGTAGTGCCGTTCCAGAAAGTCCAATTTTGTGAAAATCGGAGCTCGGAGTCAAAAGTTATGGCCGCTTGAAGTTTCGCAGGTCAAACGTTGACTTTTCCTCTTCTTCCTTCGGCCTATTCGCGCTTTCACGGATGCACGTCGTCCCTCGCATACTTTTGTCCTGGCTGTCCTGGACGAGAAACTCTTCCTTCGGCCGATTCGCACTTTCGCGTCCCACGCGGCCCTCGCGTACTTTTGTCCCGGCTGTCCCGGACAAGAACCACTCTTCCTTCGGCCGATTCGCGCTTTCGCGTCCCACGCGTCCATCTCACGTACTTTTGTCCCGGCTGTCCCAGAGACTAAGACTTAGCCATTTTTTGTGATTTGTTCTGGCTTGAGCCTGTCTTCTGCAACCTTTTCACATTTTTTCAGAGCTTGCTCTTTCTTTCTTGGCCAGGGGAGTTAGAAAAAATATGAGGGGACCCCAGCAACATGATGCTTTGCCTTGAATCAATATAATTGCTTGCAAAGAATTTGATGCATGTTATCAAAATTTACCTTGGGGTAAATTTTGGATAACAGATACTTGTTTATCTCCTCCACCCGTAGAGAAGCACCCATAATCTCCTCCACCTATAGAGGAGGACCCATTTTCTCCTCCACCTATCAAGGATCTAGTAGAGATACCTTTGCCTCTAGGTGATCATTCTCCATCAGCTACCCAAGATCTTAGAATTACTTTCGACTCTCTTACCCACAAAAGCCGAAGCTAGCAAATTCCCTCTATTTAAGAAAAATTTCATGAAAATTTCCATTAGGTCCTCATTAACCTTGCCTATAGATGTGCCATTCTCGTGTTTAGCCAATCACTTAGATTATGTGGATAAAGCCTTACTTTGGGGGTGTTTTCTGCTTCCTATCTCAACGCAAATGTAGATGTCACTTGCTGAAACTTCCACTATCTACCCAAAAATATTTCGGCCAATTGAACCAAGCACAACCACCTCTATCAAAAATTCTTCCATGATACCCCTCATGGCTCAAACCACACCCCTACCCATAACCCAACGCGCATCTACACCCAAGCCTACACTTACATCATCTTCTTCATCCTAAACCCAACACTACCTTAGGGGTCATCCCAACCACCAAATTTACTCATCCACCCATCAAATTAGATTTAGCTACATCCTCCAAGGCCAATACCAAACCTACTTTGACACCCAAACAGAAGAGCCAACCCCATAAATCTCATACTCCAACCTCACTGTTCACACCTTCATCACCTTCACCCTCTTCATCTATCTTAGGACCTTGCCCTTCTAACACGGTAAAGAAACCTCCACCCACCGGTAAACTAAAAACATAGCAGCCCATTCCACCATTGCAAACCTCAAACATATCTAAGCACCTGCCATGACTTCCACCCACATCTACAACATCTTTACCACCCATACCTCTAATACCATCGATCACTCCTTCACTACCCACGACACTTCAGTCTCTTTCCCTCACACCTCCAGCATGACCTACACCATTTACCTTCACAGAACCTTCATTATCCCCACGGGTAATGCAACCTCTTCCACCATCTTCCTTTCCCTCTAGATCTCGTGTGCCCATATCACCTTTACCCAAGAAGGTACAACCTAAAGACAAAAATCTTCTACCCTCCAATAAGGTAGTCAAAACAACCACACACTCTCCTACTAGTTCGTCTACCATACCCCTACCCAAACAAACATGACCAGCACCTAAGATCACACCAACCACCTAAAACCATAGCTCGACCTACTCCCCCTCATGTAAGGACCATTCCTCTACAGTCCTCCGCACCTACACCCAAACCCACTTTCACTTCCCATTGTGATCCACTAGTAGGGTCCTACGCCAAAATTTTAACCAACCTCCTTGAAACTTTTGCCATCACATTACCTCCTCTCATACCTTATGACCCTCTCAAACCCAAACCAAAGGGGTTTGATGACACCAAAATTTTGTGCCTACCATCGTGTGCTAGGGCATGATGTAGAGAACTAAAAATCTTTAAAAACTTTTCTTTTCCAGTTGTGTCCTCCTGAAGAAAACTTTGATGATGATGACCTTCTCAATGAAGGACCCCATTTCACCAACACCCATTCCCACAATTCTTTCCTCATTGCTCTACTCAGTGACCTAGACCTTTACCAAATAGCTCCTAGAGCCACCTCCAAGATTTGAAATTAACATGGTTTGCATCAACAACCTCACCAAACCTCCACCCAAATGTCAATGTGCCTATCTTATCCCAAAAAGTTCCTTCCCACCACTTGGGATTTTTCCCTTCATGTCGCTATACCTTTTATGGCTCACCTACCTCACCTACCTCCCCACCTTAGATCAACATGATCCACGTTGCTGCCCATGCTCAGAAGGACAAAGGCAAGGAAAAGGCAACTGACCTCACCAACCAATCCTATACCCAACATACCATCTATACCCACACCTAAAATCACTATCCGTGGCCCCACGTATCCTATTTCTAATGGGGTCACACACCACACAATGCTCAAACAACTACACCAATCTTCCCTAAAAATGTCCTTATATGACCTCATCCAAACCTCAGAATCCCATCGTCAAGCTCTTATGGAGGTCTTGCAATCTATTGAGGTTTTACCCAATGACCCTACACCCATAGCCTCCATTATCACACCCCATCATGTAGCCTCTCTCACCAAATCACCACCTTTATCCACACCTCAACCTACTCACCAAGTAGCCTCCCTTAGCTTCTCAGAGGAAGAGATCACACCGCACCAAATAGATGAACCAGACCCATCTCTCTTCATCTCTGTCCACATCAATGATATACGTGTACGACGTGTCATGATCGATGGGGCACTAGCATTAATATCATTTCATCCCATGCATTCACTCAAATGCACATACCTGAAAATTACATGCATAAACATCCTGTCATGTTGTGTTTATTCAATGAAGCTATCACCTCTACACTAGGCAATATCATCCTCCATGTTTGTGTGGGCCCCCACACTATTCCAGAGTTATTTTACGTCTTGGAGGGGGAATTTCAATATAACCTATTTCTTGGCAGACCCTGGATTCATGTCATGGGTTGTGTCCCTTCCACTTTACATCATTGTGTGAAGTTCGAGCATGAAGGACACACCTATACCATTCCAGCTAACCCATCACCTTTTAAAACTTGCAACATGCTTTACCAACCCAATGACATGCTCATACCCATCAAAGCATCTACCTCCACAACCACTTCCATGTCACCTACACCTCCCCTCACTAGTGTAGCTGCTACCTTAACCACACCTACATCCTCCATTCCTACAGCTGCCACAACCTCCATAGCCAAACCATCAGTCTCCCAATTCATTAGCTCCACCCTCGAATCTAACCTCTAACACATCATCTATTCCAGCTACCCACATACCAACCACTGATCCCTTGGAGGGCATTTTTCAACACCTCACTCTGGGGGAGTATCACCTATATAGTGTCAACACATTCCTTACTCCACAAGAGTATGGAAGTCTTCACCAACACCCTCATTATGATCACCATATAGGAGAGCACCTCCTTTATGGTCCTCCTCACCTTCGTACCAATCTCACCTATGGGGGAATTGATACTACCACTTACACACCTGAACCACCTTCACCAACATGCCCATTTTCCACTGACTTCCAGTCACTCACCAATCACCATTTTGCCCACACCTTCCTGCACCGATGTGCATGGAAGGGTTTTGGTTTTGGATTTTATGAAAAAGGCCACCATATTGTTATTCCATGTACTACTCACAAGCATAAGGACCATAGTGGTATCAGATTTACTGAACCACCTACCAAGAAGGACCACATTGAACTCATTGAAGACATCAACCCTTTTCCACCTTTATCACCCCCATCACCATCTTCACTGACAGAGTCGATGGATCCCGAATCCATCCCTCCTAACTTTTTTTTTCATAAACACCATCTCCTTGGGGCCTCTGACTTATCAACGTGAGGGCAAGGCTCCCTTCTCTCTTCCCTTCCTGTACCCTAAAATGATCGATGATGATACACCTTTGATTAATGTCATTCAATGTCAGGATGATGAATCTATACTCACCTACCTTGGTGCAAAAGACTCATATATTCATCAGTTGCTTACCATCTGAGATGCAAACCATGTTGAAATGAATCGACTATCGAAGATGAACATTCATACTCAGGATGACCCGCACATCCTAAAGATTGGTTAATCTTTAGATGTTGTTAAATATGAAGCCATCACTTCTTTTCTCAAAAACCATAACCATATTTTTGCTTGGTCTTACACAGACATGCTAGGTATTGACCCCACCATAGTGGTCCACAATATCGTAACCATTCCCGATGACAAACCCGTAAAAAAAAGTTGACGAAAATGTACCCTCACATTGCCCTTCTTGTCAAAGAAGAACTTCAGCACCTTCTTTTTGTTTCCTTCATCTTACCCATTGATTATCCTCATTGGATTTCTAACATTGTCCCTGTCACTAAGGCGACAGGGAGACTCTGCATTTGCAAGGATTTCTATGACCTCGATCTAGCTTGCCCAAAAGATGACTCTCCTCTACTTGGTATTGACTAGCTAGTTGACCTTACCGCTAGCCATGAGATGGTATCACTCATGGATGGATTCTTGGGTTATAACCAAATCTTGCTTGCCCCAGCAAATCAACACAAAAATGCATTCATCACCCATTGGGGGACCTTCTACTATCAATTCATGCCTTTTGGCTATAAAAATGCTGGTGCCACATATCAGCGGGCTATGAATTATATCTTCTATGACATCATGCATTTTATATTGGAATATTACATGGACGATCTCCTGGCCAAATCTAAATGCCACTTCGAGAACCTCGCCATCCTAAAAACCATCTTTGACCACCTTATTAAATATTACATCCACCTTCAACCCAAGAAGTGTGCCTTATTTATCATTTCCTTACATGGTATAGAAGTTGACCCCACTAAATTCAAGGCCATTCTTGAAATTCCTCCACCCACCAACCTTAGGAAACTCTGTAGCCTGTAAGGTAAGTTGCAGTCTATTCAACATTTCATTTAACAATTGTATAATTAGTGTCAACCATTTTATCATCTACTAAAAAAGGATGTCTCCTTTAAATGGGATGATGACTACCACAAAGCTTTTGAGGCCTTAAAATAATACCTTCTTCAACCACCCATGCTCATTCCACCCAAATACAATCAACCCTTCTACCTATACATCTCAGCTACCGACCACTCCTTGGGGGCCATGCTCACTCATCGTGATGAACAACACAGGGAACATGTAGTTTATTACATAATCCATACACTTTTGGACTACAAAACCCGATACACACATCGTGAAAAACTATTCTTAGCCTTAGTTTTCGTTGCCACAAAACTCTGCCATTACCTACTCAATCACAAAACCTATGTTGTGACCAACACCGACCCCTTACACTTTATGTATGCCAAACCTTAGCAAAAACAACGTGCCGCACGCTAGCTTATGCTTCTGGCTGACCTTGACCTCGAATTCATCCATCAAAAGTCCATCAAGGGCCAAAATATCACCGAATAGGTCATAAAACAAGTCAATGGTATATACCAATGTTGTAATGAGATGCTTCAAAATTACGCACATCACGTAGACATACTTTTGACCACCTTCAACTGCTACACCCTTCAAACCACCCACGTTCAACCAACAAATTTGTCAATACCATGGCCTGTTTGGCTTCTCAGATACCCACTTTGCCCACCGATTCTAAAATCTTTGTAACCGTACAACAAATCCAATCACCCTCTTATTTATCTTGCGATGTTTACACCTTTGGAACTACTACCCCTGACTCGAGTGACCTTTGGTATAAACAATACTCCAACTATCTTTCTCTCTCCATCTTACCTCCCAACCTCACTCATAATGGACAACGTGCTTTTCTTAAAAATGTCTCTTGCTATGTAATCATGGGTATCCTCCTTTATAAGCACAACTTTGATGGTATTCTCTTGCAATGCCTTACGAGTTGTAAATTTCCTTATACAATCAAGGAAGTTCATTATGGCATATGTGGAGGTCACTTCAATGGCTTCCTTGTTGCTAAGTGTATTCTTCACCTAGGATATTACTGGACGAACCTTAACAATGATTGTTGCGAATATGTCAAGTGTTGTGTCAAATTACAACAACATGCCAACCTTCATCATACACCCAGTCATGCCTTACAGGTCACCCGTGACCTTTGGCCCTTCTCTCAATGGGGTTTGTATCTTGTAGGAGAGATCAATCCCCATTCTTCCTAATGCCATCAATGGATCATCACTGCTACTGAATACTACAAAAAATGGGTTAAAGCCATAGCACTCATCTCCATGAAAGCCAAGAAAATATGCGAGTTCATTAATCATCACATCATTTGTCACTTTGGTGTTCCTCATCACTGATAACGGAAAACAATTCAAAAATATCATTGCGAAAACTTTATGACACCTTCATAATTTAGCTAAGTTTCTCGTAACCTTATTACCCACAAACCAATGGCCAAGCCAAATCCACCAACAAAACTCTGAACAAAATTCTCATGAAAGTGGTTAACGATACTAGGAAGGACTGACATACGCACATTCCTTTCACCATGTGGGCATACCGCACTAGTATCTGTACTTCCACTGCTGCTACACCCTTTTCTATGGTCTATGGTACAGAGGCTGTTCTACTTCTTGAAGTCTAGATTCCCTCACTCCGCATTTCTCTCCATGACATGCTTAATGATGACGAATTTCATCAGGACCGTTTAGCACAACTTGAGTTATTAGAAAAATCTCATCTTAATGCTCTTGACCACCTTCAAGTTTACTAAAAATGTATCAAATGTGCCTATGATAAACGTGTCCATAAACAAACCTTTCACGTTGGTAATCTCGTATTAAGAGAAAATCAACATGTAACTAAAGTGGAAAAAAGTAAACGGGGAAAATTTTCTCCTAATTGGCTTGGACCATACATCGTGACCCATACTTACAGATCAGGTGCTTATCATTTATCTTCACTTGATGGTAAACCCGAAGCTGAGCCCCTTAATGCCTTACATCTTAGACCATTCTACTGTTGAATTTTAGTCCTACCACACTTTTTACCTCTTTCCATGCTCATTCTTTGAGCACTATCCACTTCCTACACCATCACCAACGATTAAAAAAGAATCATGTGCGTATCCATCACTTGTTATCTTCTCTTGAATATGTGTACCACATCATTGCACATAGCATGATTCTCATGGATAATTTTCATCTACCTTTAAATGAGATGCCATGGTCATTTCACCCTGCTTTCTAAATAAGAATCCTATTCTTCACCTTGGTCTTTTCCATGACTTCAAATCCCTCACATGGGATCCAACTCCTTGAGTCAAAATTCCAATAAAAAGATGACTCCCTTAAAAGGACATCTTCCTCTCTAAAATCACTGCTATAAATAGACTTCTCCCTCGAAGGACATGTTGGTGCCATTGTTGAGCTTGAACCTTATTGCCCTAATTTTTCAAATCTATATGTTCTCAAAAAATGTTTTACCATTTGAATTAATGGTCTAAAATTCTTCCTGTCTAGTTGGATGCTTCAAAAATGCTTACAAATGTTTTGTTTTTCCCTAATTTGAAAGGAATATTCCAAGTTTGCCCCTTTTGTGCCCTAGTTTTTCCAATTCCATGGGATATGTCATTTTTCCCTTTGCCAGATCATGAAAAAATTGAATTTGATCAATTCATACTTCTTTGTAATTGAAATTCCCATCCCAAGGTCGAAATTGTTGTAAAATCTGCCATCCTTAGTGAAGAAATTGAATTCTAGGGCATCCCTACAATTTTTTAAGTTTTGACAGTCAGACAGACATCATTTTCCCATCAAATTCATCCTCAAGAGGTATTTTTCTACATGGCACATTCTTATTGGTAGGCAAGAAGGCGGGTGGTTGGATTCCCTTAAGGTTTTTTGACCTTAGTCTTGCAAAAGTTTTAAAGTCAAAATTTGGTCCAATGCCCTGCAACCAATCAGAAGAGGACACGTATCCTAGAAGTTTCAAAATGGAAGTGTGGGCTGTAGGGGGACTTAGAGTTTTTTTGTTCTAATTTTATAAGGTTTCAAAATTATTTTTTCACCCGCTCCAATCAGAGGAGGACACATGCAGCACGGTGGCACAGGCGGATCAGCGGGTCTGCGGAGCGAAAAGGGAATTTTTCCCCTTTTTTGGAAAATGGATAAAAAGCAAATTTTGGCCCGAAACTCCGCAAAAAATCAGGAGAGGACACATGTCCTGAAAGGTCAAAAGGGGGTGTGGGTCAACATTGAAGTTTGTGAATTTTCAAAAATTTGTAAGGGAAGTTTGAAGGAAGAAAGGAAGACTTGGATCCACAGTGAATAGAATACCACGTGGCAGGGATAGTTTCGGAGGTGCGGGCCTGCAGAGACAAAGTGGAAAATGTTCTCATGGCTTAAAGGGAGTAAAATGAAGATTAATCCCGTGGGTTCTCGGTGAATGAGAGATGGATGCGTGACAGGGGGCAAGGTTGGTCAGTGGGCCGGTGGAGGCAAGAAGGAAATTTTTCCCTTTTGTCAAAAATACTCAAAATCAAAATTTGATGTGCTGTCCCACTAGCGAATCACAAAGAGACATGTGGTAAGGGAAAAATCGAAGGAACGGGCCTGCGGGGCAAAAAGTGAAAATTTTCCCAATTTCCAAAAAATGTCAAAATGTGCAGAATTGAAGCACAATCCCGAAGAGGCCCACCATAAGCCACGTGTCAGCTCCAAATTTCAAGGGCATAGGGGCAAAGAAAATAGTCAAAATTTTCTATTTTTTCCAAAAAATGTGGAAAATTTAAAAATGATCCCAATTTCAGTCCCAATTGTTTTTGGACACATGGCGGGCCAAAGAGGTAGGCGGGGAAAGGTGGCAAAATTTTCCAAATTTTCAAAAGGTCTAAAATGTATTTTTTAAAGGCATGGGCCTTATCTAATAATTTTTTGACATGTGTCCCGCCTTATCCAAAGTTTAAAAAGGTAATATTGAGCATATTTTTGGATTACATCTTCCACGTGGAGGGCTGATATTAAAGGTTGATGTAAGATCAATGGTTACAGTGCATCCATTTGTTTTGGCCGCCATGGGAGCTGCAAGAAGTTTGGAAATCATGTTTTTGCATCAAATTTCATCAAGTTTATAGTGATTTTGTGTCCTCTTGGCCTTCCAGGATTATTGGCATCACTTTCATGGCTTAATTCTTTGACTTGTGATGTTTTTGAAGTAAATTTTTGCCCCATCCTGAGAAAGCACGTGAAATGACAAAATAAAAAGTTGCAGAGGTATTTTAAAAGGGTAAAAAGGTGAACATGATGAGTAAGAGGTGTTTGCATGCCTCAATGATGAAAAACATACCTCCAGGATGGATAATGATCTAGATATTTGTAATGATTTAATCTTTTTGGCACACCTGGCAACATGCGAGTGTTTTTCAGTTTGATGTCATTTTCATTGAATCATGAAGAGTTGTTATAACATAATTGATCCCATGGCATATTATTTTCTTCAAAAAGAAGGCTCCAATGTCACATGAGGTATATAATGCATTTTTGGAGAAATTTTTAAAAATGAGGGAGTTGAAAATCATGAGTGAATTCTGAGAAGAAAGCTCATTTTCTATAAAATCCACCAAAGAACCAAGTTAATGTCTCATGTGTTGGAAATTCATGTTTGTGAGTTGGTTACAAGTGTATTGCCATCACAAAACTTTGAGATTGTTCATGTAACTCTCCCCTACTGTTGAATCTAACAAGTTTTGAATTAAATCTGTGTTTTCTTTGGGCAATATGATGTCTGTTATCATTTTTAAATGCTTACAAATAGTTTTAATTGTTCTTGTTACAATCTTGCACTAAAAGTCTTTAGAAATCACAAAAAATGTCCATTTCTTGTTGATAGTTTAGTGGCATTTATAATCTCATGTTCCGAAGAGCCTTCATCTGATAAAGAGATAAATAAATTTAAAATCACTTTACCTTCTTTGACTACAGAGATTTCTTGTAAGCCTTTGGGGGTACCTTAGGCGTGGTTTGATCATGGATTTTTTTTCTTTAATTGAGTTCTTTACTTTAATATTTTGTGGTGAATTCTCAAATATTGTGTGAAGGGTGTAACTTGGGCTTCCATTTTTGCCTCTTCTGGTTGAAAGAACATCCTGATTATTTTAGGTATTTCATCTGATAGTTGTTCAAGTATTGTAGTGGTTGCCAAATATCTGATCTATCCCAGTTTTTCTTGTCAATCCCCCATCAAAAATCATCTAACAACAAAGATCCTATCATGTACTATCTCTAATTTGCATTTGTATACCTACAAAAGAGAAAAATTCATTTGCAAAATTATGCATAATAGATCAGGATTTCCAAAGTCTCTAGTAACCTTTGCCTTGTTTTGAGAACATACCCATGTTTTGAGAAGTGACAACTCATGAGAGTTCAGATCTGGGGTGTTGATCATGTTTTCATCAAGTTCTCCATCATAATATTCCAAGCAAAGAGAAGGACATCTTCACCTCCTTCACCATTATAGGGTTACAAAATAGGTCCTCTTACCTTGGTTTCAAGGCACAACCTAAAACAACTAGGACAAGATCAAGTCCTATTGGAGTTCTATCCACTTCTCCTAAAAGCTGACTACTAGCTAAACCATATCCCTGGCTACCAACGACATACAACATGGTCTAATATGTCCTTAAGCTCCATGACATATCTATGGTGCTGCTCAGACTGAAAAGGAGAACAAATTTGGATACCAAAATGAGTGGTGCTGCCTCCGGGGACTTCTTGGAATTTCTTGGTATTTTTGAAGTATTTTAGGAGTTTGAGCATTTGTGTATTCAAGTATTTGAGCTACTACATTGTTGAAATATCATCCTATGCTTCAAATCTACAAATTTTTTAAACAAGGGTTTCAAGTTTTGTCTCCCCTTTTTCCATTTACTAGTAGTTCATGCACTTTGGGTGCATTGTAATTTATTGATTTAAGAAGAAGAAGGTCTGATTTATAAGGCTTTGTAAGGTTTTCAGTGCTAGAAAACATTTGATAGATTTTTTAGTGCATTCTTGCACAACTAAGGTGAAATTCCTTAGTGGCGACTCCATGCTAATTTGATCTTGTAAATACCAGTGTCTTAAGCTTTATGTCATTTATTTTTGTGTTGCTAACCTTTGCAGAACTAGAAGGAAGAAGATCTCTCTTCCTTGGAGACTCTACTAAGAAATTGTTCTCAGAGTCAAGAAATTCAGAGTTGAAAGGGAGAAGAGTTTGGAAAGTGGTTAAAGGTCAGACATTAGGCAAAGATATAGCCATTGGTGAGAGAGATCAGCCTTTGGTATAGGACTATCACTCTTCTTCAAGTGATTCTGATTCAAGAAATCCTCTCATAAATTTGTTTTCCTTAGCTAGTGAAGGTCCTTCTGCTATACTTGGTAAGTTCCTTCTCCAATATACACCTATGTGTTTTAATTCGAGTAAAACTTTCCAAGAAAATTAGCACGTAGAGAACACCGGTCCTGTAAATCACATTCTTGAGCCCCAAAGGTATACCACTCCTCATCAGCTTATCTCACCTCCAAGATCACCCCCACAAAACAATATGGCTCAGCCTAGACCTCCATTTGTTATTAACACCTTTGGTCCTATAAATTTTAGAGGAATGGATGGTTACCCAAATGATGTCCCACAAGATGTCAGAAATAGGTTGCCAAAATTCTAGGGTAACAATGCTATTACTGGTGATCAGCATCTCAAATTTTTTGATAATATGATGGAATATTTTGAGATAGAGTTTGAAGATGTGTATATTAGGTTTTTTATTCATACACTAGAATAAGATGCTAGGGATTAGTATAAGGCTCTACCTGATAATTCTATTGATTCATGGACTGAAATGAAAAATAAATTTAGGTTGCAATATGGTGATAGGAATGATCCTAGATTTCTTTTATCTGAGTTTGAGAATATCAAGAAGAACCCTAATGAATCAGTCCATGACTTCAAAACAAGGGTTAAAATACTTTGAGAAGGCTTCCTGTTGGTTTGATAAATCGTAAAAATATGTAGATGCTTTGAGAAGAACCTCAAGCTAGCAAAGGTGCTGATTTACAAGAGGTTGTGATAACTTTGGCAGGGGTTGTCAAAGAAATCTCATACAAGTTGGCAAGAACTGAGAAGGGAATTGGGTAGACTTCATAAGGTCAGCCTAGGCAGCAGACACAAGATATATTTGGCAATCACCATAGGAATGATAAGATTTTTGATGACAAGGGTAAAGGGCCTGTTGGAACTGCAAATAGACAACCCCAAACAAGTGAAAGTAGATTGGTCCCTGACCCTCTAACTACCAGGGTTGTTGTTGTTGATAAAGTTGCTAATATGGATTGGTGTGATAGATGTTTTCTTCCTCATCCTCCATGTGACATGGACCAATAAGTTGATGAAACTGATAATGAGGATGGAACTGATGATGATATTCACATGGTGATCTATTCTTCAAGCTCACAAGGAGGAGCAACATCTATTGAAGTAATAAGTGCAAGGACTGCTACTACCTTTTGGGATTACATCAAACGGTACAAGTCTTTCTCCCCCCTCATGCTCTTGAAGTTGATGTAGTACAAGATTTTGAAAATCCTAACAATGAATTTCAATACTTGAGAGCTTTGATGATTAAGAAGTATGATGGTGGTATCCCTTCGAAGGAAGATAGACAATTGTTGATGAATGTTGTTGTAGCTCAAGAGAAGGACTATAACACTATAAGCAAGGTTGTTAAGGGAGTTGGGCCTCAAGAAAAACCTAAAACACCCTTGCTCACAAGCATTCCAAAAGAAGCTCCTAGGAAAGAAACACCTACTAAAACCTCTGTTGTCCTAAGAAAAAATTACATTCCTCATAATGCCCAAGTTTGATGTAATCCTTTTCCATCTGATGAATCTTCTTGTATCCCTTCCAATGTTGTTTTGCCAAAGAGTGTCCCCTATGACATAGCCCAAGTATTGAGCCAAATTAAAGTTAGTGTTCCAATCATTGAGTTGCTTAGAATTCCTGAGCATAAGAAGAGTGCATTTGAGTACTTGGGATTGAAAGAAGAGAAGATCACCCCAAGAAGAAATGTAAATGTTGTTAAGACTCCTATCCAAATCATTGCTGATCTTAAAACACCGCTAGTAGTGGAAGATCTTGGAGAGACACGTGAGGTATATTTGGGGACATCCTTGGTTGATTCCCAATTGAATGTTGATCCATTCTTTATAAGTTTGCTCATAAAAGATAGGCTACTTCACAATTGTATGTTTGATTCCAGTGCATCATGTAATGTCATGCCTCTATAAATCATGAATGAGTTGGATATAAAAGTGACTTTTTCCTATGGGAAGTGTACTGCCATCGATTCAATGGAAGTTCTGGTGGTGATTGTGTGAAAGGTTTAGTAGTGCAACTTTCAGCCTATCCAGGAAATAATTTGAAACTTGATGTTGTAATTGTTGACTGCCCTACCAAATGGGGTATGATTTTTATCAAGAAAATGGGCTGCAAGTGTTGGTGGCAGCGTTCATATGGATATGTATTTTGCCACCATTCCCATTTAGGGCAGCCTTGTCAAAATTTATGGTGAAAATAATATGTTGCACCTAATTGAAGATCCCAACAATGCTTCCTATGAAGTGTTGTTTGTTGATATAGATGCTGAGAATTTCATTGGATTGGTTGATGGAAAAGAAAATAAAATGGATCAGTCAAAGTTCCTTGATAAGGTATGTTCTCCTTAGACCTTGCTATTTGATGGAGCTTGCTCCAAATTTAGAAATGGTGCTGGTGTAATTCTAATTTCTCATAGCTTGGAAGAATTTGTTTTTTCCTTCAAGCTTAATTTTGAATGTACTAACAACATTGTTGAGTATGAAGCCTTGTTGTTCGTTCTGAGAATTGCATGGAAGTCTGGAGTAAAAGACATTGTTGCAAAAGGAGATTGAAACAGTATAAACATACAGTTTGGGATCTAATTGAAATTTTTGATTCCTTTAACATTATGTATCATGACAGAGGTCTCAATGCTGTTACTGACAAGTTGGCAGTGTTGGGGTCAAGATTTGAAAATTGCACCATTTCACCTTATTGTGAATACAACCTTAAAGTGCTAACTAGGCCAGTTGTCCTTGACAATATCAAGCATTGGAAAGTGTTTGATGATGATTATCAAGTGCTAAGGTTCTTGCAAAACCAAGGTGAGTTTGCAAATCAGAATATTAATTGGGAGCCAATGGTGTGTATGACTGAAGGAAGAGATACTTTGTTTGGAAAAGATATCATCCAATTGAAAACAAACACCATTCCTAGAGATTTTGTTGCACTTGAGTCAAATTTTAATAATGTTGATTGCATCATAAATAGAAACATATCTGCCTCAAGGGATCTAGAAGAGCATAACTTGGGTACAAAGGAAAAACCAAGAAAAGTTTGGTTGGGCAGCAATTTAAGTAAAGAAGAAAAACAGTCCTATGCCCAACTCTTGAAAAAATATCAAGACTGCCTTGTTTGATCCTATTCAGAGCTAAAAGAATATAGAGAAGACTTGTTTCAACATGAGATCCCTCTTGAAACAAATGCCAAACCATTCAGATAGAAGAAAAGGCTAATTAATCCACTTCTCTCCATGAAAATGAAAGAGGAGTTAAAGAAGTTGAGAGATGGAGGTATTATTCAGCCCACTAGATATTCATCTTGGGTTGCAAACCTTGTGCTAGTCAGAAAGAAGAATGGAGATATCAGACTTTGTGTAGACTTCAGAAATCTGAACAAGGCATCCATGAAGGACAACTATCCCTTGCCAAATATGGAAACTATGTTACAGCTTGTGATAGGGTTTGAATTGCTTTCTACATTGGATGGTTTCTCCAAATATAATCAAGTGGTAGTTAAAGAATCAGAAAGACTTAAGACAACATTCACTACTCCTTGGGGAACTTATGTTTTTGTTAGGATGCCCTTTGGTTTGATGAATGCTGGTGCCACTTTTCAAAGAGCAATGGATGTTGCTTTTGCTGGTTACATCAATGAGTTCATTACAGTTTACCAAGATGATGTGACTATGTTTTCAAGGCAGAGAGGTGATCATTTGCAGCACTTGGAGAAGATGCCGATCAGATGTAGGGAGAATGGAATTTCTCTTAATCCAAAGAAGTTTCATTTTGGCGTAAAAAAGGCCAAGTTGCTTAGCCAAATTGTGTCAAAAGATGTTGTTATTATAGACCATGAGAGAATGGAAGCAATCAGCAAAGTACCTATCCCAGGAACCAAAAAAGGCATCCAATCTTTTTTTGGTCAAATTAATTTTATTAGAGGGTTTGTTTCCAACTTTGCTGAGTTGAATCTTCCAATCACAAGCATGCTAAAGAAGGAACAAGTTATCAAATGGGAGGAGGCTGCCATTCAAGATTTTAAAGGAATTAAGGATGCACTTAAACTAGACGCATTTCCAAATATTTTCCTTTGCCTCGGAGTATACCATTGCTTCTGTTTTTCTGCAAAAGGATGAGAATGGGGCTGAGAGACCTATTGCCTTCTTTAGCAAGGCTTTACAAGCAGCTGAGTTGAACGATACAATCATGGAAAAACAAGCATTTTCCTTGGTGAAAGCAACAAAAATTTTTAGGCCTTATATATTGAGTTCGAAAGTTGTTGCTTATGTTCCCCACACCATGGTGAAAGACATCTTATCAGAGATGGAGTTCTCAAGCAAAAGATGTAGATGGGTGAACAAACTGTAGGAGTTTGATATGGAAATCCAAACCACAAATTTGGTAAGAGGCTTGGGTCTTGCTAAGCTTATGGCTGAGAGCAACTTGCAGAATGTGGAAGTGAATTAGCTAGAGGAAGAAAGGATAGATGTGCTTGGAAAGTTGGTAAATTCTAAGTGGTACAAGGATGTAATCTTTTACCTTAGACACCTTTGTTGTCTTGATCATTTAAATAAAAATCAGTAAAGAGCCCTCAAGTTGTCTTCTCAAAAGTACATCATCACTGACCTTGGGTTGGCTTGGATGAACCATGAAGGTGTCCTCTTACAATGCATAACTAAAGATGAAGCTTCCACGATAGTTGTTGATTCCCATGGGGGAGTTTTTGGAGGACACTTTGCTGGAAGAGTAACAACACATAATATTTTGAGAGCTGGTTATTGGTGGCCTACTCTCTTTAAATATTCAACCCAGCTGGTTAGAAAATGTGATAGTTACCAATGTTTCTCTAGAAGACTGAAAGCTTCAGGCTCCCTTCCTTTGTAGCCTATATCAATTGAAGCTCCTTTCAAGCAATGGAGGATCGACTTCATTGGTGATATTTTAGATCCTTCTAGTGCTGGAAATAAGTGGATCCTTGTAGCCACTAATTATTTTACAAATTGGGTAGAGGAAATCCTCACCAAGAAAGCAACACACCAAATAGTTATGGACTTCTTGTTGAATCAAATCATATGTAGATTTGGAGTCCCAGTCAAGATTGTAGCTGATAATGCCATGTGCTTTAGAGCCAAACCTTTAATGGTAATGAGCAATGAATATGGAATCAATCTAACTTATTCTTCAAACTATTACCCCCAAGGGAATGGACAAGCTAAGTCCAGCAATAAGAATTTGTTGAAGATCATTAGAAGAACCTTGGAGCAAAACAAGAAGAAATGGGGTGACCAATTAAAATTTCTAGTTTGGGATGATAGGATAACTCCTAAAAGAGCTACTGGTAAAAGCCTATTTGAATTAGTGTATGGAACTTGGGCTTTGCTGCCCTTACACCTGTAATTATGTTCATTTCAGTTTTCCCAACATTTGGAAGATCAAGAGCTTGGCCCATATGAATCAAGGATCAATCAGATTATTGAGCTTGATGAGGAGAGAAGAGCATCCCATCAAAGGCATGTCAGATTTAGAGAAAAATTGAAGAGATTGTTTGATAAGAAGGTCATTCCTAGAGCCTTCAATATTGGAGTTTTGGTCTTGTTATGGGATAGTAGGCATGAAGACAAGGGTGAGCATGGTAAATTTTATGCATTATGGATGGGTCCTTATGCCATTGATATCAGAATTGGTGAGCATACCTTATTTCTCAAGGATTTAGATGGGGAATTGCTGGAGCTGCCTGTTAATGATAGACATTTGAAACATTTCTTGGATTAAACCCCAAATTTGAGGTATGCACCATCTTGTACAGTGTATAGTATTTAGTTTTTGCTCTATTTTTGGTGTTTTTTCGGTTTTGTGGTTTTCCTTGCTGCGTGGTAACCTTTTTTTTTGGTCAAGTTCTTGGCTAGTTTTTGGTGTTTTTGGCTCTTGACTCCTTTTCCCAATGGATATTTTTGCACTTGGTCTACATTTTATCCTTGTGGCACTCACTAGGAGTGCCCATCCCCAAGCAAGAGCCGATGTTGGTGCCATTTTTGAGCTTGCACCTTATTGCCCTAATTTTTCAAATCTATATGTGCTAAAAAAAAATTTACCATTTGAATTGATGGTATAAAATTCTTCCCGTCCAATTGGATGCTTCAAAAATGCTCACAATTTTTTTTTTCCCTAATTTGAAAGGAATATTCTAAGTTTGCCCCTTTTGTGCCCTATTTTTTCCAATTCCATGGGCTATGTCATTTTTCCCTTTGCCAAATTGTGAAAAAATCAAATTTTATCAATTCATACTTCTTTGTAATTGAAAATCCCATCCCAAGGTCAAAATTGTTGTAAAATCATGCTTCAATTGATTCAAAATCAAAAAATTTCCATCCTTGGTGAAGAAATTGAATTCTAGCGCATCCCTGGAATTTTTTACGTTTTGACAGTCAGACGGGCGTCATATCCCCGTCAAATTCATCCTTGGGAGGTATTTGCCTACGTGGCACATTCTAATTGGCACTTGGGATGGCGATTGGTTGGATTCCCTTAAGGTTTTTTGACCTTAGTCTTGCAAAAGTTTTATAAAGTCAAAATTTAGTTTGATGCCCCACAGCCAATAGTGAGAGGACACGTGTCCTAGAAGTTTCAAAATGGAAGTACGGGCCATGGGGGGACTTAGAGTTTTTTGGCTCTAATTTTATAAGGTTTCAAACTCAGTTTTTCCCCCACTCCAATCAAAGGAGGACACATGGCAGCATGGTTGCACAAGTGGGTCTACGGAGCGAAATGGGAATTTTCCCCCTTTTTACAAAATGGATAAAAGGAAAATTTTGGGCTGAAACTCCACAACAAATTAGGAGATGACATGTGTCCTGAAAGGTCAAAAGGGGGCACGGGTCAACATTGAATTTTGTGAATTTTCAAAAATTTGTAAGGGAAGTTTGAAGGAAGAAAGGAAGACTTGGATCTGCAGCGAATAAAAGAGTGCCACATGGCGGGGATAGTTTCGGAGGTGCAGGCCCATGGAGACAAAGTGGAAAATCTTTCCTTGGCTCAAAGGGAGTAAAATGAAGATTATGCCCATGGGTTCTTGGTGAATGAGAGATGGACATGTGGTATGGGGTAAGACGGGTCAGCGGGTTGGAGGAGGCAGGAAGGAAAATTTTTCCTTTGCTAAAAATACTCAAAATCAAAATTTGATGCGCTGGCCTGCTAGCGAATCACAAGGAGACACGTGTCAAGGGAAAAACCAGAGTGGGCCTGCGCGGCAAAAAGTGAAAAATTTCCCAATTTCCAAAAAAGGTCAAAATGTGTAGAATTGAAGCACGACCCCGATGGGGCCCACCATATGCCATGTGACAGCTCGAAATTTCAAGGGCATAGGGGCAAAGAAAAAAGTCAAAATTTTCCACTTTTTCCAAAAAATGTGGAAAATTCAAAAATGATCCCAATTTCGGTCCCAATTGTTTTTGGACACGTGGCAGGCCCAAGAGGCAGGCAAGGAAAGGTTGCAAAATTTTCCAAATTTTCAAAAGGTCTAAAATGCATTTTTTAAAGGCATGGGTCCTATCTAATAATTTTTTAACACGTGTCCCACCTTATCCAAAGTTTTAAAATGTAATATTGAGCATATTTTTGGATTGCATCTTCCACGTGGAGGGCTGATATTAAAGGTTGATGTAAGATCAACGGTTACTGTGCATCCATTTGTTTTGGCCGCCATGGGAGATCTAAGAAGTTTGGAAATCACATTTTTGCATCAAATTTCATCAAGTTTATAGTGATTTTGTGTCCTCTTGGCCTTCCAGGATCATTAACATCACTTTCATGGCTTAATTCTTTGACTTGTGATGTTTTTGAAGTAATTTTTTGCCCCAGCCCAAGTAGGCATGCGAAATGATAAAATCTAAAGTTACAGAGGTATTTTAAAAGGGTAAAAAGGTGAAAATGATGAGTAAGAGGTGTTTTCATGCCTGAATGATGAAAAACATACCTCCAGGATGGATAATGATCCAGATATTTGTAATGATTTAATCTTTTTGGCACACCTGGCAACATGCGAGTGTTTTTCTGTTTGATGTCATTTTCATTGAATCATGAAGAGTTATTGTAACAGAATTGATCCCATGGCATATTCTTTGCTTGGGAAAAAAGGCTCCAATGTGGCATGAGGTATATAGTGCATTTTTGGAGAAATTTGTAAAAAAGGAGGGAGTTGAAAATCACGAGTGAGTTCTGAGAGAAAGCTCATTTTCTATAAAATCCACCAAAGAATCAGGTTAATGTCTCATGTGTTGGAAATTCATGTATGTGAGTTGGTTACAAGTGTATAGCCGTCAGAAAACTCTGAGATTGTTCATATAACTCTCCCCTACTATTGAATCTAACAAGTTTTGAATTAAATTTGTGTTTTCTTTAGGCAATATGATGTCTGTTATCATTTTTAAATGCTTACAAGAAGTTTTCATTGTTCTTGTTGCAATCTTGCACTAAAAGTCTATAGAAATCACACAAAATATCCATTTCTTGTTGATAGTTTAGTGGCATTTGCAATCTCATGTTCAGAAGAGCCTTCATCTAATAAAGAGATAAACAAATTTAAAATCACTTTACCTTCCTTGACTGCAGAGATTTCTTGTAAGCCTTTGGGGGTACCTTAGGCGTGGTTTGATCATGGATTTTTGTGTTTAATTGAGTTCTTTACTTCAATATTTTGTGGCGAATTCTCAAATATTGTGTGAAGGGTGCAATCTAGGCTTCCATTTGTGCCTCTTCTAGTTTAAAGAACATCCTGATTATTGTAGGCATTTCATCTAATAGTTGTTCAAGTATTGTAGTGGTTACCAAAGATCTGATCTATCCCAATTTTTCTTGTCAATCCCCCACCAAAAATCATCTTAAAAAAAAGATCCTTTCATGTACTATCTCTGATTTGCATTTATATACCTACAAAAGAGAAAAACTATTTGCAAAAGTATGCATAACAGATCAGGATTTCCAATGTCTCTAGTAACCTTTTCCTTTTTTTGAGAACATACCCATGTTTTGAGAAGTGACAACTCATGAGAGTTTAGATCTGGGGGTGTTGATCATGTTTTCATTAAGGTCTCCATCATAGAATTCCAAGCAATGAGAAGGACATCTTCACCTCCTTCACCATTACAGGGTTACAAAATAGGTCCTCTTACCTTGGTTGCAAGGCACAACCTAAAACAGCTAGGACAAGATCAAGTCCTATTGGAGTGCTATCCACTTCTCCACAAACCTGAGTGGCAACTAGACCATATGCCCAGCTACCAATGGCATACAACATGGTCTAATCTATCCTTAAGCTCCATGACATATCTATGGTGCTGCTCAGACTGAAAAAGGAGAAATAATTTGGATACCAACAGGACAACTATGTAAATATCTTAAAAAAAAAATTAAAAATTAAAAAAAAAAATAGAAGAAGAGAGAGAATCTGAAGCTTCCCACATCGATTAGCTTCACAAAGAACTTAAGGAGTTAATTTCTTCATCCCATATGGACTTCTAGCATCGATGAGTCTATCTCAAACATCAGTAAATATAAACAACCTTTTAGTCATGGACTTTCCCATTATGACCTTGGATCTCTTACTACAAAGGCATGCTACCTTGTACCATATAAAAATTAACCACCTTTCATCCCTCTCACCATTCGCACTCCCATTTCCTACTACCTCAAGGGACCTCTTGGAAATGTGACATTTGGTGATCATGTGACTATTATTCACGTTTAGGATAATCACTCATGTAAATTATCTAGGGTCTTATTTTCACTAGCCCACCTACGGTATGGTCCACCAGTTATGATCATCACCAATTAGGTGGTTTTCTTACCCCCTCTTATCTTTTAACCTTCTTTATTATGTATTGTTTACCTTATATAGGACTCGGTCCTCGACGCTTACCTTTGGGTAATATTCTTCTTATACCATAATCAAAATCACCTATACCAAGTTGCCCATAACTCACACACACCTAACAGACCTAAACCCAAATCATTCCTAAAACCGACCAACTCATTCTCATACCTCCTCATAGTATTCCCTAGCTTATGGGAGAACTACATCGGCCTGAGGTCCCTTTTCCCTGGGACTATGTAGGCAGCACTCCATGGGCATGGGACCCTTGGAGGTTTTCTCAGACACTCTCTACCCTAACCAGTTCATCTTTCCTTTTCCTAAATCACATTCTAACCTACTTCATTTCCTTTTTATATCAAAAATTGGAAATTAAACCAAACAAATGACATTATTTTGATTACCATTTCTTTACCAAAATCATGCATGTATTATAAAACATCTTTAAAATGACTCCATCATGCCTAAACCAAAACCTAACTCAATCCATGCCTAAAACCACGACCTGACTCCATCATGCCTAAACCAAAACCTAACCCAATCCATGCCTAAAACCACGACCTAAGTCCATCGTGCCTAAATCAAAACCTAACTCAATCCATGCCTAAAACCATGACCTAACTCCATCAAATGCCTAAACCAAAACCTGACTCAATCCATTCCTAAAACCACGACCTGACTCAACCATGCCTACAACCTAACTCAATCCATGCCTAAAACCATGACCTAACTCCATCATGTCTAAACCAAAACCTAACTCAATCCATGCCTAAAACCACGACCTGACTCCATCATGCCTAAAACCAAAACCTTACTCAATCCATTCCTAAAACCATGACCTAACTCCATCATGCCTAAATCCATGACCTGAATCAATCCATGCCTAACACACCTACCATAAGTCCATCTATGCATAATAATAAAATTTTATCAACACAAACACATAATGCCCATAATCATCATCATTTATAAAAATACAATATCCAAACATTTGTATCCATATACATAATTGTCAAATGTATTTGGCACACAGGGTGGTGTATATAATCCAGTCTCTCAAAACTTTCATATACAGCCTCACCATCTTCAGCGTGTAGGCTGGTATATGATCAAAATATACAAAAATATAGTAAATCCTCACCATCTTCGGCATGCAGGCTGGTATATATCAAAAAATGAGTACAATACATCCAAATACAGGAATGGGCATCAAGCCTCATCTTGCTAGACATCCTCTACATCAGTCTCTCTGGTCTCCTCCTCAGCTCCTGTCTACCGGCCTGGTATCATCTCACTGCCCATTGCTAGCATATCAACTGGAACTAGTCTTCATGAGCTGGTGGCCTCTCGCTGATCCTGTCTCAGAGCTCGATGTACCCCTGTGCTCTCTACACTATGAGTTCAAGATATAGTCCTCTCACTTGAGGCCTGCTGTGCCATGTACTCTCCATAGGATAGAAAATCTATCCTAGTCACCATCAATTGATCTTGGTAGTATCTAGCATCACCCAGGGCATCCTGTAACCTAGATATGGGAATGATCTGTGGTGGCCCCAAAGGCCTCGGCCTCTGTACCTGTCCTCTGGGACCCTATCTCACCCCTACTTGTGAATTGGGCCCCTATCCTGGTGCCTGTAGAGGTGTCATCGGCCTCGCACCTTGTACATGTACCTGTACCTATAATGCCTAAATCTATGCCTATGTCATGGCCAACTAGCCCTACAACCCTATAACCTGTGCCTATAGGGCGGCCACCTGAATATCATCGCCATCCCCATCTCCAACCTAGGCCATTTGGGCCTAAAGACATGCCACCTATGCATGTAACTCAGCCACCTCTACCCCTGAACTAGCTAACTACCCTTGCACCATCCCCAACCAGGTAATCAGGGTCACCACCTGCCCCTTTAGGGCATCTCTTTACACCGTGATAGTTGCTAAATCTGGCTTCCCAGGTCTGGGTAGTATTGCTCGTAAATGAGCTAGCCACCAATGTCTATATCTATCTGTCACTCCGGCATCATCAATCCACCGATCTAGCACCTACTCCTCCTACCCTATGGGCACTGTCAGCTATGGTAGAGGTAATGGCCTCTCCACGTCATCTCTCCTGTACTACGGGAAGGGTGGAGGTATGTCCTGTAGAATCCCAAACTACCACCTAACCCTGTCAACTAGGATCATCTCATTCTCCTCGACATGACACCCCTCTATCCGTCTCAGTAGCTGAAGGCCATCTAGCTCATCATGCATCCATCTGTATGAGGGATAACCCACATATGATGTCCACCACAGATAACCCCTCCAATAGATGCATGTAATACACTACATCATGTATAGCCCTGTCTGATCGACACTCTCCAATCATGGGAACCCATCACATGTACCCCACCCAAACCAATCTTGGTGGAAATGCATCTACTCAGGGCATAACCACTAGCCACACACAAACTATGTGCTCGTAGGCCCAATAGTGTAGAACAAATGTGCAACATAAGCTAAACCTGTGCAGACACCCATACGCCCAAAACTATTTGTATAAATGCATCAGGAATGTTGGCATCCAAGAAAAGTAGGTCCAATCAATCACCATGTCATGTGAAACCCTCATTAGGGAGTAGGGAAATCTCCCACCCTCTGCATCCGGTAGTACAAAACAACACACTACCTCCATCAATAAAACAACTAGGCTCATCTCCTCTTAACGGGCTAAGTACATCCCTCTGTAACTCAAGCTTGCACTATGGAACATCATGTCTTCCAGTCCCTCCCCAAACACTGTCAGCATCAAATCCTCTGAGGCCTCAGAGGAGATCGAGTATACCTGTGTCCCCAGTATCGTTAACTACAGGATCCTAAACACATCCTCCATGGTGACTGTCATCTCACCCGTCGATAGGTGGAATGTGTTGGTCACTAAATCCTATCTATTGATGAGGGTGACCATCAAACTTGGATACCAGACTACATGTCGATAGCATCTGACCCCAATTAGGCCCACCTCCTCCATGTGCCACCACTCCTCAATTGTCGTTACGCCTCACACTCTCAAGAGTAGGGGTGGCACCCTGTCTCTCATCTACAACTAATCTCTCCCTTGCATCCAACACAAACATCAAATTAATCTACCTTCATCATACCCACAATCATCACCTCACTTATACCTACTTCCCCACCTTGTTCTTTCTTCCTTAACCTACCTTCGTATCACATTTCTATTTACCTACCCCACTCTCACCCACTATTATCTACCCATGCCTGTTTCACTCCCCGCTTATGTCATATTTTGCACCAAAACACCTTCTTCTCCCCCTACCTCTCTCACCCACTAGACTTGGGGCCCTTTCAGCCCCTTTTTCTCTAAAACCCAACTGGTGCCGATTATCTCTAACTGACCCCTGTCACCCCTAAACCAACATGGGTCACCTATTTCATGACCGATACCGATTTGACCCTATAATGCTAGCTAACCCCAACCGATGTTGGTCACTATCGCAGCGAAACCCATGACCCCTAAACCCTCCCCTCTCAAAAAACTCCCTCTCCTAATCCTCCTACCCACCCATTCTCCCCTACACTTCCCCTCAACCCTGTCCTAACCCTCATTCACCCACTTACCTCTCTCCCCGTTCCTATTCTACCCACTTTACCCTCCCATATTTGAAAATTTCATTTTCCCCCCACACACACCCAATATTTCCAACCCCAACCTATCACTTAATCTATCTTACAAAACATGGAAAGGGTTTGATGCTTACCTCATCATGTTGCCTTCACCGTGGTGGCACATTTGGCTGCTACACCGGTGGCCTGCCCGATCCCTCTCTGGCCTCTACCATCACCAATCGGTCACCTTGCCTCCAACCACCCAAATCTAATAATCTGATCTCGTGGACCCTCCTCTTAACTACCAATCACCTACCGTTAGGCTTGCTAACTCAGCTTTCCATTCCGTCTAGACACTTTCTATCTTTACCTCTCTCTCGTGTCATTTTCCTCTATTTCATACAAGACAAATGATTCCAAAAAACACAGATTTTTTTTATAACAACCCCGATTGAACCGGCGTCGGTTTACGATAACCGACATCGGTCCTATGCCCTAGCTTACCATGGTTGGTATAGCTTGACTTACATTGGTTACATTAAACCATCATCGATTTCCTTACTTAGCCTTTTTCCCTACCCCCTACCCCTAATTTATGACCTAAATCCCTTTTTACCTCACCCATCCCTCCCTAAGACACTTCACTTTCTTGTCTTGACCTTATAATTTACTACCTCCCTTCTTCCTCTTTCGTGGACTCGTTATTTTACCCATACCTCGGTCCTACCCATTCCATGACCTAGATACTTAGACCTGGACCATTATTAGTGACCTTTGACCCCATGTGTTTACTATACCTTGCAGAACTGTTACCTGTGTTGATTTCCATCCTGACCTTACCTTGCCTCTTTCCATGACCATTTATCCTGACCTAAACCTTTGGTGTACCAGAACACACCTAAACGTTCCTGCACCTTACTTGCATCGTGTTTCTTGACCATATCGTATACCTTGGATACCAGAATCACCTCAACCTTGTTTGGATAAACTTATTTACCTTAGACAATGTATATTTTTCCTACTCTTCAACCTAGTGCCATGTTGTTGTTTATACATGTGCGTGCATTTAACTATTCCTACCTTTGACCCTGACCCATTACCTAGATTACCCGATTGGACCTTTAACCCTTTACCCCCATTGTCAACCTTCCTCTTCATCACATTCACCTTTTATCAAACCACTCACTGATTCTTCCTTCTACCTCATCAATTCTTGGTTTGAGGGGGATCACCTTCACCCACACATGGGGCAACCACACCTTATTTTTGTCAGCGTCGCTTACAGATACAAGCTACGCAACAAAAACGGGAAAAATGTAGACACTAAAATTAGGTCATACTCCCCTTGGTCCCCCGTCAAATAAACATCTTGAACACATTCACCTAGCCATGGCACCTTTCATCCCACTCTAATATTAATTTAATTAAATTAATTCATTATCCTCACAATATTTATTATTTAAATATCCTAAGTGGGATAATACCCACACATCCACCTCACCTATCCACCTCACTTAGCCACCTCACCCTAAGACCTATTCTTAGTATGTTGCCATAACTAACTAAGACCTACCCAAACCCTAAAAATCAAATCCTATATTCCCTCTAACCACATTCTTGTCCATTAGAAGGAAGCTTCCATTCTATTCCGCAGAGTGAAAAATGGGCGAGATCTAAGAAAATCAAAAGCATTTGCCCATTTTAGAAAACCTAGGAAATCCTGACCTAACCGATGCCGGTCACCCTAAACCGCCACCAGTCAACCTGGAACCACCGTCGGTTACCATTTAACCCCCAAAATAACCTTATTTTTAGGTTGGCAAATTTCAAAGAGAAAATCACATCTTTTGAGAACAAGTGAGAAAACCAGAACTGCATGCAAGAAAACCAGTGTTAGTACACACATCAGAGCATCCATAGCAAGCACCGGAAGAAATCACATAGCCATTTTCCTTCATGGGAGAATCTAGGTAAGTGCCAGTACCATATCAGGTTCATTCCATTTGATTACCTACCATTACCAACCAAACATCAAGCTCGTATAAGCGGTAAGTGTTTTTGGTAACCAACATTTGTCCATTTATCATTGCGTAGATCCTTTTGCTATTGTTACTAGTTTCTACCCTCATTTTCATTCCACCACCATTTTACCTCCATACAAGCTTGACCATCCTTTTCCCATACCCCCTGAATTTCCTATATCAAGATGTTAATCATTCTTGTGCACACCTAGTACCCACTCGAATCTTGCCATTGCCCTTCCATCTTCATCTAACCTTAGATCTACCCTCACCTCAAGTTTTATTAAATTTCTTGTACCATGACAATACCGACATCGGTTAACCTAAACCGTCACTGGTCATACTAAACTGATGTCGGTCTCTGTGTTTTTGACCAAAAATAAAGAACAGAGCTTAAAACCTCTACAAATACCCAGAACAGCCCAGAACCTAACCCTAACCAGTACCAGTACTCTAACAGAGACCTTAACCTTTAGATTCAGTCATAGCTTCGCCTATTGTGAATGAATTTTCTTATTGTAGATGAATGAGATACCTAAATCATTTTAACTACAGTAGGATTTCCTTTATTGTTAGCATTAAGTTATTTTAAATAGTGGATTGACAGCCATTTAGGAAGTACCACGCTTTGTAGATCTAACACATGCTAGGTAGTCCACTGCATATATTGTTTAACTTTTATTTGGTGGTATTGTTTTCCATTTCAGGTAGTTCCTCCAAGAAAAAAGGAACCTCTCATGATCAGCTGTGGATTCAAAAGTCATACACACAAAAACCTACAACAAGCATCTCAATAGGTATTCCTCCTAGCCCATTACCCTTATCTATTTCATCAACATTCAAAGAAACGCCTCTAGAATCAGGTGAAACACATACATTCAAAGCGTTGAAGGAGAGGCTTACTATGGTGCCTATTTTACGTTTTCCTTCCTAGAATATCCCCTTTCACGTACATGTGGATTCCTTTGGCATGGCCATTGGTGTAGTTATATCTCATCCTAGAGAAGGTATTGTAGATCATCCTACATGTTTTTTTAGTAGAAATTTGATTCATGTAGAACATAATTATATAATTATGGAGCGTGAAGCTTTGTTAAAGATCTAAGCGTTGCATAATTTCTGAAAGCATTTTTTGGAAACACCTTTTTTATTTTATACAGGTCACATGACATTGAAATAATTCATAAATAATACCATTTATAGGGGTTTATATGCCGATGGGTTCTATTATTCCAAGAGTTTGACTTTATAGTTCTAGTAAAGCCAGGTAAAAGCAATCCTGTCCCAAACCACTTATCAAGAATTCAATTAGGAGAGGATGTGTAAAGTATTGAAGATATAATGTCGGATGCATCACTATATAGGTTAAACCACACGCCCTCAAAATTATAGGATATTTTTGTCTTTTTACGCATAGGTCTGGCTCAAGAAGAAATGACATCCTTGGAAAAGAAACAACTTTCCATTTGTGCCACACATTTTATGTTGATCAGTTGTGACTTATATAAACTATGCCAAGATGAAGTATTGCATTAGTGTGTACTAGAGCATGAGCACATGATAATCATGGAGGAGACTCATGGTGATATTGTAGGAGGAAATTATGCAAGTGACGCTACTGTGCACAAGATTCTATTCACTTGATTATGGTGGGAAACCTTGTACAAGGATTACAAGGAGTATTTTAAGGTTTTTGATCACTATCAGTGCCTTTGAAAACCTAGGCAGAGAGATGAAATGCCTTTATGGTCCATTACTAGCGCAGTTCCTTTTGAAAAATGTGCAATAGAATTTGTGGGTCCTATTTCCCTAGCCCCGCGTAGAACTAGATTGTGCTAAATCATCACTTGTAAAAATTACCTTATAAGGTGGGTGGAAGAAGGACCTATAAAGGATTATAGAGTGGCTACAACAACAAGGTTCTTTTGGGAAAATATTCTTACTGATGTCCTTTGAGTTTGATAAGTGATAGGGGTACTCATTTCCTGAATGCGACGATCAAGATATTATTGGATGATTTTATAGTCGCACACCACAAGACAACACCATATCACCCTAAGGAAAATGGGACTGCTGAGGCTTTCAAAAATACATTGAGCTAGACTATGACAAATATTTTTGATGTTGGAAGGATAGAGTGGGATGATAAATTTTCTGTTCTACTTTGGGCATATAGAACAACCTATAAATGATTGAATAATGAAACACCCTTTTAGTTGTTGTATGGTGCAGAAGCAGTTCTTCCCATGGAATTCATGTTACCTTATTTGCGTATCACATGCGCAGGAGGTCTAGATGATGAGGAAGCATTGGAAAAAATAATTGACAAGTTGATATAGCTAGATGAGAGGTGCACCATAACACGTTGGATTCAAAAGAAAGAAAAATCCAGGAATATGGCATGACACAAAAGGCACATCAAGGAAAAGAAGATTGAGTTTGGATAGATGGTAATTATTTATGATTCAAAGTTTCTACACCACCCATGAATGCTTAAGGTATATTGGTTGGGACCATATGTTATCACTCATATACTTGAGACATGCATTTTCTAGTTACAGGTGCTTGATGGCATATAGTTAACTGGTTACTTCAACGGGAGTAGGCTAAAGCCCTACTATAAATAATCCTTATTGGTATTTTTAATAAGGCAATATTGTAATTTAGATTATATTTACCTTACTGTATTTCCTTTAATTTGTTTCCTTATTCGTCACTATGTTTTTCCAATTTAGTTTAGTGTTTTGTGTAATAAGCATGCTTGCGTGCCAGAAGCTAATTGCAATCTGAAGTACTTTCATGTGCAGAGGACTACACATATCTTTATTATTGGGTCATTATCATTCAAAGATGGGTATGCATAAGGAAAAATACTGGTGCAAGTGATTTATCTTGATAACAAGTGCAGATGGTATGGAAAGGTGATGTTAGAAAGAAAATTACACCTACAAGAAGATAATAGTTGAAAAAATTACCCAGTTTAATGTGAGGTACGCTACAGATGTGAAAAATACTTAAGGGAAGGCATAGTGACAAGGTAATTCAGTGCCATGAAGCGCGTGAAAGGAGGACTCTGGAAGAAATGTAGAAAGGCACACTTGAAGGTTATGGTTGGGGCAAGCAGGTGTATCAAGTGGAAATATGGTAAAATGTTCAATTAATGAGAGGTTTGGTAATAGGTGGAGGAATAATAAATGTAATTAATTTTTCAAAATCTATATAAGAATATGATTCAGGATCATTTTTACCTTTGTGATTATGAATTTTCAAGAGAGTTGTTTACAACGAAGCTATTTGAGACACGTCGAGGTGTAAAGTGCTTTAAAACTAGGCGAGAAGAGTTAGGGCTTGAGAGAAGAAGAGGCATAAATAGAGGAGAAATAAGACACTAGGATTTGAGAAGAAGTTAGGGCATGCAGGTTCAAGCTAGGGCACATAATTTTTCTCGACAGAGGTAAAAAGGTGCAACCTTGTTTTACCATGGCACAAAGGAAAGCACCTGGAGGAGGTAATAGGGGAAGAAGAAGTTAGAAACTAAGGTGGAGATTGAGGATGCCCCCGAAAGAAGGTTTTCAGAACTGTATTACCTAGAGGACATAATCGTAGGATGTGACTGGGATTGTCATGTTTGTAGAAGGAAGGTAAGTGACTACAGTCATTACATGACTGACAACAAGGAAGAGTTGGACACGATTTTAAGTAGAAAGACAAACAAGCGCACAATCAATGACATGCCTATTTATGATGATGTTGGATAGAAATTGTTGAAGAAGGTAGGGGTTATGTAGCTCTATGAACTCCCTTACTTTGGAAAACAAGAGAAACTATACCAATGGATTATGAGCAGAGTCCATAAGGACTTCTTTTATTTTTCTAGGAGGCAGATGAGGATCACCACACCCTTAATTATAAGCCTGATAAGTTTGAAGGGAATAGGGACAGAGATTACCAATGAATTATATGATAAATAAACTATTTTGGCCACCCATAAGGAGCTGGATTACTCAAAGGGTCCACACTGAATTGATATTTAAAAGTTAAGGAAGTACCCTATGGTACAAGTGGCCACGCACTTATTCACTAAGTTGAATGATCAGGATAGATGGTCACAAGTGAACACCATGTGGCTACATATTACTAAGAAGATATAATAGGAGGAAGTTTACAACTTGGCAGGATACATAGTAGATACCATCATTGAAGAAGGGTGCAAAGGTGAGAAGATAAGCTTTGGAACCATTTTTCTATCTCTTGTTTTTGTTGAAATTGGAGTGTCTGATCAGCTAAAGAAAAATATTTGGGAGTATCCTACACAGAATAAGTCTCTAGCAGATATTTTTGAGAAGTATTTATGAGAGGGATATATGAGTGTCCCATTCAGGAAAAAGGAAGAGACGTGGTATGAAAAACTTTACGTGACTTTCATAAAAGAGTGGAGAAGTCCTAAGGAGCTGCCATCAGTAGTTTGGAAGATGGTACAATTTGTTGTGTACCAATAATTTTACATTACATGTTTTGCAATGAAGTATGAGACATGGATTCCTTGGTGTAAACTCCCTTTTGATTTTACAATGTGGTTTTTCCAAGCGATAGTTCACAAGTTTTCCAATGTGTGCAGGTTAATCTACAATGTAGACAACGTAGACTGTGACTACCATATCTTGAGAAAGACTTACACATACCTAGGTAAGTCTGCTTATGTTGGGAGGTTCATATCAGATGATATAACCATGAGGCCTATTATTTTGGCCAATGGTGATAGTGGGACCATGCTAATTTATATCCAGCTTAAGACTAGGCTAGAAAATGGTAAGTATGTTGAAAATGAATGTATGCTACTAGGTCCGACAAAGGGGAAACATATAGTTGGGAGCCTGATGGCTGAAAATCCCACTTCACCATTAGAAGAAGAAGATGAAGATGAACAGGAGGACAATGGTGGATTAGTGCACAAGGTATGGAGGCAGCCCTTAGACACTAAGGAAAGTAAGTGTGAGGTTACTCCTCCTAGGAAGTAACAAGAGGAGGAAGACTTAGAAATAGATGTGCTAGCCTTACATGTAGAGCCACTAAATGAGGAACACCAATTTAAAAGGGTGTTCAGAAGGACAAGGACTCAGAGTGTAGGGCCATCACAACCTTTATGTATATCACCTCATATCTCCCCTTAGAAAGAAGTACTTGAGAAAAAGAGGATGCAAAAGTTAAATATAGGAGAGGATGAGGCTGGTAAAAGCGTGCTAGGAACCCCGTTGCAACCCAAAAATACAGAGGATCCTCATGATGAGGAGATGAAAGATGCTCAAGAGGGAGTCAAGGAGATAGAAGAGGAGATATCTGAGCCATCTAGTGAACCTCACTCCACATCAGAAGGTGAAGGACCCACTACAAATTCTAGCGCCTGGGTTCCCAAGGGAAAGAAGGAAGCGACAAGAAAAGTAGGTGAGAAATATGCAACTCTAGCTATGGGGTACATAGAGGACATCAACAAGATCATGCACGCCAAGTTCCAAATATTGGTAGGGCCAAATGATTTATATGTCTGGGAGTCAATGGACCCAGAAAATGCCAATGCATGGACTAGATAATAGTTTTCCTCGTCTATATAGAGACACATGGATGAACTATATTTTGATGTGTATGAGGATTCATATGTTTCATGTTGGGTAAAGAAGCAACTGTAGATTAGGCACATGATTGTAATGCCTCTCATAATGTATGATGAGTAAGTAAGAAATTTGTTGAAAAGGTATCTGCTGAAGTGGCACAGAGGAACATTGATAAGGTCACCACCATTCGAGCGATACTTGAAGATAACAAGGATAAGACTGCAGAAATAAAAGTCTTAAAAGTAGAGAAGGAATGAGAAGAGGCAAAGAATGAGGCCTTTATTAGCATGGCTAAGGAAATCGGTGATCATATTCTTAAGGTAAGGCCTCACTTGGAGTCTAAATTTCCTCAGAAGTTCCCTTCTGTAATGCATTATTTGCGCACTCTGGTGGGTTTGGTTTTGAATGAATCTCCCATTGTTATAGCCGTAAAAAAATATCCTTTAGAAGAAACAAAAAGAGAAAGGGCTGCCATTATTAAGAAAATTTTAATTTTTGAGGCCTTGCTCCAAACATTGAAAGATGAGCTAAAGAAAGTGGATCAAGCTTTGAACATGTGTACAGTTCCAGATGCCACAATAAGAGTCAGGACTATAGTAGAGGATAATGAAGTGCTGAAGGCAATGAAGGATGAAACACTTGGGTGTGTAGAGGGGTTAACCCTAGTAAAACAAAAGTGCAAGGACCTTACAACATCCCAAAATCTACACAAAGATAGGATTGATGAACTTGGGAAAATTATAGCACAAAAAATGGACTCCATGGAGGGAATGGTCTCAAGTATGGCACATGTTGTCCAAGTACTACAAAATGAGAAGGAAAAGATCACTCAGGATGAAATGGACGCCATCATAATAGATATCCTAGAGAAGATAGGAAGCATGCTAAATGACCAACATAACTTGGAGGATGAACTCAAAAATGAATATCTAGAGTTACCTGCCTGATGAAGAGGGTACTACAGAGTAAACTTCATTTGTTTGTACCATGCTTCATTCATTCTTTCATTCCTTATTCATTATTATTGGAGACATAAGAGTGAATTCCCATTTCCAGGGTGATAATGTATTTTAGTGTGGGGTAATGTTGAGTAGAGAATATATTGTTCTAAGGTGAAGGCAAATAAATGATGTGTGCACTGGAGCAAGGCACATTTGAGGGCGCAGAAGAATAACAGAATGAGCATGCACTATAACACTTTGAATTCAGGACTTATCCATTTTATGGATAAGGGATATTTTTGGGGGTAGTGTGCAGAGCACAAAAAGACTTAAAGACTTGTGGTCCACACAATGTAATTTTGGGAACAAGTGACAACTAAGTGTTATACATAGTTTAGGCTAATAAAAGGATTTCTACTTAGATTTAACTATAGGAAGTCTATTTTTAAAGAACTTACATGTGTGCATCTTAATGTAAAGGTGTATGGCTATTATTATCATGTGACCTATTTTGAGAAGTGCATGGGATATGAAGGGCAAGTCCCCATCCATATGTGTGTGTGTGTGTGTGTGTGTGTGTGTGTGTGTGTGTGTGTGTGTGTGTGTGTGTGTGTGTGTGTGTGTATTAATTTACACTTGCTAGTGGGTGAAAAACTATGGTAGAGTTACACTCTTGGTTTTTCCACACACATGACTCTTAAAGATACTCATGTAATGTAAGAATATTTTGTGTTTTATAGTATTCAATACAATGGATAATATTGGCTAGATGTTGGTGTTGAATATGAATGTACCTAGTTCTTGCATGGTAGATATTGTTAGAGTCATTGTTTAGTTCATTTTATATCTATTCTAAGAACTAGATTTGGTTTATACACTGTGTGTTGTTTACTATTGATAATGAATCTAGATATCTATATGCACCATCACACTAACATTTTTTACAAACAACTTTAAAGAGGTACCTAGTGCCTTTGTGTGCTTCAGGTTAGCACTCAGTTCTGGCTGAATTATGTGCCAATGCGCCTAGGTCATTTACTGTAAATTCTAGGATGCATCAATATACTTCATTCTGGTGGGTAAGATCAAGATATTTCCCATGTAACACTTCTTCTCTTATGATAAAATTCCTTTACTTTGGTTCCTCTTAGGCGTGTGTAGCTTCAGTGTGTGTAGTAATCAAAACAAGCTCTACCTCGGAGTTAAACACTACCCTTGGCATCCATTGTAGGTCGGTCCTATTTACAATCACCATCCCCACACCTTTTTTACTTCTAATTATTACTCATGTGGTCATAAAACTCTGGGAACTCTTCATGCTTGTGCTTCTTTCCACACCATTTGCATTGCAAAAAGTCAGGGAACTCATGCTTGTAGTGTTAAGTCGATCCACAATTATAACATGTCCCACAAAGAAAGTCAGATCTTCCTCTATGATCATTAAGACCTATGAAACCCCAACAAAAACCTCTTCCTCAACCTCCTCCATCCACAACCCTTCATACTAATGATCCTATGCCTTAGAACTTATCCCAATTCCAGTCTGGCATACACCGAGATCAGTGACATTATGTATTTGGTTTATCAATTGACAGTCCTTCGTATCATGAGTAGTGGATGTGTAAATCTTAAAATAGAAAGACACATTCTTACGGATCATGCATTGCACCAATGGGAATATAATTACATCATGATCACCATGATAGATTTCAAAATCTACTAACATGGCACACACCAAAGTTCGTGGGAAATTTTCCTTTGTGTTTCCCTCTACTTCACAATCCATGCACCATAAACCATTTTGAGTCTCATGATATGAGTTCGCAAAAAAAAATTATAGTTGTTTTTCCATGAAAAAAATTTTTGCTTAAAGAAATGGTCTAACTCTGGTATCAACGCTTCCACTACCTTAGTGTGCAAGGAAACCTCCAAGGCCTTATGAGGATATGTGAAGGTATTTTGTGAAAGTTCCCTCCTAAATGCGGTGATCAATTCTCCAATGAACCACTATGCATGTTGTGACAAATGGATATCATATGTAAATTTGGTAGGAGAGATTTAAAACGAGTTGCATACTCCCACACGCTCTCCACCATACCTTGCAGGATTTCCTTCATTATGTTGATGCTCTTCTATTCAAACTCAGAAATTTGAAACTCTGTCAAGAAGTCATCATTCAACACAATATAATCCACCACCATTTGATGGGGTTCATACTTCTAGTACCATCTATGTGCACACCCCTGCAATGTAGTTGTAAAATAACTTGTCTTCCTCTCTGGGGCAGTGATTCCCTTTGTAAGCCATAAAAAATCACATTCATGCACATGCTCTGCATCATCTTCCATACCCTTGTAATCGTGTAAGTGGAGGGACATCTCATAAAACATATGTTGATGGTGTTTTGGGCCTTGCCCACCAAACCCAGAACCTTGACCTCCTCCTAAATTTCATCCACCACCAACACCACTAGATGCACTAGCTCCTATACCTCCTGATCCTCCAAATCCTCCTCCTACAATAGGTAAGGGGCTTGATGTAGTTGCACTCTGCATTCCCACTATCATACTAAACTACTCGCCAACAGTCTATGATACCTAACCACTTCTAGATGAGCAAATTCCAGATGTGATACCCATTATTTATGAACCCACACCTTGCCCAAATGACGTGCCAGATAGAATACCTCCAAACACGAGAAATGTGTGTGTGGTCATAGATGGGTCTAATGTAAAATGATATCTTCCTAAAAATATTTTCTCAGTAACACCAATTAAACTACAAGTCTCAGATACTAGAAAAATAAGCACCATGGTTTTGTCGCTAGGTGTACACACCTAAAATATTATTACACCTAGCATTTTCTCTAATTCAATGGATTAACAAAAATTTGTTAATTCCCCATTCTTTGCTCCATTCTTGGATGCCCATTTATGAAACCTCTTTCGGTCATATTCCTCCTATAATCATCTAATTGGGCTAATATCTCTCGTATTAGCTAGACATTCCTCTTTTTAACCATTCAAAACCTCCCTAGTTCTCTCTAGATCACTTCTATTGGCTTCCTAGGCTATCTATTGATCACAATTGATTAATCAGACCCCTCCCAAATCCCAATGAGTCTCTAATCACTTGTTAATCAAGTTTAGCTAGCCCAATCCTAGCTTAACTAGTCTAAAGCATGTTTATGCTAATCTAATCTAAAAGTGATTTTTAGAATTTAGTCCCACATGCACCCAAATTTCAAATCCTTGCAAACCAAAAATTATAAATACAAGCCTAAGCCTTCCCATTCAAAGAAACAAATTTACATAACACAAAACCAAAAGCAAGCCTAAGAAATCTTTGAGATCTCATTTGTATTAGCTTTAAGCTAATTAGACATTTGATCTTAAGCTTACCTCCTCCATTGACCTTGAGCTAATAAGCATCCATTTGCATCCTTAAACCAAGTTTTGAGTAATATGGAGAGAACCATTGGCCTTAAAGCTATTATGGTGAGACTCCATTCTTAAAAGCTTGGAAACCATAAAAAACTAATCACACCTTTGATTGTTAAGTTGATCTTCTTAGGTTTAATGTTTAATTAGTAATATAATGAGTAGAGAGTAGTATATATGCTAGGTTTTGATGTTTTTGTCAAAGTTATGATGCATGTATAGGATTAAATCTTGTTTAGATCGTATCTAATGGTGTATGGTTGAGTCAATTTAAGATTTTAGGTTCTTTAGCCTCATTCCATAGCTTTGCAAATTTTGCATCGCATACATTTGGCATGCCTGGTGGGAAACTTAGTCCATCCTCCATTAATGGGGTCATTTTTAAGATTTTATTTCAGTTTCTAACTTTTTACATGTTTTTGTAGGGTTAAATATTTTTCCTTGGGATTTTTAGCTAGGTTTTATGTAGTTAACCTTCATTTTCATGCTTCTTTATTAATTTTATGATAGAAAATACTTTTAATATCTAATTTCTAACCTATTTCCACTTTTAAAATTTCATTTTCTATGTTTTTTGGTGGTTTTTCAGGCAGGGGCGCACTCACCTTTCTGCCAGCACAGGTGCCTTTAGATTGCCATTTTTAGTAGAGGGGCATAGGCACTAAAAAACATGCACAATTACCTGAAAGTAGGCACAAATTTAAAAATCATGGTGCACATGCTTTTCTGTCAGCGTAGACACCCTACAAACTGTCATTTTTACCAGGCATGCAGGCACCCAAACCCACACGCAAGCACCCTATGTATTCTCGACCCTCTATCAAAAAATTTTACCAGGTGTGCATAAACCTAAACCATGCTACATACACCCTTTTTCTGGAAAAAGTAGCCCTCTTCCAGTGCACACATTCTATCATATATTTTACCATTTTTCTGCTCCCCTAACGTAGGAACATATTCTCTGGCACAGGCATCTCTCGGGTAGTGAAGGCACCCTAAAAACCTACTAGGTTTACATAGAAGGGCATATGAACTAGAACCCATGCACACATACACCTTGAAAGGGGTGAAAACATCTCTGTTTGATCCAAATTTGTTCATATAATTTTTAGTGCTCCTAGTTTTGGTCATATCTTTTGACCCGTTGACCCGTTTTCAGAGTTTGAATAAGCATCAGAAAGAGAACGAAGAAAAAATTACGAGGGAAGTTTCAAAATTAATATATCTTTAGTATCATTACTTCTATCATAACACTCCCAAAGTTCCCCGGAGACTTCCAAAAATGTAAAATACTAAAAACTATTGAAAAAATGCTAAAAATAGATTTATGGAGTTTTTTGATTTCTTGGTTTTCTAACTTTTTTATAGGGTTCTAACAGTAGTTAAAGTTTTTGTATACTTATTTATGATAGTTTGAAACATGTATGCTCTTCCCTTGTGCCTTTCAAGGTGATCTTGGGAATAAAAAATGTTTCACTACCTTCTCCATACTTGCAAAAATGATTCAATTAGCTTTCAAAGTTGGCTAAAACGAACTCTACCTTTTGAAGTATTTTTCAAAAAGACTTGTTTTAGTTGAATTTTCTGCATTGTGTATGCTCTTCCTTCACATTTTTTTGGTGATCTTAGGAATAAAAAACAACTTGCAAAATCTCTTTGTTATTTGATGGAAAATTACTAACTCCTTGCATGTAAGACCTAACACTTTTCAAAGAAAGGAGAAGTCAAGACAAAAAAAACCTTCTAATACACATGTTTTCATACAGGTTTCTAAATGGTGTGCTACTTAAAGCCACATTAAGTTAAGCAAGATAAAAAAAAATACCACTTCACATCACACTGTATTGCTGGTTTCGAGAAAGGGTATGTCTCTATCCATTCAACTAGAACATAACCCTTTTGGCATAACACCTTCAACTAAAAAAATGGGGGTGGTTCTAAGAATCATAAAGTAATCCACCACTGAGTAACCTCATGGATGAAACAGGAAGCACTTTGTTTACCCACTTGACTAGATTTTACACTGCAAATTAGAGTCAAAGTTTCCCGTATCACGACCCCATTGAGAATACGCGTGAACGCACTAGTTTCTCATCATATTTGAAGGGGGTAAATGATCTATAAACTATTCAACTTTGGAATTATCCATAGAATAAAAAATAAATGTTGTTTTTCTATTTTCTATTAGAAAATGACAGAGATAGCTAGTGAATGAATTATGCTTATGCTTAGAATCCATAATTGCAGAGAAGGAAAGAATTTAAACTCATAAACACCAATAAATTTTATCTTGGAAAACCTCCAAAGGAGGAAAAACTAGTAGGGAAGGGAAATTACTCTTTCTTCCCACTTTTATTGGCCAATTCAAAATAACAAGTACAAAATTTACAATAAGTATGAAAGAGAAGTAGATAATATCTCACACTTCCTCCCAAATACTTGTTTGCTTTGTCTAACCACTCCTTTCTTCTACAAAACACAATTCCAGCACTAAGAACTTCTTGCTCACCTGATTCCATGCTTAGATGATATTATTCTCTTCTGCAAACATGTATTTATATCCTTTTTCATGTCCTCCCATGCACTGGGGAATGGGAAAGGTCATGGAGGAGAAGATACACAGATTACTTTCCAAATTATGGGTTGTTCGATTCATATTTATTGTTTTCTATCCAAAAGAGCCAAGACCGCTTCTCAAAGGAGACTAGTGGTCCCTAGACTACCACCCTAGTTGGGTGGTGGTTTTGTAACTGCCACTTTGCATAGGGCGGTGGTCCTGTTACTATAAAGAAAGAACCTCTGTGTACTATTTTTCCTTCTTTGTGCTAGCTGATTTGATGAAGTAGAGTCATTTTGGATCCCTATGGATCAGTAAAGTAAAGCCGAGATACTCCCAAATCAGTCAGTGTGACTCTTTGGGTAAATCATGCTCACACCTAAACAACTTGTCACACCTAGTTGAGAGATCTTATTAGGAAAGCCATTTTGTCTTGGATCCCACTTTGCTAGTCCATTGTCACATAAAGCCATTACGAAGTGACGACTTACTTGGAGTCTGAACATTAATTTTCAAACAAGGAAAAGAGCCCACACAAGTTAGAACTAAGTGTCTTTCATCATGAAATTAAACAATGTCTCACTTAGCTCAGTTTCATTCTCGCCTTCATATGAGGTGAAACTCTTCCCTTTAGTGCTTAGTTTATTTTTATCTTTTGATCTTTACCCTTGCATTTTCACCACCCATTTTTGGGGTGAGAAGGAAGCATACCTCACAACTCTTAACAAAGACAATATTTGCCATTTTTTTGTCCGTTTATTCCTATCCATGTTTGTGTTTATGTTGTTAAACATACAAAGTGCATAAGTACGTTTTCGTATCTTTGATAGTCCTTTGATCTTAATTTCAATATAGTCTTCATAGTTAGGATTGGTTCATCATTTGATCCCATTTTATGTGTTACCTTGTTTGCATTGCCTCGACACAATTAAGATAATTACCTCATGTTTTTCGTAAACATGATCTAAGTATCCACATTGTGGCGTTACGCTGTGCACATTTTAGCACATCCTTAGTATAGTTTGACTTGGTTTAAATTTGAACATTTCTCCAAATATTGAACAGTTTCTCTTACTTTTTTTACGTCATTTTGATGCCACTTTGACATTAATATCTCACTTCTCCGAGAAGATTGATAGACGTATCCAATTGGTGTGGTTACATAGCTTATATTTGTAATCCTCTCCCTTTGACATTTAGGCCTTGCTTATATCTGAACTAGTCGTAGTATCCTTTAAGTGGGAATTGTATTTACCCTTTGTTAATATTTATGCCTTGTTTATTTCAAGCTTGACATAAGTATTTACATTATGTTGATCATTTTGGCATTGAAATATCATTTTGCACACACATTTTACATGGGTAGTATTTCTTTTTTGATTGGTTTTTTCTTTCACACTTGCATGATTGTTCCTTGTGATTATTCATCCAGAAAATTTGTTTTCTAGGACAAACCCTTTTGATCTCATCGATATTTTGTCATCACGATGTCTATTTTCCTTAGACCTTCTTTAGAAAATCATGCACGCATCTCCATATTTATGATTTGTCTAATTGGTTTCCCTTATGCTACTCGAATCGACATGGAACTTTATTCACTTTAAAGGAATTTGATCACACTAGCTAAGTATAGGAATTTTTACCTAAATGACACCAACAATGATCAACTATCATGTGGTTTATCACACTTAAAAAAATATAAAACCTAGGTTTAGGAATTAAAATCAAAATATTCCCATTACAACTAAGCCTCGTTTGATTCTTCGTGCTAGAGGTCCCATTCAGGTACCCTGTTCCCAACCTTTATCTCATAGTCAGTGGTATGGTTTGGATGCTTCTGATCAAAATTATTATTTAGGTTCCCCCCACTCTTCTTGTGATTCAGATCCAAACTACTTTTCAAATTCCCACTCTTCTTCTGAAGATTCGGATCCCAATTATTGTTTGAATACCCCTAGATAAAATATTGAATCATCGTCCTCCCTTCCTTTGCAGGACCTTTATTCCAAATCACCTTAATGAGAAATTCTTCCTGTGAAGACTTGTGTGACTCCAAGTTCCATCAATCAAACATTTAAATTGGTTCTTGAGTCATAATCCTCCCTTTCTTCACAGGACCTCTTTCATCAGTCATCTCGATGACCTATTCCTCCATCAAAGATTTCCACAACTCGGATTCTCTCTATTCAATCATCCAATTTGAATCCTACATCACAACTTAATGGATGACTATATGATCCTATTTTCTCTCCCACATTGTGTCGTCTTCTAGAAAAATTACCAAAGTGCAGCTCCTAATCGTCCATTCATGAGACGCCTGCCTCTAAGCCTACTTCCTCTCAAGAATCATATTCTTCTATCAGTCCAAATTCAATCCCTCTTTAGCCCTTGAGCCATTTTAACCATATCATACAATTTCCTCATCCATCTTCTAAAGATCAATGTCTACAACTATGTCGAAACATTACAAAAAAATTCATGTGCTAAGATATCTTTTAAAATAACTATCAAAGCTCTTTGTGAGAGTGATAAGGTAAGGCCTTCCCCTCATCTACATCATCAAAAAATTTCATCTTCTTCTGTCAATCAATCTTCCCCGCTTATCAGGCCCATTTCTTCTATTCAACCTCCTATGTCCGAAGAAAAACAACCTCTACTAATTGATTTCTCTAAGAATGAAGGAACAATTAGACTACATGATGATATCCCTTTAGAGGATTGTAAACAAGGATTCTTTCTAGAACTCAATATGCTTACATATGGGGAGGAAGAAATTTATTTCTTTTATTAGAGCATAGAGGAAGTTCCTAAGGTCATGGAACTTGACTCTTCTTCTGGCATTCCATCTTCACCTTCTTCTGAGCATGATGAGATGTCAAGGTCTAGCATTGATACATGGCCTATCTTCTCATTACCCACTCATTCCTTATCTATCAACATTCCTTAATCAAAATCTCTCCTTGGGTCACCACTGAGTAGCCCATCATCTTCTTCTATCCTACAACCATCCCTAGATAGCCCTCCATTTTCTACTTGTGGGTCACCTCTTGGTAGCCTATTACCTTCTATTATTGGGCCATGTCCTAGTAGCCCTTAATCCTCTTATATCTATAGGACCCCTCCTGATAGTCCCTCCTTGTCTATACTTGGGCCACGCCCTAGCAACCCTTCGTCATATTCTTCTATTCTTAGGCCATGTCATCGTTTCCCAATTTATCCCATTTTAGGTCCATATTATGTTGGGACCCTAAAATAATGGATAAGTACAAGAAAGAACGTGGGTGCGTAAGGTGAACACATGCAAGACAAGGTTTTAGGAGGGTTTAGTAGAACCAGTGGTGCACGCGCAAGGTAGAGAAAAGGTTTTGGGAATTAGCCATATTTGGCATATAAGGAAGAACATGAGGAAAACATGACCCGACTACGCATGCAGAGTGGATAAGGTGCCATCCTAGCAACTTGGAGCCCACAAAAGGAATATACCTTGCGATAGAAGATTCCAGAAGGTCGTCATGACAAAGGATGGAGAGCTCACATCTGAAGGAACATGTTTCAATGAAGGACCACTTGGACATATAACAATCGAACTACAACTTCAAAAAGGCATGGCTGTGCTTGCTAAGGCTATATATATGAGCGCCCGGTAGAAGAGAAAGATACACATGGAGAGACCGAGAATCGAAGAGAAGTGAATCTATTCAGGAATATTGTGAGGGCTCTATGGGTTGAGTTTAGAGGATTTGTAGGAGTATGTTATATCAAGGGGATGGGTCTGAATATTTTTCTTTATAATATGAAGGGCTTAAGTCCATTTCTAATGCATGACATTAGTATGCACTATTATATGGATCTGTGATTACCTCAGTAAATGTAATATGGTTATCAACATAATCAATATGAATATATGTGTGGTTCTAGTTTTTACTTATATCTGTATTGATACATTATATATATATATATATATATATTTCATATGATTGGATGTAAACCCCTCTGCATTTCCTTTCTATTATTATTTAGATCTATGTTCTGTAATGATTTTCTTATCTACATGAATACATTGTTCTAGAAGCCCATTCTGAGCTCTAAGATGAATGTATGGTTTGTTTCCATTCTATTCACTTAAATTTCTATCGTAAATAATGCATTCTCACACAAATCACACAAAGGAGGAGCTTGGTGCCTGCGTGTACCTTGGGGGAGTGCCCAATTCCCGTTGGGTGATAGGTCGATGCACATAGGATTTCCTTGTTCTTTGAAAGGGTATAAAAATGACTAGATCTTGGTTCTATTACCAGGACCTCTTTTCAAATTTGTGAGAATTGGCATGCATCTTTTCCTTTGTGATGTGTAATGACAAAGAGCCTAACTTTAGAAAGTGTTGAAACATGGTTCAAGAGCATGGAGGACAAGTTTTCTCAAATATTCAACACTTGACCTAAGTTCAATGCGCACAGATGGGTAGAAGAGAACCTATACCATGAGTTGTATGAGACATTATTTTTTGCTTCATAGTAGAGCTATATGAATAAATTTCAACATACGCATCCAGATCAAGTTAGTACTATAGATCACATGTATGGACCCAAGATGACTATCAGAGGCTACAAGATGTAGATCTGACTTGGATGCATGTTATTGATCTCTAGTGGAAGGGAGTACGGCCAGTTACACTTTATAATACTCCATTTTGATGTATTCTTTCCCAGAAGTTGTTGAGTTTCAGTTTCTGAGGGAGCCTAGAGGATCATTTTTGAGTGTTATTTCTCTGGCTATGAAGATCTTGGTCATTAATTTGAGTTTAGAAGCATTCCCCATCACCGGCTAAGCTACTCTGAGCACTGGGAGAGGAAGTTAGGTTGGAGGGAGATTGTGAACATTAATGATGAAAAGGAAGGGGAGGAGAGATGGCTCAAGTATAATGAAGCTCATGAAAGTGAGATGAATAGAAAATGTGAGGTTGCAAGTGTGATGGATCTATGGAGATAGACATTGTGAGAGTGTGTTAAAGTTCACATGGAATACGTGGATCCTGAATAGTCTATGCTACCCCATCTTGGCAAGCGCAGGAGAGAGGCCCCTTCAGCTTTTCTTGAGAGTTCGTTGCATGGAGAAAGAAGAACTACTGATGTGCATGTGAACCCACCTAGCAACCAACCCCTAGTGCTTGGTTTTCCAAATCAAAGGAGAAGTATTGATAACCATGTTGGTATCGGTGGGAGTGACTGATCAACACCCAGGAGATATAATTTTTCATTTGGAACATCCATGGCTGCACATACCATTCTGGTGTTTGGAGGAATTTTTGGACAAAGTGTAAGCACACAAGGTTTGGGAAATTCACCTGGGAGTGGCATGGGATACAATTCTAGAAGTGGAGGAATCTCATAGACCATTGGCATGTAGTTCAGTGGGACATTAGGGGCACCAGGTGTGTCCACTTTAGGCTCATTACTAGTTATAGGAGGATCTAGAGGTGGAACTGGTGGATTTGGAGGCACAGGACCTGGTGGATCTAGTGGATCTAGTGGAGGGAACACTGGAGGAAACACCAGAGGGAACCAAAGATCTGGATTAGGAGGACAGGGGCCATAGCCACCTCCTTAGGTATTCTTTGAAATGTCTTTACACTTACCATATTACCAAGGCATAGAGGATGTTGCGGAACACATGCATAAGTGTGAATTACTATGGTGCGTAAAGGGGATCACTACCCCAGAGTGGAAGGCAAGTCAGTTTGTAACAATGTTGCAAGGGAACACACATAACTGGTATAGGAATTACGACCCCTATTATATGGTAGTAGACTACATTGCATTAAATAATTCCTTCCTAACAGAGTTTCATACACCAGAGTTCGACCAGAAGAGCATCAGTGCTTTGAAGGAGATCCAACATGGAATGGTAGATATTGTGCAAGAGTATGATGCATGTTTTAAAACTCTCTTATCAAAACTATCATATGAAACTCACCCTTCACAGTTTACTCAATGGTTTTTTTGAGGGTTGATCACTCCGTTTAGGAGGGCATTATCACATAAGACATTCACTGACCCATGTGAGGCTATAGAGGATACCTTACATGTTGAATTAGTTAGGAGCATTGATACTAGTGTGAGCCCTTTTCTGGAGGCTCAAATCACTACTATGGCCAAGTAATTAGCGAAGTTTTCTACAAAATTTGCACATGAGACTCATATTTTTCTTTGGTGTGTGGATTGAGAAGTAGAGGGGCATGCTAAGGATAGTTTCCCCCGTAAGATAGTATGCATCGTAGTAGTAGACTGTGAAATTTTTCATGGGGACCATGATGCAAGTAGATGTCCCTTGTTCTAGCACACAATTCAGAAGAATGTGTCTTACTACTGCAAGATTTGCACCTCTACGACCCATGATACTAAGGATTATAGGCTTATTGACCAAATCCATGAGGCCATTGATCATGGTGTGTGTTAGACGAGCCTTGCCATTAGTTCATAGGAAGATGATCACCATTATGAAGGATGTGCAGATGGAGGGGCATGTGGGAGAGGTTTTTGTGGAGGATTCTATGGTCATATGAACCACAGAGGAGGAAAAGTGAGTTTCCATGATGAACTTGCTATAATTGTGGATCTACATAAAATTACAGGTGCGAGTGTCTAAATTTATTGCAGTACTCATGGTGCGGGAAGAAGCATAAGTATGATGAGTTCCCTAAGTTATTTGAGCACATGAGCCAACAACACCGGAAGGAAAAAGGTGTTGGGATGGTGAGTATAAAGAAGACTAACACACAATGGATGCATAGAGTGGCATGTGAGTCAGGATTAGAAATTGTTTTGGTGACAGCATGAGCAGAGGCTACACGCATCAAGGAAGTACCAAGGCAAGGGAATCTAGTCTCAAGAGAAGAAGTGGTGCATGAGAAGTATCCAGACCTTTCCCACTTGAAGGAAGTGTATCAAGAGATAATAGATGTCATTCGGAGTTTATAGGGAGAAATCCAATGTCTAAAGGTGCAGTCCAGGAAGCATGAGCAAAGAAGGAATGTTGAGGCTCTGCAGAAGGACCTGAATGAGGTCAAGGAAGTGTACAGAATGTTAAGGAAAGAGAATATTATCACCTTTCTAGGAGAATAGCTACGGGATTAGATGCCACGCATCGGAGTAGAATGGGAAAGGTAGGTATTGCATGCAAACCTCCCTCCCCATATCCTTAACTATGAAAAAGAGATCACACTGAATGTAGTTGTGGATGGTTGGATATTGAGCAACATATTGATTGACACCAGAGAAGAAGTCAATGTTCTTACATTGGATTCCTAGCATCAAATGGGAAGGCCTGCATTATATCCATATTTGAATGTGTTGTATATGGAAAAAAAACTAAGGGAATGCCCATTGGAGTATTGAAGGATACAATGATCACCATTCAGGGGGCCAAGTTTATTGGAGACTTTGAAGTCTTGGTGCTTGCCAAGGTAGACAATTTTCTAGCATTGCTTGGGTGCCCATGGTGCTGTAAGAACAATGCTGACCTAAGGTTTAACAAAGGATATATCAGTTTCAAGAATAAGGAAGAAAGGGTCATCACCCCTTTAATGGATGGGAAGTCACCGCCTTACACTAAACCTTTGGGAGAAGAGGTCCTTGATAGAATTTATGTGCACTCTATCAGAGACCCTGAGATAGTTTATCGTACAGAAGGAGTTATCAAATTTGAGGATGCTTAGTCTTTGAGTGATACAAAAATCATATCATTTGAAAATTGGGTGCATGGGACCTATGAGTTAATTGGGCGACACTTGAGGGGGTCTGTAACAAGAGTGACTAACGAACACTCAGTAAAACACCTTGGAGAAAAGAAGTTTTCAAGTTACTCTTGAGGAGCATACCCTAAAATTTTCTTACAGGACATGGAAGCTTAGTGGAGGAGTGAGGATGAAAGAAGGGGGATGTTGAACTATATCCTACTCGGGACTGTAGCACGGTGGTGGGCTACACACTGAGAGAGTCTTTTAGAATGACATGAAGTGAGGATTTCCTTCTCTGTTAGATTATCTAGAATCAACACACCCACTATCATCCAATAATATCATCGTAACGAGCCCACCTCGCTCCACATCCAAGCTTGTGAGAAGGACTGGGTAGGAGGCATAGAGGCCTTTCCACCATCATTATGGGTACATAAGATGTATTCCTCACTACAAGGTTATTCATGTGCATGGTATATCCACTTGAAAGCACGCCAATAGACAGGAAATTGGCAAGAGATGACAACTGATCTCACCCAATCTTTTGAATATCAGAGCACAAGCCATCTATGGATAAGGCATTGCAAGTGATCAAGTGCCTTACAATGGTGGATAGTGCCATGGTAGAAAAAAAGCTACTAAAATTACTATGTGAGCCCAATTTAGAGGCACGCTTCGATGAGGATGAATTTGAGGAGATATATCTTGAGCACATGTGCATAGAAAAGGAGAAGGGGGAGATGCTTTATGTCATAGATAGTGAGGAAGTGCAAAGTCTGGATGTTAACCACTCTGTAGGTATGCACGATGTTATAGATAATGCTGATGAAAGGATGCCCCGCTTACCATGATCCCCTAAAAATGAAGAAGGTTAACATTGGGTCAGAAGAAAAACCCAAGGAAGCTATCATTAGAGACTATTGGTCAGAGTAGGAGGTCTCAAAGATCATTGATTGATAATGTGAGTTCCAAGATTTTTTCCCACGTGGGTATCATGAACTTAAAGGCATCCACCACTCCTTAGGGGGATGAGGATAAAGTTAAAGGAATGTGCACACTTGATCTAAAAGAGGCCATATCGGATGAACCCAAATTTGTGCATATGGTTCAAGGAGGAGATAGATAAAATGATAGTGTCAGGTATCATTTAGGCTATGGAAGAGTTAGAATGGATAAGACCAATGGTCATTAGCATAAAAAAGGACAAGAGGATCAGGATTTTTGTTGACTACAGAGACCTGAATGCAGTATGTGTCATCGATCCCTTCCCAACCTCGTTTACTAAAGAAATATTATAAGGAGTGGCCGGGTGTGAAGTCTACTCTTTCATGGATGGGTTCTCAGGGTACCACCAGGTGAGGATTGCAAAGGAAGACCAAAGAAAGACAACTTTCACAACTGAATGGGGAATTTTTTACTATATAATCATGCATTTTGGATTGAAGAATGTGCATGTTGCGTTCTCACGCATTTTAGTACAAGCCTTTCAGAACTTCATCCATAACTTTCTTCAGGTCTATTTGGATGATTGGACTGTGTATGGTCTAGTCAAGAACCATTGTGATAACTTAAGACTAATGTTTGAAAGGTGTTAATAGTTGAGGATATCCCTCAACATCAAGAAGTGTTTCTTTGCTACCCCATTTGGAACCCTTTTGAGGAATATCATATGCAAGGAAGGCTTACTAGTAGATCCTACCAAGGTTATACTCATTGTGGGTTTAGGAGAGCCTACTAGTCAAAGCTTCATACGTAGATTCCTTGGGAATACAAGTTGCTATAGGAAGTTCATCAAGGCATATGCCAAGATCGTCGTGCCCTTAGAAGAATTACTTAAACAAAAGAGTGTCTTTCATTAGGGAGAGGCACAATAGAGGGCATCCAACACTTTGAAGGATAGGCTTGTCATAACACCCATTCTCCATTTCCCTATTTGGGATAAGCCTTTCCATGTTCATGTGGATGCCTCTAGAACAACCATCATAGCAATACTAACACAACTTGGTGAAGGGATTATTGACAATCCCTTTTGTTTTGCAAGCATAAATTACACCACTACTGATTGTGAAGCACTATCCATGATCTACATGTTGCACAAGTTCAGGAAATATCTACGGGAAACACCATTTGTCTTCTACATGAACCACATGACATCAAAATACTTGGTAAACAAGCCCATTCTGCAAGGGTGCATAAGTTAATGGGTATTGCTATTCCAAGAATTTGAGTTGACAGTGGTTTTCAAGCTAGGGAAGAGTAATTATGGACCCGATCACTTGGCTAGAATTGACTCAAGAGAGGACACGTAAAGCATTGAGGATACCATACTAGACGTGCAAATATTTATTGTGGCATGCACCCTTAGACTTAGAGGATATTACAGTGTTTCTCAAAATAGGTGTGGCACTAGAAGGGATGAAAATATTAGAAAGTAAGTAGTTAGCCATATACACCACACCCTATATGTTGTTTAGTGGTTACTTGTACAAGATAGGACATGATGAAGTGCTGTGCCAGTGCGTGTTAAAACATGAGCGCTTGATTACTATGGAGGAGGTGCATAGAGGAAGTGTAGGTGGACATTATATGTGGGGGATGCCACTGTGCATAAGATATTGCAATCCAGGTTATGGTGGGAGATCCTATATCAAGATTGCAAAGAGTATTGCAAGGCATGTGATCATTGCCAGTGCCTTGGCAAACCAAGGTGGAGGGATGAAATTCCTTTTTTCCCTATTCCAAGTACAGAACCATTTGAAAAGTGGGCCATAGATTCTGTAGGCCCTATTTTTATAGCTACACGTAGGATGGGATCATGCTATGTAATCACTTGCATAGAATATTTGACAAGATGGGTAGAAGCAACGCTTACCAAGGATTGTACAGTGGCTACAACAACCAGGTTTCTATGGGAAAATATTATTACAAGGTATGGATTCCCATTGAGCTTGACTAGTGATCGGGGTACACATTTCCTAAATGATACCATCAAGATTCTGTTAGCAGATTTTCATGGTGGTTCATCATAAACCTACCACCCTTACCATGCAAAAGAAAATGGAAATGCCAAGGAATTTAATAACATTCCGAGTCATACCCTGAAAAAAATTTGTGATGTTGGTAGACTAAAATTGGGATGAAAAAAGTATCAATAGTTTTATGGGTGTATAGGACCAACCAACCTACAAGAGGTTGAATAAATCCACACCATCCCAGTTGGTGTTTGGTGCGGAGGCTATCCTACCCATTGAATTCATGTTACCCTTCTCTGTGTATAGTGCATGTAACGAGGATTGGATGATGAACACGTGCTAGAGGAAAGGATTGACAAATTTGATGAAATTGGATGAGAGATGATCATTGGCAAGATGGATTCAAAAATCCTAAAAAGGCTAAACAAAAATCATGGCATGATCGCCACATCAAAAAAAACAATTTGAGGTTGGGAAGATGGTATTGTTATATGATTCCAAGTTTTTTTGCCATCTCAGAAAGTTGAAAGTCCATTGGTTGGGGCCCTATATCATCTCGGAGATGCTTGATTTAGATGCATGCCAATTAAGAGGTGCTAGATGGGACGAGATTGCCAGGCTATTTCAATGGGATTATGCTAAAACCCTACTATAAATAAGTCCTTTACGGTGTTTGCAATAAGGCATTATTGCTAGTTAGTTTAGAATTTCCCTTTATGCAATTTACTTCTTGTGTTTCCCTTTCCTGTCATTTATTCTGTTATTTTTTTTACACCTTGGATGCCAGTAACCACATTACTTTTTGAAGGTTGTGCATTCATAGAGGACCACACATCTATTTTAGTCTGGGGTGGAGTGATGAAAAGTATAGGCCTATAATACAAGTTGAACTGGCAGTAGAAGTTGCAGTAAATGGCTCAGATGAAGGAAGTGCATGGAAGAAGAGGTGGATGAAAATGGTTGGTATCAGGAGAATAATTTTAGGAGAAACCATGTACATAGGAGGAAGAATCTCAAGAATAACATGAGTTAGGCGAGAGAAAAAAATCAGGAGGACAAAAGAAGTTCCTTCAGCCGCTGTTGACACCACACACATAAGAGTCTTCTGTCAGGATGGATTGTTTCTACTCTAGAAGGTTGTAGAATATTTCGTGTAAGATTGGGGCACGTAAGTGAATGTGTGTAAGGTTGGCTTGGTGGAAAAATACACATTTATTGTTAAGTACAATGGTAGGTGTAGACACCTATAAGTACGCCCGAGCAATTTAATACTTAAATTATGCTAATTATCTCCCTTCCTACAAATTGGTGACATACTGTCAAGAGCACTCAACCTTCTCTCCGATCATCATTAATTAATTACACTACGCTAATTAATTAAGTCACCTATTCCCAACAAATACCCTAATTAACTACCTTCCGTTAATAAATCCCCCCTTCTATCTAGACTAATTAATTATTATTAATTAATTAACTTCCCCTTTCATTTAACCAATAAATCAATATTTAATTGATTTAATCCCCTTCTATAGTTTAAATCATACTAATATTCCTCTAAAAGCTTTTATAAGCTTTCACATCTATTAATTAAATCATCTTGATTAATTAATGAGCCCCCTTTATCCACATGATTCACTAAAGGACAAGCTAAACCCTCCTAAAGTTAACTCAACCCTATCTAAACTCCCCTTATCCATAACTAACTCAACATCTCTATTATCCCACATGCAAAGGGATGTAGAGATTTCTTTATCCATTGGACTATAAAAGAGCCCTCTTCCTACCTTTACACTTAAACCTAAATTTCTTGAGAAGACAAGAGTTAAGAAAATAACAAATAGACTATAAGCTTTTCCTTTATTACTCTAAGGGAATTCACCATTTGAAGAGCTAAGCCTCCTTTCTTGCATTTTCTAGCCAAGTACTTGGGTCATATGGGGATAGTCAAAGGGTCTTGTAGCCAAGATTTGATGAGCTCCCATCCCTAGGTTCTTGATGATGAAACCAATCAATTTGATTGCCATGGAGTCTACATAGGTCCAATTTATTTTTTTTGGTAATCTAGAGGAGTAGAGGTTTTAATACTTTCGTATGTTAATTTGAAGTTAATGCATTATGCTTAGTATTAATCTTGTTTAGCTCTCATCTTTAATGGTGCTTAGATTTTTTCTTAACTTTGTTATAGAACTATTTAGGTGGTAGTTCTTATTCATCTAACTTAGCTTAAGCACAAATATATGCACACATATGGCACGCCCAGTAGGACCGGATCCCTAGTCCCCTTAGCATTTTTTTAGCTTGAATTCTATTGTTTTGGATAACCTTTGATATGCACATGTAGTAATTAATGTTCAATTTCTTGGGATTTTTTGTAATATTATATGTGTAGGTTCTCATTCATAATTATCATTTTAATGGGTTGTTTCCAATTTCAAGCTAACTTGTTAAAATTTGAGGTATTGTGAGCTTTGTTGTGTTTTTTTTTCCTATACTTTGGTTGCAGGAGTGATGCATACACACTAATAGGGGCACAAACACACTTATTATGGTACAAGCACCTCTCGGGTGGCACAGATTGCACTATCGAACCTTGAATCTATGTTTGTTGACCCTAGCGCACATGCACTAACCCCTAGCGTACATACCCTACTCAGCGTGCAGGTGCACTAACCCAGGCGCAGACACCATTTCATAGTGTACCTTCACTGCAACATGAAAACCTATCAGACCAGCACATATTCACTAACCCAGGCACAAGCATCTCTCCGGTGGCATAAGCACTTTTCTAGTAGTGCAGGTACTCTATCAGACTTGAGAACTATTTTTATTGGTTGTGGCATAAACATCCTAATCATAGCGCAAGCACCTCTCTGGTGGCACAGGCACTCTATCAGATCCTAATGTTTTTGTTTACCTTATTGGCGCACACACCTTTCTGGTGGCGCAGGTGCATTGTAAGTAAGAAAATACAGAGTGGTGCATCCACCCTAACCCGCGTGCAGATGCCCAAATCAGGGCGTAGGTATCTTTCTATCTTCTTAAAATTAGGTTACTAGGGTGCTAACTTCTTTACAAGTTTTCATCTAATTAATGCTTATTTTTTTCAGGCTATGTTAGCATGTTTTTGCTAGATTAGATAAACCTTTGAATTTTCTATTATAAGAATAAGGTCACGTATGCTCGTCCCTCACATCCCTTAGGGCAGATCATGGGAATCATAAATGATTCTTAGGTCTTTTTGATGCTTTGAAATGGTTAGGAATATCTGAATTGGAATGCTTTAACTTGGTGTGTTTGAATTAAAGTGTTTTTTCCATTTGATATCTTCTTGGATTTTTTAGAAATATCACGTATGCTCTTCTCTTACATCATTTGATGATCTTGAGAATCATAAATGATGTTTACTTTTTTTATGGAAAAATACTAAAATCCTTCTGCAGGACCAAAACACACGTTTGTCAAAGAAAGGTGGAATCGAAACGAAGTCAAGAACTACTAATACAGTTGTCATACAGATTGTCAAACAGGGTGTTCAAGCAAACCACATCTAAATTAAATAAGATAAAAAGAACAACATATTCAAATCACTTTATTGTAGGTTCCAGAAAAGGGTACGTCCCTATGCACTCAATTTGAACATAACCTCTTTGGCATAACACCTTAAGCTACAACAATGGGGGTGGGACAAGGAACCATCAGAGTAGTCCACACAAGAGGGTATCTTATGGAAGAAAGGGGAAGTGATCTCCATACTACCTACTTAACTAGATATTATTTTGTGAGATAGCGTTACCGGTTTTTCGTATGGTGACCCCAGTGAGAGCACGCGATGGATGCAATAGTTTTCCTTTGTTCTTAAATGGGGTAAATTAAAGCTGAGATACTCTCAATATAGTCAGGGCTATTTGCGTAGATCGTGCTTGCTTAAGACAACTTTGTAACACCTAGGATGAGAGAACCACGTAGGAAGATATTCTTTGGCCAGGAGCCCATTTTGGCCATTTCAAAATAGTATTGAGTTGTGAGCCATCCATCATTACGAAATGTGTGATGTGGTTACTTTTTCTTAGTTTTTTACTTGCCTTAGGGTGATTGCAAAACTCTGGAAAAGTAAAGCCAACATTTTTCATACCCATTTTGATCTACTTTCTTCACATTATTTTGACACTTTGTTTATCAAAAGAAGGGTGACCTACCTTTGTGTTACCAATCAATTATTTGTACCACTTTTTTGTCTGTTTACACACATCCATGTTTGTGGTTGGGTAAGGTTAAACTGTCTAAAGTGTGCAAAGGCGTATTCATATCATTGGTAGCCTTTTTTATCTTGATACCCATGTCAAGATTGTCATTGTAGTTAGGCGTGGTTCATCATCTTGAACTTCCTTATAAAGGTTACCTTCTTTATATCGTATCATTACAATTCTAGTATTTACGTCTTGTTTCTTGTAAACTTGACCTAAATAACCATATTGTAAGGTTACGCTATACACATTCTAACAATTCTGTAGTTATACTTTAAGCTTTTAGTTCGACTCTATTATTACCTCAATTTTGAAGAGTTCTACATGTTACCACTTGTGCATGTTATATCAATATCATCTTGACATCAATACCTTACTTTCTCGCAAAGTTTGGTTAACATATCTTGGTGACATTGTTGTGTCACTCACAAATTGTAGCTGGAAATTTTTGGGATATAGGTATTAATCAAATTTGAGCTTTATTCTAGTATACCTTGTTAGGAAGGTCACATTAACTTCTTGTATTTACTTAAGTCTTGTTCATTCCTTTAAACTTAGCATAAGTGAGGACATCTCATTAATTATATTGTGACACAAACTTATTTTTGAAGCACAATCTAGGAAGTACTTCATTCATTTGATAGACTTAGGTAACAAAACATCGTGTCACTATTGATTTATCATTTTATCAAATTGGTATTCTAACATTCATACTCATTCATATTCTTGACATTCATCTTGCATTTCACTTAGGTGCAGTCACAAAGTTTTTTAGCACATTTACAACTTAACTTAGTCAAACTATTACAAATGATGGCTCCCAAAACATGATTAGGGCTCAAGCAAGCAAACATATGAGGCAAAACAAGTGCAAGCTTGAGAAGCCTTAAAAGGACAAGGGTAGAACCAATCTATTGGACATGATTTAGGGCCTCTATTTTCTGCATAGAACAAGAGATAGAATACATGGTTGATCATAGTGGTTATGAATTAAAATCCACACATATGGAATTTGACTTTGACCACACCTTATTAGATGAGTTCCTTTTTAGAAACAAGGATAGGATGTTAGCACGGGTTGTAGAACTAGGGGGAAAACTACCCTTGGAAAATGAAACAATCCCACCTACAAATAACATCCAATGAGGAGGAGCCACCCCCTTATTAACATAGATGATATTTTAACACAAAGACATACTTCTACCTCCAACGTGCAGGAAACGATAATGTAGTGGGACATAGAATGCCCTTTATCAAAGTGCCACATAAAATCAGGTCAGGAAACGAGAATGTTAAAGAACCTCAACAATATCAGGAAGAGAAGGAACCTTTGAGAAGAAGAGGTCACCATTCAACAAAAAATTAGTAAACCTAAGCCGAAACATTATCATTGCTAACCTCTCATGTACAAAAGGAAGCAAGAAAGGATGTCCAAAAACCAAGGCCTAAGGTCAAAATCAGTGAACTCCATAGAGAAAACCAAGGAGAAGACAATGTGGAGTATCATCAAGTATATATCCCCACTTCTCCCACTAAAGAAAAATTCCTCACACAAGAAGTACAATCTATGAAAGAAACACTCGCAAGTCTTCAAGACAGCAATGTGGGGAGTATTAGAAATTATTAATATGAAGAACTATGTCCCCATCCTTTTGACAAAGCTATGATACTTCAACCTTTCCGTAAAAAATTCAACATGCCAAAATTTGACAAATATAGAGGGAAGGGAGATCCACATGATCATGTCAAGGATTTCTATATGGTGTGTTAAGAGGTGTCCTATAGCTATAATTATCTCATACGAATCTTTCCCAAGAGTCTAGGAGGTCAAGCCTTAGAGTGGTTTACTCGTTTACCTCGGGGGTCTATTTTTACCTGGCCAAAATTGGCAGAGAGGTTTATGCGTCACTTCTCATACAATATAGAAAGTGATATCACCATGGCAAGATTTATGTAGCACTAAAAAACACCCTAATGAGAATTTCTCTAGCTTCCTTCAATGGTGGAGAGGGATAGCTAGCCTCTTCCCTTGCGCTTTCCCTGAAAAACAACTGGTAAGTATCTTTGTGCCCAACCTAAATCTAGACATTGCTTTCCACCTTCAAATGCATTGTGTTCGCACTTTTGAGGAGGTTGTTGAAAAGGGGGTTCAAATAGAGAAAGCCCTTATTACCAAAGGAACTCTTAAGTCACAACCTAAGGATAATCATTGTGTTAAACCTACGGAGAAGCTGAAGATATTTTTAAAAAACAAAAACATGGTGGGTGACGGGATCACAGATTCCAAATGTGTATAAACAGTTTAAACTGATCAACCTTTTAAATTGACTAAAGGACCTATTCAAATACCACCAAAGTGAAGAATGTTCACTCCTCTCAGTGATCCTTTGTTAGTTATATTAAAACAATTAGATGTGGCTCACATGGTGGCATACCCTACGACACAACCCTTTGATGACAGTGCTCCAAAACCATCATGGTACAAGGAGCATGATCTATTACGAATTACATCGTGCCAAAGGACATAAAACATGAAAATGTATGCAACTTTGTCACTATATTCAAGACCTCATCGACAATGGGGAGATAGAAGTGGACAACCCAAAGAAAAATCAAACACCCAATGAAAAGATAGGCATATATAAAGAACCATTCCCCAAGCATGGTAAATCAGAAGAGTCAAAGCCAGATCAGGGAGAGTCATCCCAGAGTTATAAATCAATGAATTATTTATACACCAAAAGAGAAAATAATCATTATGATTAAATTATTGGATGTATTCACTCTCCTACTAACCATGTCAACACCATACGAATCAAGGGAAAGTATTGGGCCATGGTAACAAGGCATGCCTGCCTTTTGATTCCTGAACCCTCTCCATCAACCCCACCAAGTGGTAGGTATGACCTCTTAGAGCAACTTGAGAAAACATCTACCAAGATTTAGATCTTGTATCTTCTTAAGATATCAAATGTACACAAAGACATTATGTGCCAAAATCTTTAGGGGTGAGGAGTGCCATTAGATATAGATCCTACACATCTTCAGGCTGCAGTAGCACACATTATACTAACTGAACACGTCACCTTTGATCATAGGGAAATACTAGTTGAAAATCCAATGCATAATCTTCCTTTGTACATTGAGGTATATGTTACTTGTAAGAAGATCAAACGAGTGCTTGTGGACAACGGATCAAGGTTGAACATATGCATGCTAAATTTGGTTAAGTAGCTAGGACATACTAAAATAGATCTTGAGTCAAACATCATTACTATCACCACTTACAACAATGCAAAAAGGGATTCAATGGGAAAAATCACGTTGCCCATGGAAGTGGGTTTCATTTTTCATTAAACAAAGTTCCATGTCTTGGACTTGGAACTTCCATATAATATACTTCTAGGCTGACCATGGATTCATACCATGCAGGCCGTGTCATCAACATTACATCAATGCATTCAACTAAAGCATGAGGGACACACTATTACAATACAAGGAGATTCAGAGCCCTTCACTCATTATAGAGCTCTTAATAGTTTTTCATGTAAGGGTACATATGCGTGTCCCTCCGCTGATATAGCCGTTCCTCTCCAATCTGAAGCCATGGAGTCCTGGGAAGATTCAGATTCTCTCAGTTCTTGCACCCATGGTGCCTCTACATCCACTTCTCCTTTTTGATTCATGGGAAATGAAGATCCTAGAATATGGCTATGGAGAATATAATGTACAACAAGTCCTCTTGGTTTCAAACCTCTCATTGTCACCAAAGACTAGAGGTCGACCCAACTATCATTTTAGATGAGCTAGAAATGAGAAAACTATTAGGTCATTTTTACCTGGCGGTTTGTTGGTAGAAGAAAAATTGTTAGATCCACCTATGACTTGGGTCCCAGAGGATACTCATCCAACATTTTATCAAACCCTTGAATACGATAAATCTAGTAGAATGATGTACTCCATGGGATACAAGGGCCTTAGATGTGGAAGAAATGAGCAAGGACATCGAGAACCAGTACCTCTCCCGTAGTTTAAAACAGAAAGATATGGCATTGGAATTCATCCTTATGGGGCACATCCCAATGATCAAGATGCTGCTTACTCTGAACATGAGGATAGCTATGACTATCTAGACAACGATACGGATTCCCATTGTAGCCAATATGAGGATCTTTCCTCCATGAACCTATTCATGAATACCACTATCCTAACCATAACCCCTATGGAACCTACACTTGACCTTGTTTACCCTTCCCTTATTAAATGGGACCAATAATGTCATATGTCACTAGACCTATTTAAGAATGATGAAGCTATCGTAGAGTTCATGGGTATTCAAGATACAATTCCCATTGGAGACCACATGAAGGGCTTCTATATTGACTTGGATACCTATGCCTACTTTGGTGAGGAGGCTGAGCTTCGTGGTTAGTAAAACTTAAGAAAAAGTGAGGGAAAAAGCTCCAAAACAAATCCTCGGCAAAAACCAAAGTCCAAGTTGCATAGTGAAAAACATATTTGAGGCACTGGTTGACAAACAGGGTGTAAAAATCAAAGGACACTAAAAGTGACCACACCAAGGATGAAAATCTCATGGAGACATCCTTGGACGAAGATCTCAACATTCCTCCCGATCCTATGCATATGGAAGACTTGTCAAAGTTACTATTAGAGGAAACTATCAATGTAAACATTGGTATATAGGAGGACCCAAATTATTCAAATTGGGAGCATCACTCTTGGCATGGGAACAAAAAATGTTAACCATGATGGTACAAGATTTTATAGATGTATTTGCATGGTCCTATAAGGATATGTCAAAATTATATCTAACTTTTTTCATGCACAACTTAGTTGTACATGTAGACGCTAAGCCTATTAAGCAAAAGCTCAAAAATATGCACCCAAGGGTGGCCTTATTGGTTAAAGAAGAATTAGAAAGATTGCTTGTGGCAGGATTCATTTAGCCCATTTGAATATTTTGAATGGATATCCCAAACATCATCCCTATCCAAAAAAATCCTTTCGGTATCAGAATCTACATGGATTTTAGAGACATTAATAAAGCTTTCCCTAAGGATGATTTTCCACTACCAAATATTGATATGATTATGGATTCAACAGCAGGATATGAGATGCTATCTCTTATGGATTTCTTTTCAAGTTACAACCAAATCAAGATAGCTGATGAAGATCAACATAAAATAGCTTTTACAACTCCTTGGGGTACCTTCTATTATCAGGTAATGCCATTTGGTTTCAAAAACATAGGAGCTACATATCAAAGGGTAATGATAGTAATTTTCCGTGATATGATCCTTGATATCATAGAAGACTATGTGGATGATATTATCAGAAAATCTAAAAACAATGGTAGATCACCCTACTATTTTGCAACGTATCTTTGAGCACCTACAAGAATGTAAGGTCTGACTGAATCTAAAGAAATGTGTGTTCAACATTCTATCAGGAAAATTGTTGGGCTTCATTGTATCAAGAAGGGGGAATTGAGGTAGACCCTGCTAAAGTGTTTGTTATTTCCGAGATGCCTCCTCCTAAGAACATTAAGTAATTACGTAGCTTACAAGGAAAAATATAGGCTATTCATCATTTCATCTCCCATCTTGCTGATAAGTGTCATTCATTTACCCACCTACTTAAAAAGGATGCCTCTTTCATATGGGAACTAGGAGCAACAACAATCCTTTGCCTTGCTCAAAAAATGCTTGGCCAATCCACCTATCCTCATGCCTCTAACTCCTAGTGAGCTTCTCCTGCTTTATATCTCTACTACTCAATTTTATATTGGTGTGTTGCTCACCTAATATGACCTTGGTCACAAAGAAAAATTGGTGTACTACCTCAGTGGCACTCTCATCGCTTATGAGCTCAACTATCCCCAAAATTGAAAAATCTTATTTGGCTGTTGTTTTTACTTTTTAAAAACTTCACCATTATATATTGAATACCAAAACCAAGCTTATATCCAAAAGTTGACCCGCTCAAATACTTGCTATCTAAACCCACCATCACAGGAAGAATGGCTAATTGGATCATTCTACTAAGTGAATTTGACATAGAGTTTGTGCATCAGAAGTCGATTAAGGGATAAGTACTCATTGATCAATTAGCAGAAGAAACTTTGCAAGGCACTAAACCTTTGAATCTAGATCTTCCAGATGCCTCATTGTTGTAAATTGAAGAATATATCATGTGGCAGATACATTTTGATGGGTCCTTTACTTTTCATGGTTCAGGCGCAGGGTGTGGTCTTCATTACTCCTTCTGACAACCCTATACCGTAGGATTTTTGTCCGGGTTTTCCTTACATGAAAAAAATCGTAGAGTATGAGGCACTTATCATAGGGATGAAGCTCGCCATAAAATGGGAAATTCACCATGTTTAAGATTGTGGGTGATTCTCAGTAAATTATAAAGTAATTTAATGATGAATACAAGGTTAAGGATGAAAAACTCCATACCTTACAAGAAGTTGGTAGAAACTCTGAAAGAGTATTTTTTGTGCATCAAATTTGAACAAATTCCAAGAGTGCAAAACAGATCTACAAATGCTATGGCCACAGTGGGTTCTATGCTTCGCATTCCACTAGAAAGTAATGGACATGCCATTCTTTGTGGAAAATCTACGTCAACCTGCATATGACATTCCAGAATCATGTCTGGCTTGTGATGTTGTTGGTCCTGATTCCCCGTGGTATGAGCCCATCTTTACCTATATGAAAGACAACATGTTCCCTCCCAACAATCTCTCATTCTAAGAAATAAATCCTAATTTTCCAAATAGCCTGTTATACCCTTTTAGGAGGTACACTTTATTGTCATGGCTACGATGGGAATCTATTACGTTATCTCGATATGATAGAGTTGGTCCAAGTGATCAAAGAATTACATGAAGGGGTGTGTGGAGCACATACTAATGGAATGATTTTGGCCAAGAGATTGTTAAGAGTAGGCTGACTACTGGCCTACTATGGAAACCAACTGTTGCAACTATGTAAGAAAGTGTGTACTTTGTTAGAAGTATGGAAATTTCATCCATGCTCCATCATAGCCATTGCAACCCATCACCACCCCATGGCCATTTTCTAAATGGGGACTTGTATTCATTTTTAATCCTACCTCAAAAGGAAGAACCCCATGTGCACCGGCCTATCACCCAACAGAAGCTGAGCGCTCACCTGAGGCACGCATGGGTACTGAGTCTCTCTTTTATGTGAGTCTAGTGGGAAGCATTATCTATGATTGTAAGAGTATTTAGGAAAGGATTTGATACATACAAGATCCATAGGGCTTATAACAGCCTCCAGATCCTTACAGTCACTTTAGACTGAATGCTTTAGCAGATTCCAAAACATATGACTATAACAAAAAGAAATATATAACCATTCATTCATATCATGAAAGGAAAGAGAACTCATAAGAACAAAAATATACATTAAACCCATTGATATTCATATCTATTTATAACAAGTAACCTCAAAAGATTCATTGATTCATTATAGAGTGTCCCAGAGTGCAAACCGCAGTCATGCGCATCATTGAACATATGTAGCTAAGCTAATAGAAAAGAAAAATACAACTCCATGCTTAGTACATCCTTTCTTGAACCAGAATATCCACTCACAACAATTCTGTAGAGCCTCCCTTCCTCTCTAACCCGCTATATCTCCCTCTATGTATATATCTATCTATGTCTCTCTTTTTTCCCATGACAAGGAAACTTGTATTTATCACTTTCTCAGGTTTCCAACTTGCCTTTCCACACCCTCAGATATGTCACCAAGTGTCGAATGTGGTCCTCCATGCGAGCATGTTCCTTCAGACCTGAGCTCTCTATTCCATCTCATGATAATCTTCTAGAAGATTCCATTCTGGCATGCTCTTTCCTGGGCCAACCTGTTTCCAGGCTAGCATCTTATCCACATGCAACTGATCACACTTTTCACATGTCCTGCCTTAGGTGCTCAAATTGGCTAAGTCCTAAACCTCCTTTCACACATCACGTGCACTATAGGCCTTTCTCTTGCCTGATTTTTCCTTTTGTGCCATCCAGTAACTGAGATCCCACGCACCCACGTGCCTTTATACTTGGTCAATAAACCAGGGGCCCAACATCACCCCACACTATGTCTATTCTCTGTCCTTAGAAAAAATTTACTTGACCAAGAGGTAAGTTGTTTTATGGGACCAAGATGTAGACTTATACTTTACAAAAATGAACAAGTAATGAAAGAATAGGGGAAATAATTAAGAAATGGGAGGGGGGGGGGGGGGAAGAGCATCAATTCAAAAGGCTAGGAAAGTCCTTTTGCAGATCTACCTCTAGCTTATTCCACACTTCGACCTCATCCTTCACCTTCTGACATAGGTCGCCCACCATGGTGCTTACTTCATCATAGCTTAGGCCAATTCACTAGGCACCCAAAGTGTCCATAACATACTCCAATTCCTTACCTAGGTCTATGATCTTATCCATTCTTCTGGTAATTTAAGGATATATTTCCTTTAACCAGGCCTTAATTGAGCTCCTTAAAGCCTAAATAGCCTCTTATTTCTTTTCTACCTTAGCTAGAACCTTGTCCCTCTCTGCCCTATTCCCTTTATTCTTTTCTTAGAACTCTTTCAATTTTACTTCAAGCGTGGTGACCAAGGAGCTCGCCACCTTATCTCTATTTGCGCATGTGTCATATGTGGCTTCTACAAACCGGGCAATGACCTTAATCTCCACAAGTACTTGGTTATACTCGATAACAATTACTACTACCTTTAATCAGTCTTCCTCTTTCAACCACGCGGCCACTTCTTCTGTAGATTCCAATGCCAAGGGTCACCTCTCCATAGTGAGGATACGCATTAGGTCTTCTAAGAATTCCAAAGTTGATGTGTGCCTCTTAGGTATTGGCGTAAGGTCTAGGTTCTTTAATATGATGGCACTCTTGATTGACTCCACCTTCTTGTAGACCTCGAGCACCTTTACCTTTTCTTCCTTTAACTCACACCTTTACTGTGCACTGCTTAATTCCTCCTATTTTAAACTCTTGACCTTCTCTACCAGTTCTTCCTCCTTCTTCCCCAAGTTCACCTCTAATGTTCTAATTCTATCATTTCGTGTGAACAACCTAGCCTTGGTCTCGACCGCAACTTTGTTCAGAGCATTGCATACTTACTCGTCTAAAATCTCATGAGCATTTACCAAGGGGTTGTCTCCCTTATATTCTAGCAACGAGATGAGTGCTTTCTAGAAAACTTCAAATTTTGGCTCATCAATGTGTGACTCGAACACCCAAGAGAGCATCTTCTTGGTCTTAGGGTACGTGTCATCCTTTTCAAAAGACCCCATGGCTAGGAGCCTTTCCGTGGGTAAGATGCTTTAGAACCATGTGCATAACACCTTCTTTGTGTCATCCACATAGCCCATTATTTGTCTTTGTTCTGTATTCAGAGTTCTCCTACCTAAGCGCGTTCCTTTAGGGAAGCTAACTATTAAAGTGGGGCATCCTAGGCTGTCATGTTCCCTTTCAATGCTCTCCTCCTTCCCTTCCTTAAGCACTATGTCCGAACTACACTCTAACTCTTGGTCCACAAGGACTTTGAGCATCTTTTTCACTTCTCACTCTGCTAACTTAGTAATCTACTCTTTTGTAAGGCTTATGGCTCCCTGCTCCTAATCTACTCTTTTGTAAGGCTTATGGCTCCCTGCTCCTTGGAATCCTTCTCATTTGCCTTCGTGTCTTAGATGCCTTCCTCATCTTGTGCGCCCTTGGGATACACAAATACAAACTCTTGCTTCTCCTCTCTTCTTTCTTCCTCTGAGTCATAGATACTAAACACATGTGGCTCTTTTCCCTTATTATGCTCTTCTTCCTCGTTGCCACCACCTTCACTCTCATCTTCTCCTTCTCCAAAGTACTTTTTCAAGCTTTCAGTTGCCTCCGAGTCAGCTTCTTCATCCACCCTCTACTTCTTCTTGAGAGGTGGCTTCTGATCAAGATATTTATCCTTCTCTTCTTCCTTCCTCCGAGTCATAGACACTAAATACATGAGGTTCCAAAGGTTCCTTGTCTTTCTCTGGCTCTTCCTCCTCATCACCACCTCCTTCACTCTCATCCTCTCCTTCTCCTAGATATCTCTCCAAGATGTCGGTTGCCTCCACCCTCTGCTTCTTCCTGAGAGGTGGCTTCTGATCAGGAAATTCGGCCTTCTCTTATTCCTTCAGTGATTCTTCCATGGTGGTGGGTTGCTCAGGTACCTCTACTTCTGGCATCTTCTCCTTTACTGGAGACTTCATTCTCCATATGTAGGTACTTGGCTTTGCACTTGTGGATGGCATGCTCACTGTCTGAGCAGTCAGCACACTTGGTACTCCTTCCTCTCCTCTACCTCTCTTCCTAGACGTTGGCTTCTTCTTTCCCAAGGGGTCTTCAGGTATGGATATTTCATTCTCCAAATATGAGCCCTTTTCAAACTTTGCCCTTATGTGCATGTACACACGCGTCATGGATCCTTCAGCGATGGGAAGTGTCATCAGCCTAGTCATTTGGATCTTGTGTGACACATACTTCTCTGTGTACATGCACTTACCACTGGGGTAATTCAGCTTCTTCCTCATCTCCATGTGTTCCCAGTCTAACCTTCCTAGTTCTAGCCTTAGCTTCTTCGATTCCTTAAATTCATTTACTCCTACTTGGAAGTATTGGGTAGTGAACATGAAAGGAAGCTTGCACCAAGGGCTCCATGATTCGTAAATAAGCTTGAATCTGCCCAAGCAGTAGTGCTGGTACACCATGAACTCAAATTCTCCCTCATTGGCTATAGGGAGTTGTTCAGGGATCCTCCACTCTACCCCAAATGCATTCCTCAAGCACGTATACCACTTTTCCAGCCATGCTTTGTGGGGATCCGTCATTGTATCACAAGCATACTTCTCAAACCTCTTCACGGGTTGAAGGGTCTTCAGCATGGTACTCCCACACGAACTTGTCTGAGGCATCTGACACTCTAATTTCTGCAAACACTATCGTGAGCAAGACATTGCCAAAGAGGATCTTGTCCCCTTCCTTCGCACACTTAACAATCTCTATAATGTACGCGGACAAGTTGTATATAGTCCCCTCTGTAATCTTCTTGCAGACATATAGCCAAGGTTTGTTGACCTGTGTCCATCTTTCTTGGCCATTCAGCTTAGTCACAAGATGTGTGGCCATCTTCATAACAAGGTACTTGATGTCTGAAATATCATAGTAACGTGACCCTTTCTTGCATGCATACTCAGTGACTATCTCTTGAAAATCCTCGTTGTCACCAAGGTCATCTTCTAGGTTATCTCCCTCACATATGAGGCCTATAAATTTTGAAATCAACTGGGGAGTCATGTGCATCTTGCGCCCAGTAAAGTGGAAATAGTCTTTGTGCACCCGAGACATCAACCACTAGTACAAGTGATCTAGCTTCCCAAAATAAGGAAAATCATAGAGTTGCAACAGCCATGGCTTCACCAATTTTACCTTAACGTCGTCGTCATTTATGGGTAAATATTCATGTGTTCACTTGTTAGTGGGGCGTACCAATTCCAATGCTATTTCTTTCTCTATGGTGTTTGTGCAGTGATTATAGTCACTAACAAGTATGCTTCTCAAGTGGGATTTTGATTCCTTTCCCAACATCACCCCATCTGGATATTGCATCTCTGCATACCATTCTTCATTTGTGTCTACTTTAGGTTCTGGTTGTTTAGCCTTAGCTTTTCCCTTTCCTTTCTTGGGTGTCATGGTCAAGGTATTTTTATCACTCCTACCCTCTCTTGGTTACTCTATCTTTCTTCTCCAACCTTCAATCTCAAATCCTTGATATAACTCTTCTAAACTTGTGCCCTAGTTTATCAAACCCTAACTTGGATAAACTCTTCACAAGACAGTGCCTTTTCCACTCCTTTCACACCCGTGTAATTCCTTCTAGTTTTTAATCTCAAACTAGCTCTTCATGTTTTAATCACACACATCTTCCACTCGATCTAATCTGAAAACCCTATTTTATAACACTTGCTTATATCTCCAACTCTTCATTTTTGCAAAGTAAAAATGAGAGTGCCCCGACCCTTTATTTATAGTTTTTCCTTTTTCTAATCATTAAATGCTACTTTACCTACCCCCTTACTTTGTTCTTTTAATGCATATTTTTCAAAAAAAGTCCATCTTCAGCACCTTCACTCATGCACCCTTCCTACATGAAAACTTATCCAACCTTCTGGCGCGTAATCTAACCAACCTAATAGGATACTCTTGTCCGTGCTTAACCTGCACTAAAGGAACTTCTTCTGTCCACATTCTTGCTTTCACCTACCTCGTGTTACTTTAATGGTTCTTCCTTTTCCTTTGTATGTACGATCTACCTATAGCTTTATCATGGCACCAATTATTTTATCTTTTCTCTTCATCTACCTCTTTCAACCAAGCTGCACAACAAGGCTCTTTAACACAGCTTCCTTGGTACTTTAATCACGCGCTTCTTCACTTTTCTCCACCCCACACTTAAACGATGTGTGTTCCTCTGCACACTCACAAATTCTCCAAAAATAGCAATAAGGGTACTAGTGCCCAAGGCACAAAACCAAAACAACAACCCGAAAGGGAAACATAAGAAAAGGAAATGCATAAAGGAAACTTCTAAACTAACTAGCAAAATTTCCTTATTTACAAACACCAAGAAGACTTATTTATAGTAGGGCTTCAGTCTACTTCCATTGAAGTGTCCAGGAAATTCCATCCCATCCAGTGCTTGAAACTGGCATGCGCCTGAATCAAGGATGTACGAAATTGTGTAGGGACCCAACCAATGGACTTTCAACTTTCCAGGATGGTGCAGAATCTTGGAATCATATAGTAACATCATCTGCCCAACCTCAAAATTCTTGTTTTTAGTGTGGTGATCATGCCAAGCCTTTTTATTTTCTTTTTCTGTTATTTGGCTCCATCAAGCAAGTGATTGTCTCTCATCCAGTTTCATTAGTTTGTCAATTCTTTCTTCCAACGCTTGTTCATTGGCTAATCCTCCTACGTACATTATTCGAAGAGAGGGTAACATAAATTCAACTGGTAAAATGGATTCCATGCCAAACACCAATTTAAAAGGTGTTGCTTCATTTAGTCTTTTATACGTAGTCCTGTAAGCTCATAATACTGCCGATACTTTGTCATCCCAATCTTGTCTTCCAACATCACAGATTTTGGTCAAGGTATGACTTAGTATTTTGTTGAATGCTTTCATGGTTCCATTTTCTTGTGGGTGATAGGGCATAGTCTTGTGATGAGCCACCATGAACTCTGATAACAAGATCCTCACAGTCTTATTCAAAAAATGTGTACCCCTATCACTGGTCAAACTCAACGGACATCCATACCTCGTGATAATGTTCTCCCATAAGAACCTTGCCGTTATTGTTGTCGTGTAATCTTTAGTTGGGGCTACCTCTTCCCACCTTATGAGATAATCCATACAAGTGATGACATAATGTGACCCAGTCCTATACGTTGCTAGTGTAATAGGTCCCAAAAAATCTATCACCCATTTTTCAAAAGGTTCCCCGCTAGGGATAGGACGCAAAGGCATTTCATCTCTCCTTACTAGTTTTCCAATGCACTAACAGTGGTCACATGCCTTACAATAATCTCTACAATCCATGTACAAGGTTTCTCACCATAATCCTTCCATTAATATCTTGCGCGTGGTGGCATCACCTGCATAATGCCCACCCACACTTCCTCCGTGTGCTTCCTCCATGATGGCCAGATGCTCATTCTCTAACAAACACCTATGTAAAACATCATCACATCCCAATTTGTATAAGTCTCCATTAATCAACATGTAGTGCGTGGCACGTATGGCCAACTGCTTCTTTTCTATTGCCTTCATTCCATCCGATGCCACACCTTCTTTTAAAAATACTGCAATCTCCTCTAAATCCAAGGGCGCACGCCACAACCTAAACAGTTGGGCATCTAGCATTACTTCCTCAATACTTTGTGTGTCCTCTCCTAAATCAATCTTCACAGATGATCAGGTCCATAATTACTTTTTCTAGGCTTTACTAAAACGGTGAATTCAAACTCTAGAAACAACAACACCCATTGACATATGCGCCCTTGAAGAACGGGATTGTTCACCAAATACTTTAATGCCATGTGGTTGGTGTAGAATACAAAGGATGTTACCAGTAGATACTTTCTAATCTTGAAGAGCATGTAGATGATCGACAATGCCTCGTGCTTGGTAGTGGTATAATTATGCTCTGTTGGTGTCAACTTCCTGCTCACAAAACAGAGAGGATGATCAACAATCCCCTCACCTGGTTGTGCAATCACTGCTCCAATGGCCTTTCCTGTGGCATCTACATGGACATGGAAGGGCTTTTCCCAAGAGGGAAAACGTAAAATAGGCACGGTAATAAGCCTATCTTTTAATGTATCAAATTCCCTCTGCTGTGCCTCTCCCGAATGGAAGGAAATTTTGTGTCTAAGAAGCTCCTCTAAAGGTGTGGTGATCTTGGCATATCCCTTAATGAATTTCCTATAATATCCTGTATGTCCAAGGAATCCGCACACTGTGCTCTAGCTAGTAGGTTCCCTTAACCCCACAATAACTCCAACCTTAGCGGGATCTACCAGTAATCCCTCCTTACATATGATATGCCCCAATAGAGTCCTAAAGGGAGTAGCAAACACACATTTCTTAATGTTGAGGGATATCCTCAACTACCTACACCTTTCAAACATTAATCTCAAGCTATCACAATGGTCCTTAACCAGACCATATACTGTCCAATCATCCAAATAGACTCGGAGAAATTTATGGATGAAGTCCTAGAATGCTTGCACCGCTATATGCTAAAATATATCAGGCACATTCTTTAACCCAAAGGGCATGACCGTATATGCAATAATTCCCCACTCAGTGGTGAAATTCATCTTCTTCCAGTCCTCCTTTACAATCTGGACTTGGTGGTATCCTAAAAATCCATTCATAAAGGAGTAGATTTTGCTCCCAGTGACTCCTTTCAAAATATCTTAAGTGAAGGGGATCAGAAATGGATCAATGACACAAACTACATTCAATTCCCTATAGTCCACAAAAATCCTAATCCGCCCATATTTCTTGATGTTAATTACCATTGGACTTATCCACTCTGATTCTTCCACTACCTTAATGATCCTAGAAGCTATCATCTTTTCTATCTCCTCCTTAACCTTCACGTGTAAATTGGGATTCATCTGGTAGGGCCTTTTTCTAATTGGGCGTGCACTATCCTTCATTTTTATCTTCATCTCCCCCAAGGAATGGTGAACACCTTTGAGCTCATGGTACCCACATGGGAATAAATCCTCAAATTCATGTAGCAGATCAATGATCTTTGATACTTCCTTCTCTGTCCAATAATCCCCAATAATAGCTTCCTTAGGTTCTTCTTCCCAACCGATGTTAATTTTCTTCATCTTTAAGGGCTCATAGTAGGCACGCACATGAGCATCTGCACTATCCCCTACCTCATGTGTTCCAATAGAATGGATAACATCTAAGCTTTCTGATTCCTCTCCATCAATCACATATACTAACTTTCCCTTCTCTTTTTCCAAATATGCACACTCAAGCTATAACTCTTCTGCTTCCTCAATTTCTTCAAAGCGTGCCTCCAATCCTAGTTCACCAAATAATTCTAACAGCCTATCTTCCATTCTGGCACTATCCCCCATGGTAAGGCACTTGATACCCTACAAGGTCTTATCAACCGATGGCTTGTTACTCCGATACTCAAAGGTTTGAATAAGGTTAGCCGTGAGCTCTTGCCAATTCCTTGTCTGGCGGTGTGTCTCAGAATGAATGTACCATGCGCACACACAACCCTATAGTGTAGAATACAACTTGTGCACCCAGAGGGATGGTTGCAAAGCTTTTACACCTTCTCTACAGACCTTTTCACACTCCTAGATATGGAAAGAGGAGGGCTCCTTCCCATGGTACTCTTTGATGATGGTGGGTACATTACTTATAGAAAATCTGGCAGAGAGAGAAATTCTTACCTCGCACCACCATAAAAGGCTCTCCTGATGTGTGGCCCACCAGCGAGATGTTGTGCCAAGTAAGACATAACTTAACATCTCCCTCCATTCCTTCTCATTCTTCCACTGAGCTTCTACCTCCTGCTGAAAGATCTCAGGGAAGGCTCCTCCTAAATACTTGGGTAGTTGTTTTCCTCCAAGGCACCTAACAGTGTGCACCTTTGTTACCTTGGTCACTGACCCTCTCAACTACCATCCCATTAATTCGTAAGTTCCATGCACCCAATTTTCACAAGCTAGACTAGTGGTATCACTTACTAACTGAACATCTTCAAACTAGATAAATCTGTGACTGTTAGTAGGGTGTAACATCTCAGGGTCTCTAATTGAGTGCACATAAATGTTTTCCAGAACTTCTTCTCCCAACAATTCAATATAGGGTGTTGACTTCCCATCAACCAGGGGTATAATGACCCATTCCTCTTTGTTCTCAAATCTGATGTACCCTTTATTGAACTGAAGGTCTGCATTATTCTTGTAACACCAAGGGCACCCAAGTAGTGCTGAGAAATTTTCCACCTCAACGAGCACCAAGACTTCAAAGTACCTAGTAAACTTGGCTCCTTGAATAGTAATAACTACATCCTTAAAGACACCAATGGGCATTGCCTTAGTCTTGTTTTCCATATACAGCACATTCGAAGATGGTTGTAATGCAGGTCTTCCCATCTGATGCCATGCATCCAAGGTCGGGACATTAACCTCTGTGCCAGTGTCAATGAGTATATTGTTGAGGAGCCATCCATCTACAACTGCATTCAATGTAATCTCCTTGTCATAGTCGAGGCTATGAGGGGGAAGGTTTGCGTGCAAGACCTATCTCTCGTGCTCTTCTCTGGCATGTGGAACCTTCTCTCTCAACCAAGATCCTAGTAAAGGAATGATATTATCTTGCCTTAGCATCTTACACACCTCCTTGACCTCATCCAGGTCATCCTTTTACACCTTGATTCTCCTTCCTTGTTCCTCCTTTCTAGATTGCTCCTTTAGACACTACATCTCCTCTTGTAAGCTTCGAATAACATCCATGGTGTCCTGATATATCTCCTTTTGATGTTCTGATACTTTCCATGAATGACCTCTTCTCTTGAAACCAAGTTCTTCTGTCTTGGTACCTCCCTCGTGCGCATGGCTTCTGCTCTTGTTATTACCAAGACAGGCTTCAAACCTTCATCTCATGTTACCTGAGGCATCCACTGTATTTCTACCTTCATGATGTTGACCATTGGAGCATCCTTGTCCTTCCGATGTGTTGTCCATTCAAAATTCCCCTTACTCCTAAGGAGGTGAAAATTTAAAATTTTGAAGGTTAAGTGTCTTCTCTGTTATCCTGGTAATGTTAAAAGTCGAGAAATTTTAGAAAATCTGCATTTTTGGGTCATTTTGGGTGTTTTTCGGGCCTGTCGGATATTTTTGTCCTGCGTGTCCCAAGTTCAATTAGACCCTTTGTTCCCTGATCGGCCGGTTTACCTGAAGTCTGTTCTTTTCGGGCCCGTCGGAACTTTTTGTCCCAAATGAACCAAGTGCCATAGACGTGCTTAACTTTTCCCATTCTACCCGAGTCGCGTATGCATCTTGGTTATTCAATTTGGTAGGTATGTCTAAATCGACCTAAATCCGCATTCACGTCCCTTACCTTTCTCTCTCCTAAAAATTGCTATATAATGAGCATACCCCCTATGTGTTTATCACACTGCATTCATATTATCTTTTGCTCGAACCCTTATAATCTAAATTCCTATGCGCGTACCATTTCCCTCTACAATTCCTTCCTGAGTCTAGCTTGCATGATCTGCCCTCCGAATTACCATCAACATGAAGATCAAACTTTAGGGGCAAGAACAAATCTCACCACTAGAGTCTGTCGTTCCCGATATCGGGGACAGTGAAGTTTGCCATCTTGACTTTAGTGATTTTTGGTCGAGGTATGATAGACGCTAACCCTACACCAATGGCACAGATGATTCATGACAGCAGTTTGGCTTTCACTGGGGGTTTCCCAATCTCTGTGTAATGTGCAGATACAGTGCTTTCATGTGGAGCTCATTTCAACCCTGATTCGAGTGAATTGAACCAACAATACACGGGGAGCTCATCACCAAACTTGATGCTGCCCGCCATTGGCACTGCACTGAGGATTCTAGAAATGGATAATGCCATAGTTGTCTCTTAGAATCAAGCACAGGCCCTGTTCAATCAAGACAGTGACAACTACAAGGTGTGGGTGGCGAAGTCTTGGCTTAAAAACCCTAAGAAGGGATCATCTCACCTATCCAAGACCCTTTTCTGAGCAGATTTCAATGAAGAATTGTCAACATTTCATAATCATACTGGCTCGGGTTATGGGCTTGCCCTCTACTAATGAATTTCATTTCTAGATGTGCCTGCTCATCAACATGGTGTACGAAGGAACTCAAAATATCAACTGGGTAGAAATTATTAGTGATGAACCTAGCAGAGCAGCTGTCCAATGTGCAGCAAACGAAGAAATTCTATATGACTTCATACCTGATGTACACTCTGGAAGCATCAACGCAATGGTTTGGCTTTTCTTACATTGATGCTCACAAGGCTGATCTTGTGTATGCCTACTACCCACAGTTCACCCTAGAGACCAGCAATCGCAACTTCCAAAGGGTGAATGATGCCTTCACCATGTACATGGTCAGACTTCTTGAGGGTGACACTGCTAGAAGATTTTCTAATGAAGCCATGAGATCTAATATCGCACTACAGTGCCTATTTTATTCAATTCAGAAATTTTTCTTATATCAGGCTAGCTAGCTATGAGAGCACCCCTCTGAGGATTCCTATGTTCTACAGTGACAAGATGGCTCTGATAGAAGTATGCAAGAAATTAGATAAATTGCATAGAACCTGCAGAGACAATAAAATTACCGGTTTGCACTTCCCCATTTCTTCAAGCCTGTAAGAACTTGCTTCGACACACAGAATTGGCTCCCATTACTGAAGTTCCCATTGAGCAGAGTAGATTAAGATAACATATCATCATAGGGCAGATACAGAGGACTATTGGGCTGACTGTGCCGATGATTTTGAGGCCAGAAGGAGACATTATGGCAGGTTCTCTCTATAATTGATCCAAGAACTCGGCTTGTACGTAAGTTCCTGAAGGACTGAAAGATGACAACTCCAATCTATACTCATATGAGTATGACAATGTGGTTAAGCACAAATCGCTTGGAGGACTTGGATTGGTTTAAAAAAGAGAATGATGATTTGGCCAAGATCCTAGCTCCAGTCTTAGTCAGGACTAAGATCTGGTTTGATAAGAAAGTTCGAGAGCTTAGGAGGCACTCAGGGGAATCCACCTCCAAGGATGTTTCAACTCCAAGGAGGGAAGCATTGACTCCAAGATTAGACACACCTGTGTAAACCCCTCCTACCTCGTTAACTCAAGGACCTGCAGTTTCTACTCCTTCTTCATCCACTCAGGTATACCAGAAGAAACTCAAAGAGGTTAAGAAGGAGCATGTGGAAGAAGATTCCCAGAGAAAGCATGGTAGAATTGCCTTTGGGACTAGATAACATCATTGTTCTCAGTGAAAGTGAGGAAAGTGAAGTGCCAGTCCATGCAAGTGCCCCTGAAGCTCTGACGGATAAAGACAAAGAGGTACAGAGTGCTGAACTTCCAAGTGCTATTGATTCCTCTGCACCAGTTGTCTCAAGCACCCCACTCATGTCTCAACTTGAGACAACAGCTGTGCAAACCTTAAGCACCATGAGCTCTTTATCTCTTGGTTCTCTTGCCCCTCCTGCTTCTTCCTCCTCCTCTTTTGCATGGGTGCAACCTTTTGTCGACAGTAGGAAGAGGAAATCTTCCTCTCGGAGCTCAGGGCCAAATTTTGATGTTGTGGCAGCCTTGTTAGGCACTACTCCTGCTTCTCATGCCAAAAAAGCTAGAATCACCTCCAGGATAGTGTCTAATGCTCAAGGTCAGTAATTCTGGAGATTGCTAAGCCTACAGTAGATGTAAATCAGAGTAGGACTTACAGGCATCTGACCTAGAACTCTCAAGGATTCCTATGGGAGAGTCTACCCCTGAAGGTGAGATCCAGAACCTCCAAGAAGCGGTCACAAGAGTCATTGGGAGGGTAGAAAAAGGGCAGCAAACTATTGAAACAGTTGGAGGAACAAGCCCAGATTCTCACAGGTTTTATCAAATCTCTTTTGTCTAAGGACAAAGTTTTGGACCCTACCCCATTGACTACCCTTTCGCCACCTATAATTTTGAGCCAAGATGAAGTACAGAGTATCAAAGACATGCACAAGTATTCCGTCTATGGCAGAGCTATGGAGGCCATGGTGGAAGATATGCTTGTTGCTGGATTAAACTTCATCGATGAAGCTTTCAAACTCCATGGAAAAGTGAACAACTTGCAACAAAAGCTCTCTTCCACTATTGGGATCATAGATAAAGAGCTTAAACTTTAGAGCAGTTGCATAGTAGACCTCCGCCTCATGGGACAGACTGATGAAAACATTCTTTTGGCAAGTAAGGTTTTTGATGATGCAAAGGATAATCTGTCAAAATCCTGGGTCTACAGCGTGGAGTGGAAGATCAAGGTCCTAAAGGAGGCTTCGGGAGAATTGAAGAATAGCTGGCATAAGGGAGAGGCTTTCAAAACACTAGTTATATCTGATTTCAAAGATATACACTGTCATCTTCAGGATGAAACTTCTGGTGTGTCTCTCTCCCTACAAGAAATCAAAGCTCAATTCAGAGATTTTGTCAAAGGAAAGCTCCATTTCCAAAGAAAAAATGAAGGAGATCTTCTCTCTTCAATCTGCCATTGAAGAAGCAAATAAGGACTATCATACTCACATCGAGTTTGATAAGGAAATGGAGAAGTGCCTCAGATTTTGGACCCAATCTACAGCCAACACATCAGTCCCTCGTGGCAGAGATATAGTCGAGGCACTGAAGAGATTCAGATAGCAGATTTTAAAATTAGTGGGCCCCTCCCAGGCATAAGCACCTATCCTTCCCTTCCTAATTCTTCTCTTCTCTTCCATTTCTTTCTCTCAGATTTATTGTAATAAGTTGAGGTATTGCGATTGGCGACCCTTTAACTAATCATTACTTAAAAGAAGTAGTTACCGAGAGTAACTGAATTGTAAACTATATAATGGCCTCTTCTCGCCATTTTTAAGGAGGAAGAACTTGGCTCATTTTCGGAAAGTGTAAAATAAATCATAAAGAAATCAATACAGAAGAACTTTTCATTCTTTGTCTATCTGATTTCCTTTTATCCCCAAGCTTTTCATTTAATCTTGTTAAGATCATTTGTCTATATTATATTAAGAAGCTTTGTATTCTTGTAGATGTTATTTATAGAACATTGTGTCTTTCAAATTTCATCTTATTTGTATGATACAAATGATCTTGTTTCAATTCACTGTACCTTCGCATGCATAAGAGAATTACTCTATCATCTATAATTCTAAATGGTGCCTTTCTGCTCGTTCTCATTTTCTCATTCCTCAGTCCTTTTGTAACTGATAATCCTTATAAAAAACACTTTCGTAAATATCCAAGTTCCACAAAGAAAAATCATGTTTTGTATATTTGTAAATAGGTTCGTTTCTGAATAAGGGAACCTCTCCCATTAAAGGGGAGGGACTTCTTGTCCCCTGACTGTTGCTCTTTGTGAAGTCCTATTTGACGACCAACACAATGCTGGCCTGATTCATATGCTCAAATAACTCCAGGAACTCCTCATACTTACGCTTCTTTCTACACCACGAGCACTATAACAAGTTTGGGCACTCACGCTTATAATTTTCTGTAGATCCACAGGTAAAACATGTTCCACATGGGAACTCACTTCTTCCTCTGCAGTTACCCCCACCACGGAATCCTCCTCGAAATCCTCTTCCATGTGCGCCCCCATTTACGCGATCCTCATAATGGTGATCATCATTTTTAGAACTACCTGGCAATGCTAGTTTGGCGCACCCCATGATCAATGGCCTCATGGATCTTATCAATGAGCCTATACTCCTTTGTATCATGGGTTGTGGAGGTGTAAATTTTGTAATAACAAGTTACATTCTTCCTAATTGCATGCTACAAACAGGGACATCTACTTACATCATGGTCCCCATGACAGATCTCACAATCTACCGTCACTCAGTGCGTACCATCCTCTGGGGGATATTATCCTTAACGTGCCCCTCTATTTCACAATCCATGCACCACAAACCACTATCAGTCTCATGGACTGATTTCACAGAAACTTTTTCCAACTGTTGGGCCATAGCAACAATCTGGGCCTCCAAGAATGGGCTAATGCCAGTATCAATACTACCAACAGCCTCAACGCACTAGGAAGCTTCCAATACTTCACGCAGATCTGTAAAAATTTTATGAGACAAGGCCCTTCTAAAAGGGGTGATCAATCCTCCAAAAAACCACCTTATACATGCTGAGAAGGATGGATATCATATGATAACTTAGATAAGAGAGTTTTAAAGCATGCATCATACTCCCGCACACTCTTTGCCATTCCCTGTTGAATCTCCTTTAAAGCACTGATGTTTTTCTGCTCGAACCTAGGAATGTGGAATTCTACCAGGAAATGTATTCTTTAAATCAGTACAGTCCATCACCATTTGATGAGGGTCATACTTTCTATACCAGCTATGCACGTGCCCTTGTAACGTGGTTGACAAATTGACTAACCTTTCATTCTGGGGTTGTGATATCCTTTGCGAGCCATAATAGTTCACACTTGTGAACATTTTTTGCAGCATCTTCAATGCCCCTATAATCTAGAAAATGTAGAGATATTTCAAAGAATACTTGAGGTGGTGGTTGGGGTCCTTGTCTTGAACTAGAGCCTTGGTTCCCTCTGGTGTTTCTTCCACCGCTGGATCCACCAGGTCCATTAGGTCCTATACCTCTAGAGCCACCAGATCCACCTAGAACCACTGGGTCTAATAGGGCCTATAGGAGTTATGCCAAGCACTCCCATGGTCCCACTGAACTATGTGCCGATGGTCTATGATAGTGCCCCGCTACCACTACTTTGTCCCGTGCCACTCCCTGATGTGAGACAAAAATCTTGTACACTTTCCCCTTGGAGCTCGCCAAAAACTCCTCTAAGTACTAGAATATGGGAGCATCCATAGAAGAAGGAAATGAAAAATTGTACCTCCTAGGGAGGATCTGTCTCTTAACCACTAGTTTCAACTGGATCAATACTTCTTCTTAGTTCGGGAAAACCAAGTGTCAGGGCTCGGTCACTAGGTGGCGTTCAGATATGTACCAACGAATCTCCTTTCTCCATGTGACGAGCTCTCACAAAAAGTAAAGGGGTCTCCCTTACGGTTGCTTGCCAAGATTTAAGGTAGCACAGACTACTCAGGTTCCACGTCCTCCACCTGAACCTCAACTCCTTGATAAGTAGCTTAACTTCTTTCTCCATAAATCCATCACACTAGTAGCCTCACATCGTCTAGCAATTTCCCTTTCATGTGCTTCACCTATACTTGAGCCATCTTTCTTCCCTCTCCTTCTCTATCGTATCATCTGCCATATTCCTCCACCTGGGAGCTTCCTTACCCAAGCTCACCTAATGAGTTTAGCCAGATCATTGGGAGCACCTCTAAACTCATGGTAACCATCAATATCTTCATAGCTAGAGGAAGCTCACATGTAGAAATGTTCCTCTAGGTTCTCATGAGAAATTGAAACTTAGAAACCTCTGGGTTCAAGAATAGCTGTAGAAATGGTGTATTCACCTAGTGTAGCTAGCTAAGTAATCCTCTCCACCAATGATCTACAACATGGGTCCACATGTCAAGATCTACATCTTGCAACCTATAGTAGTCTTCTTCGGTCCATATCCAATGATCCATAATGCCAAATAGATCTAGATGCATAAGCTCACTTAAAGCCATCTATATAAATCTACCTGGGAAGCAGCTAGAAGAAAAGTCTCATACAGATCATGGTATAGGTTCTCTTCTATGCCATCTCACGTGTATTAAACCTAGGTCTAATGCTGAATCTTGAGCAAATTCATCCTCCATGCTCTTGAACCATGATTCAACATTTTCCAATGTTAAGCCGATCCATCATTACTATTTACACAAATCATGATGCATGTTATATCCCACTACAACTTCAAAAAGAGGTCCTGGTAATGGAACCAAGATGTAGTCATTCTTACTCCTAGCTCAACAGGAAGAACCCCATGCATGTCAGCCTATCACCTAGCAGAAGCTGAGTGCTCACCTGGGAGGCATAGCTTACGTGGGTAACTGAGTCTCTCTTTTATGTGAGTCTAGTGAGAAGCATTATCTATGATTGTAATAGTATTTAGGAAAGCAGTTGAGACATACAAGAACCATAGGGCTCACCTAATGGCCTCCATATCCTTGCAGTGACTTCAGACCGAGTGCTTTAATAGATTCTGAGAACATATACTATAACCAGAAATCTCAAGATACAACCATTCATTCGTATCATGAAAGGAAAGAGAACTCATAAGAATCAAATATACATTAAACCCATTGATATTCATATCTATTTATAATAGGTAACCTCAACGAGATTCATTGATTCATTACAGAGTGTTGTAGAGCTGCAGACCAAAGTCATGGGGACATCACTGGAGGTATGTAGCTAAGCTAACAGAAAAGAAAAATAACAACTCCATGCTTATCTACACATCCTGCTCCTGACCCAGAATATCCACTCTTTTGGGAGCAATTCACTGACTAGAGTTTTCCTTCACTCTCTAACCCGTTATAACTCTCCTAGGTATATCTCAAATTGATATATCTCATTTCTGTGTGTATGTCTCTCTATCTTTTCTTGTAGCAGGCACTTGTATTTATCACTTTCCTCTAGGCTACCAACTCACCTTGCCACGCCCTCAGATCCATTGCCAAGTGTCAAATTTGGTCATCCATGTGAGCATCTTCCTTCAGGCCTAAGCTCTCCATTCCATCTCATGATGATCTTCTAGAAGATTCCATCCAGACATGCTCTTTCCTGGGCCAACATGTTGCTAGGTTGGCATCTTATCTGCACGCAACCGATCACACTTTTCATGTTTCCTACCTTGAGCGCTCAAATTGTCTAAGTGCCAAACCTCCTTTTGTGCATCGCGCACTATAGGCCTTTCTCTTGTGTTCTTTTTCGTTGCAACGCCATCTAGTAATTGGGATCCTGTGTGCCCACGTGCCTTTATACTTGGTCTATAAACCAGGGGCCCAAAATTACTTGACTTGATAGGGAAGATTACCCCTAATTCATCTGATGGCCATATCCACATCATCACAGATACTGAATACTTTACCAAGTGGGTAGAAGTTGTCCCCTTAACCTATGTAATAGGAGCTTAGATTTCCAAATTCATCATGAATCATATCATTTTCTGGTATGGAATTCCTACAGCCATTGTTACTAATAATGGAAATTCATTCAAGAATAAAATAGTAAAGGATATCTGTCATTAGTTCCAAATTAGGTTAAAATAGTCTAAGCCATATCATCCCCATGGTAATGGACAATCCGAAGCCTCGAATAAGACTTTGGTGTGAATAATGGAGAAAATGGTAAGTAAGACAGGTCGTAATTGGCATTTTCAAATCCACCCAGCTCTTTGATCTTACAGGACCTCTATTTGCACTCCTTATGGGTGTGATGCCATATTCTATGATATTTGGGATGGAATCTATTATGCCACTAGAAATTGACCTTCCTTAAGAATCTCTCTTAGGGATTATCTGGATAAAGATGAAGATTACCGGGTGGCTAGACTGGCTGAGTTAGAGCTCCTATATGAGAAGCACATCCACACCCTTAATCACCTCAAAGTGTATTAGAACAGATTCTCTAGAATTTACAACAAGATAATCATACCTCGTTAGTTTGAGGTTGGTGATTTGATCATGAAAGAGAATCAATTCAACACAAGGGCAGCATGGGAAAAGAAAGGAAAGTTCAAACCACATTGGTTAGGACCTTATGTTATTATGGCTAAGTATGGCATAGGAGCATAAAAAATTTCTCATCCCAATGGTGATGAGCTCCATGAGCCCATGAATGCCATGCACCTTATTTGGTTCTATGCTTAAGCATGGTATGAAGTCTAAAAAATAAAAAACATGGTAGAATAGTCAAAATACAAAAAAAATCAAAAAAGAGAAAAATAAAAAGAGAAATTAGGTCATCCATAAGTGAAAACCACGCAATTTTGGCACGTTGGATAATTCCTTGGGTGAAAATTGGTTTCCAGCACCTTGGGAAGATTCAGTTTTCACAAACATCTTGCATCTGGAGGGTACTTTTACTTAGCCTAAAGCTAGTTCTTCCTTCGAGATTCCCTATGAGCCCGATCTAGTCCAGCCTTGATCCAGATTTGTCTCCTTTTGTTCATCTGTGAAGGGCATGGTCTTTGTCTATTCTCCATCTTACGCTGGGGGCACTTCTGCAAATTCACCTTCTTGTTTATAAGCACATGGCATTTGCCCTTGTATATTCCCCATCTAACACTGGGGGAATCCACGCTTTTCTTGGTTACCTATGCATAAGCTCTAGAAAACTATGGGAAAAACACAAAAACAATAGACAATTGTTTCAAAAAACAAAAAAACAATAGAAAATTGTTTCACAAAACACAAAAACAATAGAACATTGTTTCACAAAACACAAAAACATTCAAAAATGTTAGAAAATCCTAAATAATAGAAAATTGTCTTACAAAAACATTTACTTGCATTGTCTTGTTTCTTGCTTTACTTGATTTCTTGTATAGTTGCTTCTTGTTTGTACATTGGTTTTTTCTTTTGCTTAGGCATGCTTTTTTAGGATTCATCTTTTCTTGATTAGATTAGATTTATTCTTACTTGTACATATCGAGGTATGTTTTTGCATGATAATGAGTCGTGATACATTGGTTGTATTAGTTCATTGTGTTCTTTGTTGGAATTTGATTGTGTTTTCTTGTTACATGTGGATCATTTTGTTATCACATCATCATATTTCCATCAATATCATCACATCTAACATCATCTATACATCATATATCAAGAAAAAGTTAAGTATACATCATACATGAATGCTAAGCTAATCATCACATATCGTATCATCAAATGGGGGAAATAGGGATCGCAAATATCAAAATCTATCCCCACCACACCCAATATCATCATATCATCCCGTCCATTAAGTCTAGCACATCACATGAGCAAATACATTCGATATAACTACAAGATCTATCATATGGAAATCAAAACACATGAAATACATCAACAAATCAGGATACATATACATGTCAAATCAAATCAAGATATATCACAAGTACATCTATCTATCCATGCACTCCATTAAGAAATAATAAATAATGTCCAACATCTCATAAGCACATATGTCATGTCAAAAGAATGTCCATATATATATATATATACTATATATATACATGTGTGTGGTATTTATATATCAAAAATGGGTTTGCATCGCTGCTATACATCAAAAATGCCTTCATCGGAGGCATAAAAAAGAGATGATATACATAAAATCACTTAATACAAAATCCTTCATTAGAGGCATGTGTCAAAACTACTATACAAATAAAGAATGGTGTACATCGAGCACAATTTGATCATAGCCTTCATCAAGAGGCGTATGTGAAAATACAATCATCAAGGCTGACTTGAGCCCTCTGATGGGGTGGCTGGTCTGTCTCGTGGTGGTGGCATAGCATGAGCATCACTAGGCCTCACTGGCCATGGATGCTCCATTTAGGCCTATGGACTCTCGGACCTAGTCCCTCTACTCGACTGCTGGCTATAAGAAGGTGCCCACAACTCAACCGAAACTACCTCAAATTATAATGATCTATAGTAGGATGCTCTACCCTCCACTATATATAAATCTCTGTGTCTAGATAGTCACCACTATGCCATCTGTGCATCAAAAAGATGCTATCTCTGCCAAGGCTCAGGTAAGCTTGGCCTGGCCCACTACATGCTCTGCTCTCAACCTGTCTCGCTCTAGTATCACAGGCTGCAGTTGGGTCTATGTCTGGTGATATAAGCTCATCACCTGAGCCATCTGTGAGGCCATCTATCATATCTACTAAAAGTGAACAACACTATCACCTCCCTGGCCATCTTGAGCCTGAGCTTGATCTCACTCAGCTGTAACTGCTAAAATCTGGAATCGGGCTTAGTCTCTCTCTATTGTGACCTGGTCTCACTCTGCTAGAGCTTGCTGTAGCTTTTGCTATAGAGTGGATGTCGGTGCCACTAGCTGTGCCACCGGGGCATGTCCCTGTGCCACTCTAGAATACTGCCCCTACTCTTATAATCGCAGCTGGGGAAACTATGCAGGTTCCTGTCCTGGTCCCTGCGGCCTTGGTAATTGCACCTGTGTTACACCCTACTCATTGTGTGGTAGCCCTTCAAATGGATCCTCTGGGTCATGGGCTATTGTACCCTCCTTCATATCACCACCATGCCAAATATCTCTCACTAGATGAGCACCTGCTACCTAGGCCTCATCTGGGATAGTCAAGCGCTTAAGTAAAATAATAGTATACCAAGTCCAGTAGTCCACAGTGGTGTTCAAATATCTAACCTGTAGCATTGGATCCCATACCTGTGGAACCACCTATAAAAAACTAGCCCTAGCTCAGGTCACCTATATGTGAGGCCCCATGGTCAACCTCTCAGAGTCTTGATGGGCATACCACATGTCTGGCTATGGGACCCCCTACACCATGATTAGTTGTTGTTGGCATCTGTCTACTCTGTATAACTCAATGATGTAACTATGACTGCCAAGAATGAAATGCTATACTGTAGAAACACTGAGCTCTAAAGCATCCTTCAGCCACTATATCTACCTCTAGGGTCTCCATATGATATCCGTATCTAGTACCTCATCAAACTCTCAGTAATATCTGTATAAACTACCTAGGTGACCTCGTATGTTGCCGCCTACTGAAACCCACACCATATAAGATGGATCCTCTGGAGCTCAAACATGTAAAGTGCCTATGGGGCACCCAATAGTAATGTGATCCCATGCCCAAATCTATAGTAGCAAGGTTGGCCCCACCATCTTCTGACGGTGGTAGGTAATAAGATGAAGATCCCAGTATAAATGTGCTAGTATGCACTGGCCCCAGTAATAACACTCACTACTAAAGATCCCGTGTACTAGTGTCATCATACCTCTCAAAAAGGATGTCCTAGTCTTATCAGTGAGAAAAAACCCACTAATAAGTGATATAACATATAGAGGCCCTCAGTGTCATGTTGGGTCCGTGATATAATCATGTAGTGCAATAGTTATACCATCATGCGGTATATCATCTCGGTTAAACAAATCACTAATAGCTGCCCTGATCTGCCCTAGGTTGGAGGTATACTTGATCAATGAACCCAAGATGGGCATGTGGAGAATCTGCCACACATCCTCTAAGGTCATGTTCATCTCTTCAGTGGGGAGCCTGAAGTATTGCCTCTCACTGTGTCACTGCTATGCCAATGCCGTAAGTAGTCCATGATCTAACATAATAGATGTCATCTGGGATACAGGGCCTCGGCCCACCACCTCTAGGAGTATATCCACCACTCACATCGGTCTCGTCAGCACATACTACCCTCCGTCTCTGTAATACATGAATGGTTCTCACGCATCTAAAGTACTTGTAGGCATTTCTTTAAAATAAGACCACATGTCAGTTACTAACATTTCTTCTAAATTATGGCTATCATTTTACGGTTAACCCACAAATCCTAAATATTCTTCTAAGTATCAACCTTTTTGGCATTTTTATTGTTTTCCTCCATTTTCCAAGTGTTTGTACATGCCCTTTGGGATGTGTGTACCCTTTTGGCGTGTGCGCCATCCTTTCAGCACATATGCATGCACGCAACGACCTATGGGTATGTGCGCCCTCGTTCAGGTGCATGTGCATACGCGCGCGTGTGGACCTTGATCATATGCACTCCCTATGTCATGTGTGTGTGTGTGCCAAAATATGTGGTGTATGCATGTGTGCGTAGGTGTGATTTTGTGTACTTACACATGCGCGCATGAGCTCTAGGATGCCTGCGTCCCCATTTGGACACCTGTACCACCTTTAGTGCACCTGCGCCCACACCCACGCACACCTGACATGAACCCTAACCTAGTTTCCTACTTCTAAGGGCATTATCTAAAAAAATTACAAATATGGTTAGGGTACTCACAAAGATGCCATCGTTTGCATGCCACTCGTACCCTCAGAATATGTCTTCCCATCTCAATCGGTCCCGTACTCTCACCATCGTTCTCGTCGCTGTCAGAGCCTTGTGGTAAAAACTCAGCAGTGGACAGTAATAAATGAATTGGTCGCAGTGATTTACCTCCCCCATTCAGGGTATATCAAGCTATTTTTTTCACCGCTTGTGATACCTGGAGGCTTGTTTTGATCATCGTTTTCTCCTCTATTCACTTTTGAATAATTATTTTAATTAAATAATTTTTTTTCTCTTATTTTTCACTGTGCTGGGGCATTTTTTTCGTCTAGTACCCCTTTCTTCTCCCTAGGACAATTTTTATTGCTCCTAAGCAATTTTTCTTCTTAACCACACTCTCGTAAAATAATTATTTTATTAATTTTTTCATTATACAGGGACATTATTTGTCGTTTGTCTCACCTTTCTTCCACCTGGGGAATTTTCTTTTGCATCTAGGTGTTTCATTATATTTCTGCTATTTTCTTCTACTGTCCACCATATTTTAGAAGGCAAATATATATATATATATATATATGACTTCAAAAATCTAAAAATAGGGAAAAATTCTTCACAAAATCCTAAAGAACAAGTAAAAAAAACCTACAAAAATAGGTAACCTGCTTATTACAGATGAAACTTGTGTCTTACGCATGGTATTCTTTCCATATCCTACAAGTTTGTTTCACATCTTCCCCAATCAAACACAACTCGTGGATCACCAAATTCATAACCATTCACAAAGTTAGTTGCTTACTTCATCCATACTCTGGGGCATGTCTTATTGTCTGGTGTTATTTCGTTGCACACAAAGCTTTCTACTTGGACCCAGTGTCCATCATCATTTCCCCTTGCATGTATCCTTGCTCGGGGCATCATTTTTTTACCCTTATCATCAATCACGTACATGTGGACCTCTTCAACTTGATAAGAAATGATTTGTACAACTATCTTGACTGTTGTTGGGTTGGATATGTGTGTTCGTACTTGTTTTCCCTGTTAAATGAGCTTGTTTTCTTCTCATATCGCATTGAATTTTCTATGTTATGTCGATTTTGTGTTTTCAGCAAGGGATAATTGTTCATAGTAGGGCTTTTCATGTCATTCTAATGTTGTCATATGCTCACATTTTTCATAAGGACTGATGACGTAGATCTTTTGGCAATATGATGACACTAAATTTGTTCCAATACAAAGGCTAGAGGCTAGGTTATTCTCTCCATTTCTCTGTATTTCTTCTACATCACTTTCTTCTCACCCTTAAACTTTCGTTTCACTGGGCATTCTACCCCTACCCATTCTTCTATCTATTTCTCACCTTTTTTTATCGTCAATCGTCTTCCTTCATCACCCCATCGACACTCGAGGGGGCATCTCTCACGTCTACTAATTTTTCTTCTACCCCTTAGAAATTTCATCCATCTACTATATTTGAAGTGGTTTCACTTACGCCACCCCAAAGAGGGGCAAATGTAGACACCTATCATCACACCCGAGTAATTTAAATACTTAAAATTTCACTAATTATCTCCCTTCCTGCAAATTGGTGACATACCGTCAAGAACACTCAACCTTCTCTTTGATCGCCGTTAATTAATTACACTACTCTAATTAATTAAGTTGCCTATTCCAAAAAATACCCTAATTAATGACCTTTTGTTAATAAATCCCCCCTTCTATCTAGACTAATTTATTATTATTAATTAATTAACTTCCCCTTTCATTTAACCAATAAATCAATATTTAATTGATTTAATCCCCTTCTATATTCTAAATCATGCTAATATTCCTCTAAAAGCTTTTATAAGCTTGCACATGTATTAATTAAATCATCTTGATTAATTAATGAGCCCTCTTTATCCTCATGAGTCACTAAAGGACAAGCTAAACCCTCCTAAAGTTAACCCAACCCTATCTAAACCCCCCTTATCCATAACTAACTCAACATCTCTATTATTCCACATGTAAAGGGATGTATAGATTGCTTTATCCATTGGGATATATAAAGATCCCTCCTCCTACCTTTACACTTACACCTAAATTTCTTGAGAAGACAAGAGTTAAGAAAATATAAAATAGACTATAAGCTTTTCCTTTGTTACTCTTGGGGAATTCACCATTTGAAGAGCTAAGCCTCCTTTCTTGCATTTTCTAGCCAAGTGCTTGGGTCATATGGGGATAGTCAAAGGGTCTTGTATCTAAGCTTTGATGAGCTCCCATTCCTAGGTTCTTGATGATCAAATCTTTTAATTTGATTGCCCTGGAGTCTACATAGGTCCATTTTCTTTTTTTTGGTAATATAGAGGAGTAGAGGTTTGAATACTTTAGCATGTTAATTTGAAGTTAATGCATTATACTTAGTATTAATCTTGTTTAGCTCTCATCTTTGATGGTGCTTATATTTTTTCTTAGCTTTGTTATAGAACTATTTAGGTGGTAGTTCTTATTCATCTAACTTAGCTTAAGCAAAAATACACGTACACAGTAGGTAAAATAACATTTAATATCAGAAAAAAATAAAACCTATAAATAAGAAGTCAGTCACTCCATTATTTTACCTTGCATTTAGAAGTGAAAAGATCTCTCACAAACTAGGGCATCCAAATGCAATATGTGCGAAGAAAAATTTAAGAAATCTAAGAATACGTGACTAGAGTAGACCCACAAACTAGTAGAAAAGGAGTACATGAGCATGGAGGAAGTTATTGAGAAACATTGTCTTGTGGAAGAATTGTTCTAGTTAGGTTTGGCAGTGAAGGAAAGGTATTAGGAGGGTTTCTTCACAAGATTAAGTCTTGGGGTTAGATAAAGTGGTAGAGCAAAGAAAGGAGAATACATTTGAAGTGTAACCTAACCAGATGATTGACAAAAAATAAAACAACCACCTCACCTAAAAATTAGAAGGGAAAGGGAAAGGGGAAGAAAATGGTTGTTGTCGCAAGCACAAATGAAGAGCGGTACGTAGAGATACAATACTCGGATGGGGTATTTATATGAAAAGAATGGGAATCTCATTTTTGTAAAATGAGTGTGAGCGACTATAATCATTGCACTAACACAATAGAAAAAGAAATGGATTTGGAGTTTGTTCACCCAAAAAACAAGAGGACACAGGCGGGCATGCCCATATACAGCGACGAAGTAAAAGTTAAGTTAGAGAAAGTAGAGTTATTGAAACTTTATGAATTACCCTAATTTGGAAAACCTAAGCACCTCTATCAATGGCTAATGGTGCGCATTCATGAAGACCATTTTTATTTCAAAGGGCACAAGATGCGCACAACTCCCCAGTTGATTTCTAAGTTCATAGTCCTTATCTGTGAGGGGGATAGCATTGATGATGACCTAAGTGACAAGGATGCCATCAAGGAAATAATAGCCACATATGACTACAAGAAAGGATCACGATACTTTGAGATCACAGAGATTCCAGATCCCATGATGAGGATGGCCACACGCTAGGTAACCAAGATCAATGATCAAGAAAGATGGAATCAAGTGAACAAGGCATGGCTGAACGTATGCCTAAAAATATTTAAGGGGACATTCTACAACTTGTCCACTTTCATCGTGGATGAAATCATTAGTACCTCGCAAGAAGGTGAGAGGACACTATTTGGCAATGTCCTCCTCACAATTGTTTTCTCATAGATTAGAGTGTCTGATGGGCCAGAAAAGTTTATTTGGGAGTACCCAGAAGAGGATCCCTCACCCACTCGTGAAAAGGTTCATGAAATATACTTGTGAGACCATGACAACCACTCATAAGGCACACTTATAGAAGTGGTACAAGCACATGAGGGAATTGTTTAGGGAAGAATGGAGGATTCCAGAGTAGTTACCCACACTCGTAAAAGTAGAGGTAGAATTCACAGTGTATCAACACTTTTGCATTGGTAGATTTAGGTTGACAAATGATACAATGAGCCCCTAGTGCAAGCTTCCCTTCTCCTTCACCTCACAATACTTCCAAGTGGGGGTGAACAAGTTAAAAGAGACCAAGAGACTAAGGTTTGACATTAGTGAGGTGGATCAAGACCACAAATATCTACGCCAGAATTTATTCTACCATAAGAAGCACGTACACATGGAGAGATATGTCTCCCATGAGATACAAATGATGAAGCCTGTAACATTTCCAATCGTGGGAAGGGCTACAGCAAGGATATACCTTAGCAAGGCTAAAATTTGAAAAGGGTGCATACTTGGAAAAAAATGAATGCATCCCTGAAGACCCCATAGGAAGAAAGAATACCGTGCCAAAGAATAGGGAAAGAGAAGAGGTGTATAAAGCACCAAGTGTTTAGACTACACAAGCGGTAAGCGCACCAGAGACAAGCACTAAGCCTAGTACTTATGCGTGGAGAAAGAAGTCCCCGATAAAAAAAGGACTCTAGAAGAAGAAGCGCTAGATCACAAAGAGCCCATCACTCAGGAGAAGTCACCAGAGCAGGAGGAAGATAAAGTAGAATCTCCTGTCAAGAAGAAGCAGAAGGTGACAGAAGAGGATGACTCAGAGGGTACAGAGAGCTTGGAATCTTATAGAGGTGAAAGAGTTGATGATGATGATGATGAACTTGAGGCAGATCAAGGTCCTCCCGTATTTGAAGTACATGACTTAGAAGAAGGAGAGGAAAAAGAAAATGAGTACATCTTTGTCAAAAGGAAGAATGACAAGGAAAAGGAGGATGCTCAGGACAAAGGGGTAAATGAAGAAATTACAAAAGAACAAAGGACCCCAAGCATCACAACGGAATAGGTAGACGAGGTTATAGAGAAAGAGGTAGCAAATATCATCGAGGACCTGGTAGAGAAAGAGATGGAATGCAGCGTGGACATGTTGATGAAGGAAGTAGACGACGAGAGTGTAGGAAAGGAATATGGCAACATGGGAGGAGATCCTAGTTTGGTTGTAAGCTTTCCCAAGGCCGTGCGCATGGGGAGAAAGAGCAAAAAATCATCACGAGTTAATAGGATGGGCTACATTGATGATCTGAACAAGATGTTGCGTACACACTTTCAAAGTACCATACCAATGGATAAACTCTTGGCTATGACATCATTTGATGAGGAAGGTGCATACCCTCGGACGAGGAAAATGATTTCTTGGGAATTTGAGTCCCACATCGATGAGCTATAATTTGAAGTAAGCGAAGGGAAAATAATTAAGGTACTAGATTCAAAAGGAGACAACCCCTTGGTAAAATCTCAAGGGATATCAGACAAACAAATATCCAATGCGCTAAACAAGGTTTCAGTTGAAGTAGAATCTAGACTCTTCGGGAGGAATGAAAGGGTGAAGTTCCTAGAGGAAGAATTGAAGAGGAAGGAAGAAGAGATCGAGGAAAGAACCAAGGAATTAAAGTGAGAGGAACTAATTAGCGCTCAAATAAGGTGTGAGTTAAAATAAGAGAAGACAAGGGTGTGCGAGGTTTACAAGAAAGTAGAGATGATCACAGATGCCATTATCTTCAAGCATCCATATCTAACACCACCAACGTATAAGTATGGATCCACCCTAGAGTTCCTAGAGGACTTGACCCACATCCTCATAGTGGAAAGGTGACCACTGGCCTTGGAGTCTACAGAGGAGGCATCAACGTGGAAAAAAATGAGGAAAAGATGAAGGTTGTGGATGTAGACACCTAAAATATGCTTACACTTAGCATTTCATCCAATTCAAACCGATTAACGATACTTCCTTAATTCCCCATTCTTCACTCCATTCTCGGATGCCCATTTACGACACCTTCTTGTTCATATTCCTCCTATAAATCATCTAATTTGGTTAATATCTCTCTTATTAGCTAAACATTCCTCCTTTTGACCATTCTGAATCTCCCTAGTTCTCTCTAGACTACTTCTATTGCCTTTATAGACTATCTATGAGTCATAATTGGTTATCCAGACCCCTCCCAACTCTCAATGAGTCTCTAATCACTTGCTAATCAATTTTAACTATCCTAAACCCTAGTTAACTAGCCTAAATCAATCTTAACTAAGCCTAAATCATGTTTATCCTAATCTAATCTAAAAGAGCTTTAGTCCCACATGCTCCCAAATTCTAAACTCTCCCAATTGGAAAACTACAAATAGAAGGGTCACCCCTCCCATTCAGACTTACAACTTTACTCTTAAACACTTTGGAAAGGCATTAGAAACCATTTATGATAGCTTTAAGCTATAGAACATTTGGATCTTGGCCATACTCCATTGTTAAGAGCTCCTCCATCTTACATCAATCCATTCCAAATATAGTTAGTAAAGGAAGATCTAAATCTTGGCCATGTAGCCAACTTGGAGAGATCTCTTAGTATGTTTGGGAGTAAACAACACATAATTTGATTGCTTAGGATCTAAACTAGGTTCAATTTTAATAAACTTTCATAGAGTAGAGAGTAGTATACATGTTAGTTTTTGATGTTTTTGTCAAAGTTATAATACTTTTATGTTAGTTTCTCTTGTTTAGCTCTAATCTGATGGTGCATGGTTGAGTTAGAAAAGCTTTGAGGTTCTTTAGCCTTACTCCATAGCTTTTGTAACTTTCCATTGCATACATTTGGCATACTCGGCGGGGACACTTATGTCCATCCTCCATTAATGAAGGTCCTTTGAGTTCTTCAAAGTCATTTTTCAAGTTTTTTAGTTTAAATCACTTGTTATTTCCTCATTTCTGTTTTAAACCTTGGATTAATGAGCTCTATTTACATGCATTTGTGAGTTTAACATAGAAATAGGAAGCTTTGACTAACCAATAACCTATTTGCTCTTAAAATTTTGAAAATCTATGTTTTTTGTAGGTTTTTTACAGGGCACGCGTAGGTGTTTTAAGGTGACTCGTATCTCCATCGGAAAGGCTGCATACCCATCAGAATGTCCTCTTTGTTTATAAAAATTTTCTCTATAGGGACTTGTCCATGTCTTTGTTGGTCTGTTCGCGTCTCTGTCTCTCTGGACGCGTCTATGTAATTAATATTACTGTCTAAAATTTTATAGACTTCTTTTAACTTAGGCCATATATCCGTCAGTAAGAGCGCGTGCGTATTGAAACCCTAGCATACCTGTTAGATTAGGGCACGTAGGTGTTGATGACTATTTTGATCTTAATAGACCTGCGTAGGTGTTGGTATAGGCACGTACTCGTTGGTTAGGGCGCGTACATGTCCATTTGGGCACGCAGGTGTTACTGTCAAAATTAAAAAAAAAATTACATTCTGTTTTAGTTATTTCTCTGATATTTTTGATGCAGGTTTCTAAAGGTTGACAGGATTAAAAACAGGGCTAACTCTTTAAAATTTCAGTTTGCATGATTAAGTGTTTTTCATTCCTTAGCTTAAATTAGGATTTTCTAAAAAGTGTGTATGCTCTCTCCTCGCACTTTCAAAAGTGATCTTGGAGATCAAAAAAACTTGCACAAATTCTATTTTTTATGTTAAAAACACTTGCTTTTTAAAGGATAAAGTAACATTTTTATGTGCTTTTAGTAGGATTTCTGCTTTGTGTATGCTCTTCCTTCACACCTTCGGGCGATCTTAGGAATCAAAAGTAAGTGTGATTTCTCTTTTACCTCAATCAGCGAACCAGAAAACTACTAACCAACTTGTTGTCTACAGAACCTTACGTTGGTCAAAGAAAGGTGTTAAAACGAAGTAAAAACTTCTAATAAACGTGTGTTTGCAGATTTCCAAATCGTGTGCCACTTTTGAAACCACATTAAGATTAAAAAAGATAAAAAAACACACCATATTCAAACACACTATATTGTAGGTTTCGGAAAAGGGTAAGTCCCTCTCCGCTTAACTGGAACGTAACCCCTTTGGCATAATGCCTTAAGCTATAACAATGGGGGTGGTTCCAGGAACCCCAAAGTAGTCCACTCCTGAGTAACCTCGTGGATGAAATGGGAAGCGCCTCGCTTACCCACTTGACTAGTATTCCTTGTGAGTTAGAGTTGCATGTTGTCCGTATCGAGACCTTAGTAAAAGTACATGATGGATGCATTCATTTCCCACTGTACTTAAAGGCCGAACAAATTCGAGATACTCCCAAACTAGTCAGTTCGACTTTTTGGGTAAATCACGCCTCGCTCTTAGACAACCTTTGTAACACCTAGTTGAGAGAACTTATTAGGGAAACCATTTTTTCTGGAGGCCAACTTTCATAGTCCATTCGCGTCGTTTGCCATCACAAAGTGATAACTTGTTTGGATTCAGAATCATGTTTTTTGAACATGGTAACGAACTCATTCCAAGTTTGATCTGAGTGTCTTTCATCATGAATCTAGACAAGTGTATTACTTAGCTTAGATTCCTTCTCTTTTTTCGAATGAGGCAAAGCTCTGCTCAAGTGAAACTAAGTCTATTTTCACATGTTCTTGATCTACACCCATACGTTCGTACTTTCCACATTGGAAGTTGAACAAAGGCATAATTTACGTGTCATGTCAAAGATTGTGCTGGCCACTTTTTTGTATGTCTACACCCATCCATGTTTGTGGCTGGGGTGTTAAATGACTAAAGTGAGCGGGTACATTTTCACATCTTTGGCAGTCCTAAAATCTTGACTTCACGATCATCATCATTGTTACGGGTCAGTTTTGTCATTCTGTCTCTCCCCTAGTTTGTTGAATTTTGCTTGCATTCTGGTCATTCAGTATTGGTATTTACATTGTGTCTCCCATTCTTTGGGTACATAGTATAAATCCCTCTATTGCACAGTTACACTGCTTGCATTATCATAGACTTCTTGTTATACCTTCTACTTGATTTTAGTTTAGATGTCATATGGGTCTCTTTATGAGTGTTGATACTCGCGTTATATATAAAATGGTATAGACAGATTTGCACAATAATAATACTTTCTTCAATATAATATTCTTCATGATTATATCATATGAACAATACAATTATATAGGAGAACTTCTCCTATAATCAAGGAGGTGGCTACAACCACTCCTCCATAAATATCTATAAACTCACGTACACAACAAACTCCTAATATACATTATTGTTACATAAAAAATAATGTCACCAAATTACATTATAATATTACTGTTATATTATCAACCATGGAGCACTAAAAAATTGATTTCCTAACATTCCCCCCCTTAGTGCGAACATGGTAGAAAAACATCCACACACTCCTCTGCAGTATGCTCACCCCTGTGGCATGTCTAACTCTGTGACTCATGACCTTGATCCAAAAGAAAGGCTCTCTCCTTCCATGGTTTTAAACACGCTTACCACAAACCTTGACGTGACAGGAACCTCATCAACTGTCCACATCGTGTGGTTTTCTGGATCCTCCCACAAACCCTTTCAAGATCCATGAACTGACTTACTCTGGTGCTACTGTTCACCACTATGCTTATACATTAGGGAATTATGTAGGAAACACAACATGCATATCTCAAAACTGCACAATAGAAGATATACTGAAAATATTTCACATTACTTCTTATAAGAATCATAATGTTCTTAATTGTAGTCTCTATCATTGATCACTGCCACTTGATCTCGAACAACATAGAAAACTACCACTGCCACTGGAAGCTTTCCTTGACTAAGTCGTTTTGGGTGCAAAATGGGAATGGAACATTGGTATGTATTCCCCCCCACAATGTGAAATTCCACTCATATAGATACTGAGAAGCAAAATGCATCAAAGAATATACTCTTGAATGGATCTTGCTAGTTAGGTCTTGTTACACATGGTCACTAATGCTAGCGAACGTATTCTTCTAGCTGACCATCTTCCAACGAAGTACGGCAGTCAGAGGACCAAGTCAGTCAGAGGATCATTGACAGTCATCTACGCTCCAACACAAATCTCTTTCCAACATCCCTCAAATACCACACAAAATAGGAACACTGCAAACTGAAGCACACTGAGAAAATGGAAACCACACTGAAAATCATATACTCACACCATACATATGCCACCACAGCTTCTGTGCGGCCCCGTCGTTGGTGACTGATGAGAGGTCGTTGTTCAACCTCCTTCCTCTGATGCCTCCTTCCTCTGTTGTGACGCTGCTAGCTCAGCGGAATGTGAACATGAAGCTCAAGTTTAGCTATTAGATGTCGCGTTCCAGCGATAATGCATCCGTAAGAAATAATAATTTTTTTTATTTTTATTTGATTTTCTTACAATTTTTATATTGACCCTTTTTTGACTTTGACATTAACAACCTATTATTCACCTAAACACATTTTGACGACATAATGACAGTAAAAAAAACCTTAAAATCACCTGTTTGACAACAACACTCAATTTTGATAATAATAACTCAATGACTTGAAATTAAATCAAACTATTTACACATAATAATGTATATATACACCAAGTGACTCTTTTACCATAAAAATTACTTAGACTCAATAAAATAACAAGACCGCTAATATATTTAATCTAACTAGAGATTAAATAGACCCCTCCTTTTTTTTTAACTTTGAAATAAACAATAACAAACTATGGACCCACTATAAACACTAGAAGCATCTAAGTAAACTCATGGACTTAAATGGGAAGCGCCTAAATGACAAAAACATAAAATGGCACGACTTGTGATTTTTAGAGTTGTAAGATATCCGTATTGCGACCTTACAAAAACAAACCAAATACCACGAAATGGAATGCATAAAACATTGACCACTTATAAAACCAAAAGGGGGACCAAACATGTGAAATACTCGCCAAACTGGAAGGATTCAAGAATAGCAGAAGATGTTTTGGGTCATAATCTTGAGATCCAGAGCTCTGATTTGTACAACCGTTTGATGCGTCTGAACAGCTTGTTCCAAGAGATTCAAAATGATACTGAAATTAAGGAAGATATTGTTAGATCATATAAAATCTATTTATGACTGATATCACAGCTTCAACTTCGCTATTATCAAGCCGTGACTGAAGTGATATCCATGAGGAGAAGAATTGACCAGATATTATAGTCAGTTTTTTTAGCACAGATATTTCTGAATTCATCTGTAAATTGTATCTAAGTGTCTGACATCATGTAATACAAGACATGTTTGACATTAACTTAGCTTTTAGCTTAGCATTCTCTATAGAATATTCAAATTTCATATCAAGGCGTACAGCTCTGCCCAGAAGTCAAATTCAATAGACGGGCCTTTGAAATTTAATGCAGAAAGATGGATGTCTGTGATGTACATCCAAAAAGTAGATAACAGATGCCAAATTGGAATGGCCAACGGAAGGCTGGAAACATTTACGTGTCGTGTCTAGAGATCAAATGCAAAACTGAGTTACTACTTGTACAATATTAGAAAATCTTGACCATGAATCTTCATGCTAAAGCACAGTCTGAACAAATGAATTTCCATTTACCAGTAGGAAAAAGAATACAATATTACCCCTTTAGTCCTAATGATCTCAGACTTTAGCCATGCCTACTCATGATTACCAAATAAAATGGTATAGACAGATTTACACAATAATAATACTTTCTTCAATATAATATTCTTCACGATTATATTAGTCTTGAACAATTACAATTATATAGGAGAACTTCTCCTACAATCTTTGGGCAGGTGGTATACAATCCACTCCTCCATAAATATCAGTGTACACTCACGTACACAACAAACTCCTAATATACATTATTGTTACATAGCAATAATGTCACCAAATTACATTATAATATTACTGTTATATTATCAACCATGGAGTCACTTGACAAGTAATTGATTTCCTAACAATATATATGTTGCCATAATGTTGTCTTGATATCGAAACCTTGCTTGCTTGGTTGAGATATCTGGGATAGCGTTGTTACGATATATCTAGTTGCGACGTCCACTTTTAAAAACACATAGCTTTCATCGATACTCGAGTTATTACTAGGTATACCTTGTGTGGAGGTCACAATTGGCTCCTTTTTTTTACTTACACCTTGTTCATTTCAAAATTGACGTAAGTATTGACATGGTGTGGATCATCTTTGCATTGGGTTGTCATTTTGCACACACATTTTACATAGGGAGTATTTCCTGATTGATTGGATTTTTGTTTCACACTTGCGTGATTGTTCCTTGTGATTAATTCATTCAAAATAACTTGTTTTCTAGGAAAATCCTTTTTTTATCTCATCAATATTTCATCATCATGATGTCTATTTTCCTTAGACCTTCTTCATAAAATCACACATGCATCTCCGTACATACTTAAATGTCTATTTGGCTGCCATTATGCTGCCCAAATCAGCATGGGGCCTTCTTCATTTTGAAGAAGTTTGATCATCACACTATCTAGGTATAGACATTTGTGCTTAAATGAAACCAAAAATGACTGACTATCACGCGGTTCCTCACACTTACAGAAAATACAGAACCTAGGTTTAGGAATTCACATCAAAAGATACCCTTTATGACTAAACCTCATTTGGTTCTTTGTGCTCGAATTCCCACCTGGGTACCCTGTTCCCCACCTTCAATCTCATAGTTGGTGGTATGGTTTAGGATGCTTCTAATCCAAATTATTATTTAGGTTCACCCCACTCTTCTTCCGATTCAGATCCAAACTACCATTCAGATTCCCACTCTTCTTCTGAAATATTTGGATCCCAACTATTGTTCGGATACCCATAGATCAAATCCTGAATCATGGTCCTCCCTTCCTTCACAGGACCTTTATTCCAACACATATCAATGATGTCTTCCTCCTTTGAAGACTCGTGTGACTCCAAGTTCCATCGATCAAACATCTAATTGGGTTCTTGAGTCACGGTCCTCCCTTTCTTCGCAGGGCCTCCTTCATCAGTCGTCTCAACGACCTCTTCCTCTTTCGAAGAGTTCCACGACTCTGGGTTACCTCTATTCACTCATCCAATTTGACTGCCTACGTCAAAACTTAATGGATGGCTATGCGATCCTACTTTCCAACCTACATTATGTCGTCTTCTAGAAAAATGACCTAGGTCCAAATCCAAATCATCCATTCATGAAATGTCTATCGCCAAGCCTACTTCCTCTCTTGAGTCGTCTTCTTTTGTCAATCAATCTTCCCTGCTTAGCGGATCCATTTCTTCTAGTTAACCCCCCATGGTCGAAGAACAATAACCTCTATTGATTGATTTATCTCAGGATAAAGGACCAATCAAACTACATGAAGATATCCCTTTAGAGGATTGCAAACAAGGTTTCTTTCTTGAACTCGATATGCTCGCGTATGGGGAGGAAGAGTTTGATTCCTTTTATCAGAACATAGAGGAAGAGGCTAAGGTCATGGAACTTTATTCTTCTTCTGTTATTCCATCTTCACCTTCCTCTAAAAATGATGAGATGTTGGGGTCTAGCATTGATCCATGACATACCTTCTCATTTCCCAATCATTCCTGATTTATCATCATTCCTCAATCAAAATCTTGCCTTGGCTCACCTCCTGGTAGCCCATCATCTTCTTCTATCTTCGGGGCCACATCCTAGTAGCCCTTCATTTTCTACTTGTGGGTCAGCTCCTAGTCAGCCTATTACCTTCTATTCTTGGGCCACGTCCTAGTAGCCAATTCATCCTATTCTATCTATGGGACACCTCCAAGTAGCCCTTACTCATCGATACTTGGGCCACACCCTAGTAGTACCTCACCCTCATCTTCTATTCTTGGACCATGTCCTTGTAGCCCAACTTCTCCCATCTTAGGGCCATATCCTAGCAGCCCCTCATCATCTTCTATCGGTGGTTCACCTCTTGGTAGCCCATCCTCTTCAATTCTGTGGACTGTATCCTTTTCATCTATCACATATTTCTTCTATCAATGTTTGTGGCAAGCCCACTACCATTTCTATCGTTCCTTTCATCAATCATAAATGTTCACTTTCTTCTCCTTCTCGGGATCAAACAAGTCATGCATGTCAGCTTATAAGAAAACCCAAACAGGTTCATTATCAAGATTAGGTCAAAATTTCCAAGAGCTCCAAAGTCTCCCAACAAAGTCCACCTGATCTTAGGGTTCAAAATCAAATGCACGATTCAAGAATTGTACATCAACGTAACCATCAAGTATGGCACAAAGTGCATAAACCTATGGAATTAGGGAACTCCAAGCTCCCGCATGACGAAATTCTCATGTTTCAAGGATAAATCACATTCATTTGTTGAGTATGAGCTCACCATGATCATTGAGATCGGGGATAACATGACTCTTGATAAACAATCACGCTTAGTCTCCCTTATTAAGGAAGTTGCAAACATCGTTGTTGGATCTTACCACGCATAGATTGACTTTGTTGGTCCCACATTTCCAAAAACTGTCAAAAACCTAAAAATCAAAACAATGTCAAAAATAAAAAAACATGAGAAAACATTTCAAATAAAAATCAAAGGTACAAAGATCAAACATTGCAATCAGGTATTGCGTACACATGGATTTTATTTCTTCCCTTTCTTTCTCTTCTTTTACAAGTATTCCTATCATTTTTATCCCTTCGGTGATCTTTTGGTTAGCCTATTCGCACGTATTTTTTGTGACATTTATCTCTATGGTATCCGTTTGACCCTAGTCTTTTATCACCTTGGTAAATTAAAGAACGACTGAACTCTTAGAGATCCTATCACATTCAACATCTAATAAACTTGTTGTGAAGAACTTTTGAACATATTTGTTCACAATAGCCAATGTCGTCATCACAATCACTTCCACCTCTTTTAATCAAGCCATCAGTGGTTCTTAACCCCTTGTCAAACAAGAGAGCTGAAATAATTTTTTAGAAAGCAAAAGAATCAAAAAATCAATCAAAAAGTCATAAGCTAAAAGCTACAAATCAAAAGAAAATTGATATATAACTCTCTCTGTTGATGTAGGTGGTATATTTATTCACTTATTTAGTGTTATTCCACCTCACTAGGTGAGTCATCTCACTTAGGTGGACATGGATGTAGATGTCATCTTAGTTATGATAGATTTTCTTACAGAATCTGTCATATGTGTAAGTGTGTCATAAGAGTTACATTCCCATTTGGGAAAGTAACTCCTCTTCTCCATTATGGAGAAATCTTCTCTTACACGGGAGTTATACATCACTCCCCTATATGTACACCATCTCTTTTGATCTATGTTAAGCCAATACAAGCTAAGCTAAGGCTTCCATTCCACTCCACTTTTTGAATCTTGAGCTCTCATATGCATGCACATTGCTTTACAAAGCTTGCTTGTTTTAATCTCGCAACTCCTACACTTTGGTGAAGTGCAACTATTCGATGCTCATGAATTCCTTCCAGGTCTTCATCTTACACTCCTTCATGGTATCAGAACGTGGGGGCTGGAATCACGTTGCTCACCATTGTTGCTCCATCGTGTAGTTGCTTGTGCAAGTTCTTGCTTTTGCATGTTCTCTACTTGCATTTTTTAAGGGTTGTTGTTCGAGTTTCTTGCATATTTTTGAGATTCTAGTGGCATTTTCTGTGGGTTTTTTTTGTATTACTTGTTGGTTATGGTTGTGCTTAGGTTTAGATTTGGCGGTTTCCTAGCTTGGCTTCTGCTCATGCTTTGGGGCTCCTATATCGTGCCTGGATTGCTGCCTTTGGAGCTCTCTTGCCTTGGTTTCTCCCACGTTCAACGGCTCCTCTAGCTCAGACCTGTAGCACTTGGGAACCCTCACCACTGGTTTACCTTCATTCATGGCTCGGTGGATCATGTTTGGAACCTGCATTAAGATCATGCGGCCTTGTTAAATCATTTCTTCTTATGTTCGTGACTTTTCCTTGTGCATTGTTCTACTGGCACAACATTCTCTACATTCAACGATATAGGCTGTTCAGACCGTCACTTCAACCTGGCCTTGACTCGGTCTTTGGTTACCATTTGCACCAGTTTGTATGTGCAAATTTTGGACAGTGGCTCAACATTTTTTTTGGATTGTTTCCTTGGCTTCTGTTCAAACCGTTTCAAACTTGTGCTGGCATCCTACACATAGATCTTGGCTCGTTTGAATATGTTTTGACCTCAGCTCATGGTTTGGAGTTTACCATGCATTCTATGCTTTTTCCACTTGCTCAATAGCCTTTTGAAGTCTATTTTTGTGTGGTTCATGTTTTTGATCTTCTACAGGTTCATGTTTTTGATGTTGTGGGCACCTTGCCTGCATTTTTTTACATTGGAAATGTTTTTGTTTCCTTGACTGCATTCAATGCACATCTCCCCCAACCTATGTATCATCTTTGACAACCTGTCAATGTGGATTTGGAGTCATATCAGCACCTGTCAACGTGGCTTTGGAATCACCTCTGACAAACTGCGTTGAACTCAACACATTCCATGTTGCTCAACATAACGTCTTAGAACTTCTACCACCTACTGTGACATGTGGCTTAGACCCAACCCAGCTCTGCATAACAATGACGGTTACATGCACAGCCAGTCAATCAGACCTTTCCAATGGATACTCCACAACAGCTCGGTTAACAATCAAACGTGGGCCCCTCCATCCTAATTCCTTTTAGAATTGTTTATAGATTAAAACAATCACCTTTTTAATGTTTTAAGGATTAAAAACATTTTCATTGCATTGTAAATTATTTCAAGGAACTATTTTTGCTTATATTATGCCTTTCCTATGCATGTCAAAGATGGAGGGCGAGGTCCAGGGTTGGCAGGAGGCTAATCCCCCCTTGCAAGAAAAATAAACCCTTGCTAAAATTTGATGCCATTTCCAACGAGTAGTCACACAACACCCTTTACAACCTATTTCAGGCATTTTTTTAATGTGTTTGTAGTGTCTAGTACATTTTTCCATCAGTTGCGAGAATCGTAATAATGCCATAAATTTTGACTCGCAGCTCATTTTCAAGTGCTTCCTTGGTCAAAGTTGCATGATTTCTTGCACACTACATGATGGCATTTTCACTTTTTTAAATGCAATACTTTTATAAAGTGCCACATTCTAGGGGGGTTGATTGTACTCTTGGGCCTTCACACGCAGACGCATTATCAGCTGAGTCCGACGTCTTGCACCTTGCATACTAAATTTTTTCATCATGGAGAGTGCTCTTTCCAAATGTGAGCATTGTAGGATCACCTTACAGCCTCCGCCACTTCTCACCGAGAGAGAGACCTATTTAGCCTGGCATGCTTCCATGGAATGTTACTTCGCCTATGAGGGTCTTTTAGCCTTCTTACTTGGGCCAGTTCCTGCACCCACTGATCATCATCATCTATAGGACTTTCCTTGACACTTGTGACCATGTTTTTGGTCACATGATGATGCATGTCTTACTCGTTCTCTCTGGTTTCACGTGGCAGACTCAGATCCACCTCATCGTCTCTGGAGCATTCTTTAGTCCTTCTATGGAGACCCTTCACATAATGCCGCCATAGTTGCTGCTGCTGATTCAGTTGTCTCCTCCATTTCTTTGTGTGATGACAATTCCACTAACACATGCTTGCTTGGTTCTACTTCTGATGATGAGGATTGTGCATCTAGTTTTGATGTTGAGAGTACTACAGAGGACTCTTCTCCTCTTTCTCTCACTATTCCAGAGAGTGTTGACACTTCCCACATCTCATCAGATATCAAGTAGTCCCCTTCTTAGTCTCATATAGTCATTACACCCACCTCCTTTCCACTTCCAGTGTGTGAGGCCCATTCCACTCCTCTACCTTTATTGGATGACTCATACCTATCATACATCACTCTTTTGTTTGTTGAGCCCCCTCATTGGGGTGAGTGTCTGCCTGACCTTGGTCATCTTTTTTCAAAGTCTACTTATGATGCACTATAGGTCCCTCATCCATCTATAGGTGTTTCAGAGGATTTCATCATGTCTGTTGTTGGGAGTGCCCCTTTTGGGACTGTTACCACTTCCACTTTTCTGGAGACCTTCATTGATCCACCCTCAGGTGTGGATCACTTTTCTATTGTGGAGGATGTTTTGTTCCCTTCACATCACTTAGACATCCTTTTTGCGGGTGTTCCTCTTCACTCTGATAGTTCTACACACGTGACATTACCTTCGATTCCTTGGCACTCACTCGCTAGACCTATGTCACACTTCCATGCACCAGACTCAGAGTTCTTCATGTTGATGCCTTCGGTTTCCTTCACAGAGTGGGTTGACTTCCAACACATCATTTCTATCCTTCCTAAGGTAGGCACATAGTTCGTTGTGGGTGGCTCTTCTTTAGTCCTGAGGCAGAGGATCTCGTCATCGACATTCTTCTGGGAGACCTCCTAGAGCTGCAGAGTTCATATCCATCCATGGCATTTTCTGTGTTCCTCTTGTCTCCCTCTTCTTCTCTCTTCTTCTTCCTTCTGAGAGATTGCCTCTTTGTACATGGGTACCCTTTCAGGCTCGTCTAGAGCTGGGACCCATATTTGGGATCTTTCTTAGATTAGAGAGTGTGTTGTTCTCTTGCGGTGGATATTTTTCCCACTGGGTTTTCCTTCACTTTTCCCACTGGGTTTTCCTTCACTTCTTGGGATCTTCTTCTTGTACATGGGTGCCTCATCAGGGTTTTTGTCAAGACCCATTTTTCGTTTCTGACTTGCCACCTCATCCTAAGTTACGATGAAGGGGGGGTGTTGGTGTAGGTGGTATATCTATTCACTTATTTAGTGTTTTTCCACCTCACTAGGTAAGTCATCTCACTTAGGTGGACATGGATGTAGGTGTCATCTTAGTTATGATAGATTCTCTTACAGAGTCTGTCATATGTGTAAGTGTGTCATAAGAGTTACATTCCCATTTGGGAAAGTAACTCCTCTTCTCCATTATGGAGAAATATTCTCTTACATGGGAGTTACACATCACTCCCCTATATGTACACCATCTCTTTTGTTCTATGTTAAGCCAATACAAGCTAAGCTAAGGCTTCCATTCCACTCCACTTTTCAAATCTTGAGCTCTCATATGCATGCACATTTCTTTACAAAGCTTGCTTGCTTTAATCTCGCAACTCCTACACTTTAGTGAAGTGCAACTATTCGATGCTCGTGAATTCCTTCCAGGTCTTCATCCTACACTCCTTCACTCTCTTAAGGTATTTCCAATAATCTCTATCAGGGCTATGGATACCTGACTGGCAGTAGAGCAATGTTGCAATTAGAATCAAATGCATCTCTATCGGGGCTACGGATGACTGGCTGACAGTGGAGCAATGTATGGCTATCCTTCCACCATCCATTCACAAAATCATCTATCAAAATCAATCATTCCTACACATTCACTAGGGTGTCTTAACTTATTGTCTATTAAATCTTTCCTTCAAGAAGTAATTTAATTCCACGTTCACACACTGGATCTCTATCAGTATACAGGATTAGTACGTTACTAAGTGTCTTTTTTTGGACCTTGTTCAGACTCTTACTCTAGTTTGTATCTCGTCTCACGATTTTTGCCTTTGGCTAATCACTTGTTTCATCACGAGGCTTCTCAGTGACATTCATGTCTTTCACATCATTCTTCTACTTCATTCAGGACATCCATGTGTATAATATTTCCTTTTTTGCCATGTTTTCGAACACCTTTGTGCCCTTTCACAAAATCCAATCTCCTCCTTCCTTACTATCATGTGCTTTTAGGCAAACTTACACTGGGGGCATCCTTGCTTCTTCCCAGCAATTCATGAGTTTACGTTCATCATCATGTTGAACCTATCCATAATGGCCTTGGGTCCCACTTCTACACGTGAAGAGTTTTCCTTTTGATACCCCCACCTAATCGCTGGGGAAATTTTGCATCTTCGCCTTCTTGCGCATGCACATGGCCTTTCGCCCTTGTACATCCCATCTATCACTAGGGGCATCCACGCTTCTTTGTCTTCCTGTACATAGTTTTAGAAAACTTTCAAAAAAAACATTCAAATATTTTGGAAAAATCAAAACATTCAAATATTTTCAAAGAAACATCAAAAACATTATAAATCATCCTATAAACGTTTCTCTTTGGTTCTCACCTATCCATGTGCTCGACTCGCGGATCACCCTGATCTACAATAACTTACGAAAGCTAGGCTACTTACTTCATCTATACTCTAGGGCACAACGAGTTTTCTAGTACTATTTCGTAGTGCACATTGCTTTTCCATTAGACCGAAGTGTCCTCTGTTATTCCCCTCACATGTATCTTTTCTTGGGGCACCGTCATTAACCCTTGTCATTAATTCAAACAAGTTGGAACTGAAGCTTGATAAAAAAAACATTGCATTATGTTTCTCTGTTAGGTTAGCTTGTTTACTTTCTTGTATTGCATTGCATTTTGTATGTTGCATTGAGTTGGGCATATTTTACTTTCTTGTATTGCATTACATTTTGTATGTTGCATGGAGTTAGTGTTTTTTTAGCAATGGAAATTTGTTCGTATATGGCTTTTCATGTCATACTACACTTTTGTTCATTCTTTTTAATAAGGACCGATGATGAAGATCTCTAGCAATATGATGAAAAATAAAGTTGTTTAAAAGGAACTGGATGGATGTTATCTCATTCCCCCTTCCTCATACTCCTTTTCTTCTATATCCTATTTCTTTTCTTCTTCATCACACTATTCTTTCTTCTGTTCTCTTTATATCATCTTTTCTATTGTCAATCAAGTTATTCTATCACCCCATTGACAATCGAGGGGGCATCTTCCATTCTACTCATGTTTCTTCTATCCCTTCAAAATTATCTACTTATTTATGCTTTTATACTTTCTTTGAAGTGACGTCGCTTATGCCACCCCAAAGAGGGGAAAATGTAGACACCTAAAATATGCTTAAACTTAGCATATCATCCAATTCAATTGATTAACAATACTTTTTTAATTCCCCATTCTTCGCTCCATTCTCAGATGCCCATTTACGACACCTTCTTGGTCGTATTCCTCCTATAAATCATCTAATTTAGTCAATATCTCTCTTATTAGCTAAACATTCCTCCTTTCGACCGTTCAGAATCTACCTGGTTCTCTCTAGACCACTTCTATTGGCTTCTTAGGCTATCTATCAGTCACAAATGGTTATCCAGACCCCTCCCAACTCTCAATGAGTCTCTAATCACTTGCTAATCAATTTTAACTAGCCTAAACCCTAGTTAACTTGCCTAAACCAATCTTAACTAAGCCTAAAGCATATTTATCCTAATCTAATCTAAAAGAGCTTTAGTCCCACATGCACCCAAATTCTAAATTCTCCCAAGCGGAAAAACTATAAAATAGAAGGGTCACCCCTCCCATTCAGACTTACAACTTTACTCTCAAACACTTTGGAAAGGAATTAGAAACCATTTTTGATATCTTTAAGCTATAGAACATTTGGATCTTGGCCATACTCCATTTTTAAGAGCTCCCCCATCTTGCATCCATCCACCTCCATTGAAGAAAACAACTAATCACATAATTTGATTGCTTAGAATCTAACTAGGTTCACATTTCATTAAGCTTTCAAAGAGTAGAGAGTAGTATAAATGTTAGTTTTTGATGTTTTTGTCAAATTTATAATATTTTCTTGTTAGTTTCTCTTGTTTATCTCTAATATGACGGTGCATGGTTGAGTTAGGAAATATTTGAGGTTATTTAAACTCTTTCCATAGCTTTTGTAACTTTCCATTTCATACAGTGGAAATTGTTTCTTAGTACAAGAAATTCCTCTCTGATGTGAAATCCACCACCCAAGTTGTTGAGGCCGCTTATGACAATTGCACTGATAGAGATGGAGTCGTGAGCATTCTGGTCACCACTCATAAAGTGGAGCTCAAGGAATTCCAAGAGAAGAACAAGGAGAATAGATCAGAATGGGATAAAATTCTAGCCGAGGGTGGAGAAGAAATCAAAGGCAATTAAGACCTTGCGGGGCCTCAATCAAAAACTAGCTGAAGGAGTTGTGTCCCCAAATCACTCAAAGTATGGACGAAATCAAGGATTTGGGAAAACAATTGGAGGGGATCGTGGAAACAATGAATATCCAAGGATAAGGGGCTAAGCTTTGAAGAGGTTAGTGCCCTACTTGGAGAACTCTGTCATTAGGCACATAACAAATTCCCTGCCTGGAATAATTTGGAGGCAAAATTGAAGAAATATTTCCTCCTTCTCTTGCAGAAGTAATCATAGTTTCCCCATTATTTCATTCTTCCCTAAATTCTTCATTCCTTTATCTTTTCTCCAAAATATTCAAGGATAGCCATTCTTTATTCATTGAAGAAGGTGTTCCCAAGGGCATAGATCAAGCATAGTGTGGGGTGATTTTGGGCCCCTAACATATTGGCTAAGTATAAGAAGGCACGTGGGCGTGTAAGGTGTATTTGAAGAAGAGTGTGCAAGGTGAAATCACGCAGGACAGGGTTTTATGAGGGTTTAGTAGAACCAGTGGTGCACGCGCAAGGCAAAGCAAAGGTTTTGGGAATTAGCCATATTTAGCATATCAGGAAGAACATGAGGAAAACATGACCTGACTATGTATACGGAGTGGATAAGGTGCTGGCCTAGTAACTTGGAGCCCACAAAAGGAATATACCTTACGATAGAAGATTCCAGAAGGTCATCATGGCGAAGGATGGAGAGCTTTCATCTGAAGGAGCATGCTCCCATGGAGGACCACTTGGACACATGGCAATCAATCTATAACTTCAAAAAGGCATGGTAGTGCTTGTTAAGGCTATATATATGAGCGCCTGATAGGAAGAGAAAGATACACATGGAGAGACAGAGAATTAAAGAGAGGTGAATCTATGTAGGAATATTGTGAGGGCTCTATGGGTTGGGTTTAGAGGATCTATAGATGTATTTTGTATCAAGGGGATGGGTCTGAATATTTTTATTTTTACTATGAAGGGCTTAAGTCCAATTCTGATGCATGACATTGGTCTGACCTATAATACGAATCTTTGATTGGCTTAGTAAATGTAATATGGTTATCAACATACTCAATATGAATATATGTGTGGTTCTAGTTTTTACTTATGTATGTATGGATCAGTTTTATATATATTTCATATGAGGGGATGTAAATCCCTGTGAATTTATTTTCTGTTATGATTCAAATCTATGTTTTGTAATGATTTTCTTATCTGAATGAATACATTGGTCTAGAAGCCCATTCTAAGCTATAAGATGAATGTATGTTTTGTTTCCATTCTCTTCACTTAAGTCTCTATCGTAAATAATGCATTCTCACACAAATCACACAAAGGAGGGGCTCGGTGCCCACGCATGCCTCGCGTGAGCACCCAATGCCCGCTGAGTGATAGGCTAATGCTCATGAGATTTCCTTGTTCTTTTAAAGGGCTTAAAAATGACTACATATTCTAACATCCCTTCGTCATCTTCTATCAGTGGCTCATCTCCTATTAGCCCATCTTCTTCAATTCTTATACCATATCCTCTTCATCCCTCTACCAATTATCGAGGAAATCCCAGTATCATTTCTCTCATTCCTATCATCAATCATAAACGTTATCTTTCTTCTCCTACTTCTTGGGATCAGACAATTCAAGCGTCAGCTTAAAAAAAACCCAAATAGTTTCTTAACCAAGATCAGGTCAAAAACTTCTGAGAGCTCCAAAGATACTAACAAATCAAATGATCTTAAGGTTAAAAAATCAAGCACGGATTAAAGAACACACACCAACACAGCCATCAAGTATGGCGCAAAGTGTAGAAACCTAGGAATAGGAAAATTAAGCTCCCATATGAACAATCCTTATTTCAGGATAAATCAAAGTCATTTTTTGAGTATGATCTCACCTCAATCATTGAGATTCAGGATAACATGACTCTTGATAAACAAACATACCTAGTCTCATTTATTAGGGAGGTCATAAACATTGTTATTGGATCTTACCACACAAAGTGACTCTGTTGTTCCCACCTTTCCAAAAACTATCAAAAATATAAAAATCAAATCAATTGAAAAATACAAAAAAATGAGAAAACATAACAAAAATGAAAGGTACAAAGATCAAACATTACAATCAGGTGTCATGTACACATGGATGTTTCTTTCTTCCCTTCCTTGCTATTCTTATGCATGTCTTCCTACCATTTTCATCCCTTGAGTGATATTTTTTTAGCTTATTTGCATACATTTTGTGACATTTGTCTCTATGGTATATGTTTGACTTTGGTCTTTCATCACCTTGGTAAATTAAAGAACGACTGATCTCTTAGAGATTCTATCACATTCAACATCTAATAAACTTGTTGTGAAGAAATTTTGGACATATTTTTTGACACTATCCAATGTCTTCATCACAACCACTTCCACCTCCTTTCATCAAGCCATTTGTGGTTCTTAATCCCTTGTCAAAAAAGAGAGATGAAATAATTTTTCATAAAGTAAAAGAATCAAAATCAATCAAAAATCAAACGCTAAAATCTAAAAGAAAAAGCAAATTGATAAATTACTCTCTCTTGGGGTATTTCCAATAATCTCTGCCAAGGCTATGGATGCCTGACTGGCAGTATAGAAATGTTGTGATTAGAATCAAATACACTCTGTCAGGGCTATGGATTCCTAGCTATCAGTGGAGTAATGTACGGCTATCCTTCCACCCTCCATTCACAAATATCCTATCACCTATCAAAAAAAATCATTCCTACACATTGACTAGGTTGTCCTCACTTGTTGTCTATTAAATCTTCCCTTCAAGAGGTAATTAATTTCCATTTGCACACACTAGATCTCTACGAGGAAAATAGAATTAGTATGTTACCAAGTGTCTTTTTTTTTACCTTTTTCAGACTCTTACTCTAGTCCGTATCTTTTCTCATGATTTTTTCCTTTGTCTAATCACTTATTCATCACAAGGCTTCTATGATACATTCATATCATTCACATCATTCTTCTACCTTGTTCAAAACATCCATATTTATGGTATTTCCTTTTTTCCATTGTTTTTAGACACCTTTGACCCTTTTCATAAAAAAAATAGCCTCCTTCCTTTCTATCATGTGCTCTTAGGATAGCTTACGCTAGGGGCATCCTTGCTTCTTCCTAGCACTTCATTGGTTTAGATTCATCATCATGTTGAACCTATCCAAAATGGCCTTGGGTCCCACTTCTATGTGTGGAGAGTTTGCCTTTGAATACTCCCACTTAATTGTTGGGGCATTTTCACATCTTCACCTTTCTCGCATACACGTGGCCTTTTTCCCTTGTATATCCCATATAACTAGGGGCATCCATTTTCCTTGTCTTCTTGTACATAGTTTCAGAAAACTTTCAAAATCAAAAAAAACATTCAAATATGTTTCAAGAAACATAAAAATATATAAATCATCCTACAAAATTTTTCCCTTTGGTTCTCACCTATTCATGTGCACGACTCGTGGATCATTTTGATCTACCTCCATCTACAAAATCTAGGTTGTTTATTTCATTTGTACTTTGGGGCACAATGAGTTTCCTATACTGTTTCATAGTGCACGTTGTTTTTTCATCTGACCCAAGTGTCCTTTGTTATTCCCCTCGCATGTATCCTTGCTTGGGGCACCATCATTAACCCTTGTCGCTAATTCGAATAGGTTGGAACTGAAGCTCGATACCAAAAAAATTACATTATGTTTCTCTTATGGTTTAGCTTGTTTAATTTCTCATATTGCATTACATTTTTTTATGTTGCATGGAGTTGGGTTTTTTAGCAATGGACATTTATTCGTATATGGATTTTCATGTCATACTACACTTTTGTTCACTCTTTTTAATAAGGACTGATGATGAATATCATTAGCAATATGATGAAAAATAAAGTTTTTTAAAAGGTAGTGGATGGATGTTAGATCATTCCCCCTTCCTCATACTCGTTTTCTTCTATATCCTCTTTCTTTTATTCACACTATTCTTTCTTCTGTTCTATTTCCTTCATCTTTTCGATTGTCAATCGAGTTCTTCCATCACCCCATCGACAATCGAGGGGGAATCCTTAATTCTACTCATTTTTCTTCTATCCCTTCAAAATTTTCTAGTTGTCTATGCTTGTCTACTTTCTTTGAAGTGACATCACTTACACCACTCCAAAGAGGGGAAAATGTAGACACCTAAAATATGCTTGCACCTAGAATTTCCTACAATTCAATGGATTAATGACACTTTGTTAATTCCCCATTCTTTGCTGCATTCTTGGATGCCAATTTACGACACCTATTTCGATCATATTCCTTCTATAATCATATAATTAGGCTAATATCTCTCTTATTAGCTATACATTCCTCCTTTCGACCATTTAGAACCTCCCTAGTTCTCTCTAGATCACTTCTATTGGCTTCCTAGGCTATTTATCAGTCACAATTGATTAATCAGACACCTTTGAACTCCCAATGAGTCTCTATTCACTTATTAATCAAGTTTATCTAGCCTAATCCTAGCTTAACTAGTCTAAAGCATGTTTATGCTAATATAATCTAAAAGTGCTTTTTAGAATTTAGTCCCACATGCACCCAAATTCCAAATCCTCCCAAACCAAATACTATAAATACAAGGCTAAGCCTACCCATTCAAAGACACAACTTTACATAACAAAAAAAAAAAAAAAAACCCTAAGAAATCTTTGAGATCTCATGTGTATTAGCTTTAAGCTAATTATACATTTGATCTTAAGCTTACCTCCTCCATTGACCTTGAGCTAATAAGCCTCCTTTTGCATACTTAAACCAAATTTTGAGTAATATGGAGAGAACCATTGGCCTTGAAACTATTAATGGTGAGAATACATTCTTAAAAGCTTGGAAACCATAAACAACTAATCACACCTTTGATTGCTAAGTTAATATTCTTAGGTTTGATGTTTAATTAGTGATCTAAAGAGCAGAGAGTAGTATATATGCTAGGTTTTGATGCTTTTGTCAAAGTTGTGATGCATGCATAGGATTAACTCTTTTTTATCTCTTATCTCATGGTGCATGGTTAATTCAGTTTAAGCTTTGAGGTTCTTTAGCCTCATTCCATAGATTTGCTCATTCTCACTAATTCTATTACAATTAGTGATTTCCACTAGTTAACTAATGTTTCTTACCACTTTTGTCAATTAACAAGAAGGTAAACCAAATTTTGAGTAATATGGAGAGAACCATTGGCCTATGAAACTTTGTTGATCACCAAACTTTGTTGATCAACCAAACCTCTTTCACATTCAAGATGCCACTATGCGATGAATTGTAAGTCAAAATCCTCTTCAAAATATATCATTAGCATTTATTAGCTAATTAAGCCTATTTTTCCCTTGTTTTGTATTAGCTAATGCTAAGCCTATTTGATCCCTTTGTCAAAGTTGTCAACATACCCTAAAATTAGCTTAAACCCCTCTTCCAACCACACAAAATCACCCCACTTTCCTCCATAACATCTCAACAAGCTTCAAAAGCTTATCTTAGGTTCACCACCTCTTAGTTGACCCTAAGTGGTTGATCAAGAAGTGTACTCATATAGTTACTTCCATCATGACCCCAATTATAATACAACTAAGCACACTCGTTGTTCATTGTATTAGAAGGGGGAAAACTAAATTCGAGTTACTCACCTTAGGAAACCTTAGTAAATTGAGTTTGCAGGAGTAAAATTGTGAAACACAGGGAGAGAACCACTTAGGAAGCTTTCCGACTTGGAGCCATTATTTTTGTCTTAGTTGGTATACTTGCTTAAACCCCTCTTCCAACCACACAAAATCACCCCACTTTCCTCCATAACATCTCAACAAGAGATCTCACAAAGTGACAAATTTGTTATATTCAAAATATTATTTTTCAAACAAGGGAAACAATCTCTTAAATTTGAAACCATATGCTATTTTATCACAAAATCTACATAATGTCATTTTGTCCTATTTTTTCAAATTTCCTAAGACAAGACAAAACTCTACCAAAATAACACCAAGTTTATTTCAACATCACTTGGTCTACACCCTTGTTTTCTTGTTTCCCATTTCTAGACAAAAGGAAATAACATATACAGATACCATTGGATATCATGTGTCCACCACTTATGTATAAATAGATTACAATGTCAGAGCATAAGTGTGGAAAGTGTGCATGGTATGTACTCACGATCTAGTAGGCCCCCTTGTCTCAAAAACCCATATTTGAGACTTATTATCATCATAGTTAGGTGATTTCATCCTTGTCTTATTTTGAGTTATTACGCTGCCCGCATTGTAGCCATACAATTGTGATATTTACGTCATGTTTCCATTGTGAAATTAGGCCTAAATCTTTATATTGTAGAGTTATGCTGCTCGCACACATAGCAATTTATTGTTATAATTAGACGTAGTTTTTACACACTAGCTTTGTCTTCAATTTTGTGAGTGTTGAGGTTACTCTTTTAACATCGCTATAATTACATTTTGATACTAAAATTTTGCTTTATTGCAAATTTTGATTACATGTCCAAATAGCATTGTTACAATGCTCATACTTGTATTGTCCATTTTATAAAGCTTAGACTTTGTTAGTGTTTAGAAACTAGCTTTTAGTATATCTTTTTAGAAGATCACGTCAACATTCTCTTATCATTTAGGCCTTGTTTGTTGCAAAATTGACCTAACTAATGATATTATGTTGTCACTATTCGGTTTCAAACCTATCTAGAAAAATCTTAAGGAGTAAAATATTTGGTGTGACTAAATTTTGAGCATTATACGTCATTGCATTATTCTAGAAAAACTTGTGTCATATATTACCTTGATAGGGTAGCTTGTTTATTATTATTTAGTTCGTATGTTCGCATTGATCTATTAATTTTATGGATATTCTATATTCACCTTATTTTAATGATTTAGCGTAGTTACGTTGCGAAAATTTGTCTAAGGTCCCTTTTTAGTAATCCTTAGAGGAAATGTTTCATGTTGTATCTCCTATCTCGATTATTCCTACTACGCGAAGGGGATCCTAAATATTAGGAGCCGATATATTTGGAGGTGAAAACACTCTTTTAGAGGATAAACTCATGGTTGACCATAGTGGTGGAGAGGAAGATTCTCCTTGTATGAATATAGAGCGTCCTCTTGCTAATTTTTATGATTACATTTTTCAAACCAAACATGATGTTCTTAGGTGTGTTATGGAACTAGGATCTTGGTTACCTCCCATATTGGACCTTTCTCTCATTGCTGAAATGATTCGAGGAGAATAAGTAGACCAACCTCATCATATTGTTAATAAATTATCAAACCTAGGTCATGCCTCTACTTCTACATGATATAATAATGATGAGATACCATTTGAAACTGAAAAAGATTATTGAATACCTGCTATTAGAATATGTTGTGAAGACAACGAGGAACATGTTTATCTTGCACAACCTCCCCCTAATGAAGATTGTAACAAAGTACCTATTCAAGAGGTGACATTAGAACAACAGGTCCAAGCCCTCACTCACCAATTCGCTAGTTTGGCTTCACATATACAAAAGGAACAACCAAAACTTGTGAAACAAGCTATACCAAAGGAAAAACCAAAAACTTGGTTTCATGAGTTCCAAATAAACACTCCTCGATGGGAGACATGAAAAGAACCTTACGAGTAATTTCTCACAGAGAATAGAGGTGGTAATACACCTATATTTAACCCTTCGTATAGGCCTACGCCACCCACACAATATCCCCTCTTCAATCAAGAGTGGTCCATTATGAAGAACATCCTTCTAACATTACAAAAAAGCAAAATTGGTAACAATAAGAGATACCAGTTTGATGAGGTGTGCCCTTATCCATTTGATAGGGCCATGCTACAGGTACCTTTCCTACGACACTTTGATTTTCCAAAATTTGACAAGTATAAGGGAAAAAGTGACTTGCGTGACCATATTAAATATTTTTATATGGCATGCCAAGAGGTGGTGTTTAGCGACAATTATCTTATATACCTCTTCCCATGGAGTTTAGGAGGGTAAGCATTGGAATGGTTTATACGCATCCCCAAGGGATCTATATCCACATGGCCAAAATTATCTGAACATTTTTTATGTCACTTTTCTTTTAAAATAGAGAGTGACATTACCATGCTATATCTCTGCAATGCCAAAAAATGAAAAAATGAAAACTTCGCTACATTTTTACAATGATGGAGAGGATTAGCTAGCCTCTTTCCTTGCTCCATACCCAAAATTTTTTGATAAGCATATTTGTTCCCAACCTCCATCTAGACATAACATTCCACTTGCAAATACATTTTGGTAACATGTTTAAAGAGATAATTGAAAAAGGGAGTCAAATTGAAAACACATTGTTAGTTAGGGGGACTCTACAACCTTTCTCCCATGATCATAATGATTCCAAGTCTAACGAAAGACCAAAGTTTTTTTATAATAAAAAAAAGTAGTATTGGTGATGGCATAATAGACTCCAAGTGATTACAAGCCATTCACAACCACACACCTTTGAAGCTTGCAAAGGGAAATCCACCTACAAAGTATAAACGATGTACTTTCACATCTCTATTTAAATCAATATCATCCATAATAAAGAATTTAGAGGCTGTTGACATGGTTAGGTACCCTGAAACACAACCCTATGGGGAAAATTCATCTAAACCATCATGCTTTAGAGATAATGAATTCTACGGGTTTCACTGCGCAAAGGGTCATAAAACTGACAATTTTTTAAGATTAAAACACTATATTCAAGACCTAGTCGACAATGGTGATATTGAAATAGATTCTGCTTCTGATAAAAAATATCCAAATGAAAACTTAGGGATATTCAAAGAACATTTTCCCAATCACAAAGAAAATAAAAATATGGATCGAGGATAATCATCTCAGAATACGAATGCTAACTATGTGTCAAACAAAGACCATTTTGATGCCTTGATAGGTTGTTTTGACCCACTCATCGAGAAAATTAATACAATTAGAATTAAAACAAGAGAGTGCATCATGACAATGTGATGTGCCCACCTTGTTATAAATTCTAAACCTACCCCCCTCCTTCTTAAGAGAGTCATTATGATATGTTAGATCAACTAGAGAAGAATACAACCAAGATTTCAATCTTAGACCTTCTAAATATTTCTAACATCCATAAAGATATACTTTGCAAAAACCGACAGGGATTAGGAGTATCTATTTATGTTGACCCTATGAATTTACAAGCCATGGTAGTGTAAATCACTCCCGCAAGACACATAACCTTCAATCTAAGAGAATCCTTAACTAAAAATCCCTCTCATAACCTACCCTTACATATTGAAGTAATAATCAAGTATAAGAAGGTCAAGAGAGTGTTTGTAGATGAAGGATTGGGTCTTAAAATTTGTACTCTTAAAATAGTTCATCAACTAGGTAGCACAGAAGTTGGTTTGGAGACAAAGGTCATCACCATAAAGGCGTATAACAATGAAGAAAGAAAATCAGCTAGAATGATCACTTTCTCATTAGAATTTGGTCCCATAACCCATGATACAAATCTCCATGTCTTTGACCTGGATCTCCCTTCTAACATCTTTCTCAGTCACCCATGGGTTCACGCCATGTAGGCCATGCCATCAACATATCATCAATGTCTAAAATTGTAGTATGAAGGACATACACTTAGTATAAAAGGGGATCCCTAACCATTTAGTCATTACAGAGAATTTTCAGGCTATTTTCCTACCATTTACGAGTGTCCCTCTATGGATATTTTTGTCCCTATTTATTTGGAGGCCCTTACTTTATGAGTGGATCCAAACACCCTGACTCCCATGATAATGGTGTGTCTACATTAGAATCTCCTTTTTCTATGTGGGAGATGAAGGTCATAAAAAATGACTATGGAGAGTATAATATTCAAAAATCCCTTATGATTCTAAACATTTTGCTATTAGCCCAAGCATGTGGTAGACTGTGTTAGGAATTCCAAAGATCAAGGGAGAATTTCCCTTTTGAAAATTTCACTTCTTGTGGCTTGCTAGAAGATGAAAGAATCCTCAACGATATTATATTTCATCCTCAAGATGATTAAATGAATTTTAGTTATAATTCATTTAGGTAAGTTATCCCAAACATAATCATGCTTACTATGAGATATCAAGGATGTGGTTGCAGCAACTAAGAACAAGGTGTGTTAGAATTTCTTTCAATACCTCATCACATACCCGGTAAATATGGTATTGGCGTCCATTTATATGAGTCTCACCCTTCAGATAATGAGTATTATTCTTCTGAGAGTGAGGATATTTTTCCGAAAATGAAAGTGAAACGTATTCCAATTCTTTACGAAGACATCACCTCTACAAACCTATTATCTAACATGGCTATCCTCACCATAACCCCTATTACACCCACTGTATCCCATATAAATCAAACATTAAACCTCATCTACTTGCCGCTTGTTAATTGGGATCAACAAAAACATGTACCTATTGATATGTTTCAAAACGATGAGGTTGTTGGTGAGTTCCTGAGCATCAAAGATAACATTCCAAGAAATGATCACGAGAAAGACTTCTCCATTCATCTCAACTCATGTGCATACTTTAGAGAGGAGGTAGAATTTTGTGGAAACTTAAGCAAAAAATTGAGCGAGGGAAAGATTCCTGCAAAAAATCCTTGTAGAAAGAAAAAGGGGAAGTCTTATGGTGAAAACCTCTTCGAGGAACTTGTGGACAAACAAGTGGAATAACCTAAGGAAAAGATCATGTACCCATATAAATATGAGTACCTCCCTAAACCACATTTGATAGAAGAGGATATCAATATCCCTCTCCATCCTATGCGTATGGGGGGTGTGTCAAAGCTACTAGAGGAAGATACAATAGATGTTAACATCGACATAAAGGAGTTGCCTAGAATAGTTAAGTTGGGAGCTTCACTCTCAACCTAAGAGCAGAAAACATTTACAATACTTTTGAGAGAGTATGCAGGCATATTTTCTTGGTCTTATACCAAAATGCTAGGACTTGATCCTGCATTAGTGGTGCACAATCTTGTTGTGCACCCGGATGCTAAGCCCATCAAATAAAAGCTTTAGAATATGCATCCTCACATTTCCTTACTAGTAAAGGTGGAGCTAGAAAGGTTATTAGAAGTATGCTTCATTAGGCCTATTGACTACTTAGAGTGGATTTCTAATGTGGTACTAGTTTAGAAATAGCCACTCGGTATCAGAGTGTGTACCGATTTCAGAGATATTAACAAAGCTTGGACAAATTTCCTCTTCCTAACATTGACATGATCATAAATTCTACTACTAGTTATGATATGCTATTGCTCATGGATGAATTCTCAGGTTATAATCAGATAAAGATTCTGTAGGATGATCAACACAAGAAAAATTTCAAAACCTGAGGGGAATGTTCTACTACCAAGTTATGCCCTTCGGCCTTAAGAATGCAAGTGCTACATATCAGTGGATGATAATTGTAATATTTCATGACATGATAAATGACATCATGGAAGATTGCGTAGATGATATACTAGCTAAATATAGAAATAGAGAGGATCGCCCAGAGATTTTTTGTTGTATCTTTCAATGCCTAAGAGGCTACAAATTCCTCCTTAAATAGAAGAAGTGTGTCTTGGGTGTGTTATATAGGAAATTAGTTGGATTCATTGTGTCAAGGAAAGGAATAAAGGTGGACCCCGCAAAGGTCACAACCATCATAGAGATTCCTCCTAAGAATATTAGATAATTACGTAGCTTATAAGGGAAAATACAGGCCATCAGAAGATTTATTTCATAGCTAGTACACAAGTGTCATACATTCAAACATCTTCTAAAGAAATATGTTAATTTCACCTAGGGGGCAGAATAATAGAATGTGTTTTATCTTCTACAAGAATACTTGGTTAAACCCCATGTTCTCATGCAACATGGCCTAGTATGATCAAGAGTAGAGAGAAAAGGCTATATACTACTTGAACATAACATTGATAGCATATGAGCTCAATTATCCACATATCGAAAAGGCTTGCCTATCCATTATGTTCTTTCCAAAAGCTATGCCATTATTTTCTCAACAATAATTTCAATCTTATTTCGAAGGTCGATCCACTAAAATACTTACTATCAAAAGCTGCACCCATAGGAAAGATGACAAATTGGATCATCTTGTTAAGTGAATTCAACATTGAGTATGTGCATAAAAATTTAGTAATGGGGAAAATTCTAGCAAATTAGCTAGCAAAAGCTCCACTACTAGGAACCAAAACCTTGACCCTTGAGCTACCAAATGCATCCATCATGTACCTTGAGGAATATATCGTTTGGAAGATATACTTTGATGTCTCCTTTACCTTTTATGGTTCAATTGCTAGAGTGGTGTTAATCACTCCTACGAGAGACTTAATTCCTCAAGCTTTCCGATTGGGATTCCCATACATGAGTAATATAGTGTAGTATGAATATCTCATCACAGGGATGAAGATAGCTATCAAATGCGATACCAGACAACTTAATTGCACTGGTGATTCAATTCTTATTATCAAACAGGTCACAAATGAATATAAGGTCAAGGATGAAAAGATGCTTCCATATAAAATAATGGGCAATTCCTTAAAATAATTCTTCAAGAAAATAACATTTGAGTAGATACCAAGAGCCTATAACAGAGTAGCATATGCTATGGCTACAATAGGATCCATGTTAATGATTCCACTAGGGAACAATGACATGTCATTCTTCTTTGAAATATAAGAACAAAAACATATGACATACCAAAATATTGTTTGGTGTGGGAGGTTGTTGGTCCCTTTTCATTGTGTTACGCTGAAATATTTAATTACCTCCATGATGGAACCTTTCCCACTAACATTTACATTTCTTAAAAGTGCACCCTTATCTAGCGTATATCCCACTATGACGTACTTGGGGACCCCCTCTTTCACCGAGGCTACGATGGGAATATATTACGATGTTTAAGTTTGGACGAATCTATCCAAAAAATAAAAGAGGTACATGAAGGCATCTGTGAGGCTCATACTAATGGGATTGTCCTTGCAAATAAAATTATTAGAGTAGGCTATTACTGGCCTACCATGGAGCATGATTTTTGTAACCATGTGAAGAAATGCGTAGATTTTCAAAAGTATGACAACTTGATACATGCACCGGTGCAATCCTTACATCCTGTCACAACCCCTTGGCTATTCTCAAAGTGGGGTTGATTTAATAGAGAAACTTAACCTTGTCTCTTAGAACAGTCATAAATTATTCATTACTACAATTGAGTACTTTAAGAAGTGGGTACAGGTTGTTCCTCTCACCTATGTTGAAGGTTCTCAGATATTTAAATTTATCATGAACCATATCATCTGTCGATATGGTATCCCCTCCCCTCTTCTATTATCACTGATAATGGTATTCCATTTAAGAATAAAACAATGAAATCACTCTGCAAACACTTTCAAATATCCCTAAAGTTCTTATTTTCCTATTACCCTCAAGGTAATGGGCAAGCTGAGGCTTCTATTAAAACCCTAATTTTCATTATGGAGAAGATGGTGAACAAGATATGTCATGAATGGTATATAAAAATCCACCCTTCCCTCTGAGCATTCAAAAATTATATCTGCACCCCCACAGGTGCCACTCCATACTCCTTAGTATTCAACACGAAGGTTGTACTACCTTTAGAGACTACCTGAATGGAGAGGAAGACTACATAGTAGCTCGACTAGAAGAGTTGGATCTATTAGAGGAGAAAATAATTCATTCTCTGAATCACCTTAAAGTGTATCAGGATCAAGTGTGGTGAAGCTACATAAAAAATTCATACCTCATCAATTTGAGGTAGGGGATTTGGTGTTCAAAGAAAATTAAAATAACACCAATAAGGACCATGACAAGAAAGGGAAATTTGAGCCCAATTGGCTAGGACCATATGTTGTGGTCACCAAGTTTGGTTCAGGTGCCTATAAGCTAGCCCATGCAGATGGCCAAGAGATTCAAGAACCCATGAATGCAATGCACCTCAAGCGCTTCTATGCTTAAGTATGGGGTATCTAGCATATTAGAAAAGAAAAAAAAATAAAAATAGAAAAATAAAAATAAAAATAAATAGGTGCATCCAATTGTGAAAACCACATAAGGTAGCACTTTGGACAAGTCCTTTGGTGAAAAATGCTTTCTGGAACCAAAGGAGGGTCCATTGTTCACAATTATTTTAGGTTTAGGAGTATGAAAAATTTGTCCTAAGTTGGTCTTTACCTTCGTCTGATGCCCTTGTGATCCTTTCCTTCTTTGCCTTGATCCAGCCAATCTAACATTTTGAGTGCGGAGAATTTAACTTTGAATGAACCCATCTCACACTGAGGTCAACTTCGTAGCGTCACTTTTAACACATAATACATGGCATTATGCCCTTGTATATCCCATCTAATGCTAAGGGCATCCAGTTTTATTCATTTCCTTGCACGTTTGCTTCTGAAAGCTTCTTAGAAAATGTCAAAAACATTCGTATAACTTTTTGAAAATCCTAAAACATGTAAATATGTTATTTGAGAAAATAAAAACATTCAAATACATTTCGTAGAAAACTCTAAAACAATAGAAAATTGTCTTGAGATAAGACCAAAAAAGTGAAATAAATTTCAAAAATGTCTTACAAAGACAAGTTAAGTAGTTTTTTTACTTTAGTTACCGATTTGTAGGGTTTTGATTGCAGTGTATTTTCATACTGTGTGTTGTGAATTGGATTCATTTACTTAATTAGATTGAGTGTTACTTTAATCTATTATGAATTACATTGAGTTCATTTTATCTTGCATACTTTTGCATAATTATGTTTCTTTTATTAGATTTGATTAAGTTGTGTTGGTTTATGCAGTTTATCATCACATCATCATATCATCTATCACCACATCTATACATCATATATCAATAAATGCTAAGTCTACATCACAAATGTATGCTACAACTAATCATCAAATACCATATCGTCAATGGTGTAAGAGGGGTTGTGCATGATCATAAATCTATCCCACCAACACCAATATCAAAAACATAAATATGTTTTACTCAAAGTATCTCATCAATATGCAATATGACATCATCTTAGGCTATCTCATAATTTAAAAAACATATGATGCAAACATAAAGCAACAGGTTAAACATGATATCTTATAAGAAACATGTGACACATCAGTAATCCATCTATCATCATACATCTTTAAAAATATAAATGTCCATGTACACAATAACGTATCTCAAAAGTACATTTGATACAATGAGATATCATGGGAATCTATACAAAAAATGTGCCTTCATCATGAGGCATAGTAAAAAATAATACATACCATATGTCTATACAAAAAAAGTGCCTTCATCATGAGGCACGATAAAAAATATTACATATACATACATATAAAATTATACCTTCATATCGAGGTGATACACCAAAAATACACATCTAGTACATCAATAAATAGAGTCAACCACAAATTAAGCCCTCTCCAGGACTTCTTGGTGTAGATCTACCACTAGGAAGAGGAATCTGAGATGTTGGACACGTAGAAGGCTCTGCACCATGTTGTATAGACCCATGCTTCTCTAAAGCCTACTATCTTGAAGGACCCTATACAGATCGTGTTGATTGTGACTTCCTATGATATCTAGAATGATATGAGGTTATTACTATCTGGTTATACTCAAGAAATGTCCGATCAACTGGTATGGCCATGTAATACTACATCCTATAGTATGTAGCCTTACCTACTATAGTGGCACTATTCCTAATCAACTACTATAAACCTAAAGTAGTGTTAGCCTTCTGCACATGTCACACTCTCCTCTTGCACTGGACAAATGTATCTGTAGCTTCTCTCTCTCTGCTACAGCCTGGTCCCTATCTGCCTATAGTTGTAGGCTATCTATGATCACTTGATCTCACTCTGTTAGGGATTTTAATCTCTCTGTCCTTTCCTGGTCTCACTCTGTCATGAGATGATCCCCATCGGTGATGGCCTGGTTTCTCTATATAATGTCTTAGTCCCTCTCAGCAGCAATATGAAGCTATAGAGCTATCACCAGTTATAACTAATGTTGCAGGGAAGTCAACTATCCACCAGCCTATATATTTTGAATATCCTCACCCATCTGCTTCTCATCCACCTACTCATTAATTGGTATGTCCTCCTCCATCTTCTCTCTACCCCTACCACCTCTTCCATCTCTCGGTGGACTATGTGGTGGAATCACATGGGGGGTGATGGAGGTGCTTGTAATGGATCCTGCTGAGGCATCCATGGTGTTCGTACCTGGGGTTATACTACTACCTATGGCCACACCAATGCCTACTGCTCCACTAAAACCTTCTACTGAATGAGAACCTGCTATGATGGTACCTGTTTCCATCCTCCCTCTGGATCTGCTTGGCCATGTTCCTATGCCCTAGGTAGTGGTCCCTGAAATCCCTGTGTCATTGCATCCAGTACCTCATGTGAATGGTCAAACGTTGACGTAACATTGTATTATGCCAACTTGTATAGTCATGTGTAGTACTAAGATCAAGTATCTGTACATGCTATACCCAAGGATGAAAAACCACCTGTAAAAATTTTACACGATCTCGGCCCAACCTCATTCAAGGCCCCATATGAAAGACCTCTCTGTATATACGAGCATATCACTTCTCAGCACAAAGAATCCCTTGAATAAGTCTAAACTAGTGCTAAACCTGATATAATCTATACCACTCCATAATATGTCTCCTTCTCCCAAGAAGGAAAGTGATCAAACATTGTTGTACAAAGCTCAACAACATCCTCAGGCCATTGATACAACCTATATGGTCACCATGTAATCATACGGGGTTGTAGTTTTTTGCAACTCACATATGTAGTAGTCATTATCCCTTGAGTAACTACATATATCCTCCTTGACTTAAACCCAACCCATAACAGAAGGATCTCCAATAACTCAAGTTGTCAAAGCTCATGTAGGGCAATCAATTGTAATATGGTCCCAAGCTCATATCTACAGCAAAGTAGCATGACCCATGAAATTTTGTCCATGATAAGCTATCAAGTGAATATCCGCATATAAATGAGTCAATATGGAACTCAACCCAATAATAAACCTCTCCCTATAGAAGGTCGTGAGTCACTCCAATGAGGCAAAGGGGAAACCGAGCACCAGTCTTGTCAGGAAACATTATATCATTGATAAGAGCTAACAAAAACACAAAGACTTAGCCTAGCTTCTGATCGACCATGCACCTCTTGATAAAAAATTTCATACCCCACCGAGGTATGTCTGTCAAACCAAACGTATCAACTAAGAAATCATATAATACGGTCCTAGAGACCATCATAAGTGATCAAATGACCTTGAATAGGAATTTTCAAGATCTTCCCCACATCCTCTAAGGTAATACTCATCTTGCTAGTAGGAAGATAGAATGTCTTGCTCTCGTTCTGCCATCTCTCAGCTAAGGCTATGAGTAAGATGTGGTCCTAAATTAATTAGAGGCATGTACGCTACGTGTACTAAACTAGTCACCTCTAATGTGATCTCAATAAAAATATGGTCACGTCGACTAAATGTCACCTCATAGGCCCAAAGCTGCACAAGTCACTCTCGCATCTCTAACCTGTCCAAGTCCTCCCAAAACACCAATTAGGCCATTTCATTATGATCCAATTCTTCTATTCTAATCTATCATTTAATTTTTCTACTTTACCATGTTATTCTTCTATTTTGATATAAATATCATCTTTACCTAACACCTAGGATTTGCTAAAACCTTGGTTTTCTTCCCAAAAAGCATTTAAAATGACTTTTGTGTACTAGCGCACCCCTGGTGACACCAGCGCACCCCATAGTGCACATGTGTACTATTTAGTGCACCAACGGACCCCTCAAGGCATAGCCGCATCCATTTCTAGTCTTTCTAAACATGTTTATGCATTAGCACACCATTTTTTGCACACACACATTTATACCCCTACCTAAAATTCCATTCTTTTATAGGTGCATACATTTATGCATATGGGCATGCACACCCATACACAGTGCAGTACAGGTACGCCTCTAGGGCCGCGCTTGCACATTTCCTCTACTAAAAGCCCTAATTCTACCCTAGAAACACATGTATTTTAATCAAAATTAAATGTTAATAATTAACAAGGGTAAAGAAGAGATTTATGTACCTTTGTTCCATCCAATGAGAGCCTCATGTAATATCTCACGTGATCAGCATGATGTTTTCGGCTCTGTACCCTCACCATCTTCTACCATAGGTTAGAGCTCCAATCAACGGTAAATGATAAGTGAATGTGGTAAATGAATTGGCTGTGAAAGCTTATATACCCATTTTTTTCTCCCATGACATGTTTCTCACTCTCGAGGAACCCTGAAACCTTCATGCTTCTTCTAATTTCTTCTAATACTCGCCGTGATGATTATTTTTAATAAATAATTACTTTTGTGCCTGTTTAATTGCCCCAGAGCATGTTTTTGCATCCCGACAACCTTTTCTACTACCTGGGGCATATTTTTACCTCGCAGTCACTTTTGGCAATGTCTCATTACTACATCATTTCCTCTATACTATTTTATTCTTAAAAAAATGATAAAATCATTAAAAATCCAAAAAAACTTGTAAAAATTTATTTTTTTTTCAAAAAAAAAAATGGTAAATGACATATACGTAGCTAAAGTCTATGTCAACTACATTATCATCGAATGTTGAAATATGTCTTACAAAAGCATATTTCAATGGTTATTTTTTGTTTTGGTCTTAAAGGAATTGGAGATCATCATGATCTACCTCCATTAATAAAAGCTAGGGTTGCATGCTATGTCAGTACTCCCATGTAATAGTGACTTGCTAGAGATTGTGTCATAGTGCAGGAAAGATTTTCCATGGGACTAATTATGTATCCATTATTCCCCTCACATGTATCCTTTCTTGGGGCACCATTTTTAACCCTTGTTGTTACAACAAAAACATTTGGGAACTACATCTTGATAACAAAAACATTAGTGCAACTATCTTGAACGGTGTTTGTTTGAATGTGTGTTATTATACTGGTCTCTTTGTTAGGTTAGCTAGTTTACTTTCTCATATTACATTGCATTTTTTATGTTGCATTTGAGTTATATATTTTTTTACTTTCTCGTCTTGCATTGCATTATGTATGTTTCCTGGAGGTATGTAGCAATGGATAAATTTTAGTAATTTTGCTTTTCATTTTATCTTACTTTTTTTTCATTTCAATAAAGGACGATAATGTAGACCTAGGGGGAAAATGATATAAACAAGTTGCTTATTGAAAGGCTAGATGTAAAGATTGGGCTTGTCCAATATTCTCCATTAATCATTTCTTCTCCATTATTGTTTATTATCATTACTAATTTTTATCCTAAATCACCTAGGGCAATAAATAACCATGTTTATCCCTATCCTTATTCCTTCTAAATACCCCAGAGTTTCACGCCTGTTCTAACCTATTTTCTTCTATCCATTTCAATCATATTTTTTTATCATCGATTGACTTATTCTATCACCTCATTGATACTCAAGGGGGCATCCTTCATTCTGCTAATTTTTCTTCAAAAAAATTCATGTTTATTTTTGTCTACTATATTTTAAGTGAAGCCACTAACTTCACCTCAAACATGAGCAAATGTAGACTCCTAAATTCCATTTTTGCAATCTTATTGCCAAAACGCATGCATATCACTCTCATTCTCACTAATTCCATTATAATTAGTGATTTCCACTAATTAACTAACGTTTCTTACCACTTTGGTTAATTAACAAGCACTTCGTTGATCAACAAACCTCTTTCACATTCAGGATGCCACTTTACGACAAATCATAAGTCAAAATCCTCTTCAAAATAGAAAATTAGCATTTATTAGCAAATTAAGCCTATTTTCCCTTGTTTTGGTCAATATACCCTAATATTGGCTTAAACCTCTCTTCTAACCACTCAAAATCATCCCACTTTCCTCCACAATGTCTCAGCAAGCTTAAAACGCTTACCCTAGCCTCCTAGTTGACCCTAAGTGGTTGATTAAGGCTCCTCGCATCTTAATCACTTGATAATTCACTAATTATGATTAGCAAGGCCTAATCAAGATTAGATATTCTAGTCTAATTTGGGGTTTTTAGTCCCACATACACCAAAATAAAAGTTTCTTGCAAAAGGAAAATTATAAAGAGAGTGCACCTCTTACCTTAATACTTTACACCATGCTTTGATTAGTAGCCTCATATAAGATATATGTTAGATAGCCTAAACTCTTTTAAGGATTCACATTCTCATCTTTGTGTAAAGCCTTCATTATGGTTAGTAGGAGGGTATCTAACATGACATTGTAGCCTTGTGTTAGAGAGATCTCCTCGCCATTTGTGGAGTAGGAACCATTCCCAATTTGATTGCTCCTAGATCTATTTAAGTCTATGTTACTTAATAAAATTTATTAGTAGGCATGGTTAGATGTTATTTTCATTTAATCTCCAATGTTATGCTATTAATAATTTATCATTGATGTTTCATTCCTTAGCTTTGCATTTAACTTTAGATTGTTATGGTGTTGATCTTTCTTTAAACTAGTTAATTTGTGTTAAAAGTTTGGGGTGTTATCACGAGCAAAATGACAGATGGTATGCTAATGCACATATTACCTTACAAGTTATCCCTCTATCACAACCTCTTCTACCTCCCAGCATAAGCTAGGAACTTGTCCCAATCCAGAACAATATGGTGCAAGAGTTAGAATGGTGCTTCCTTTGCAACATGCCTCATAGTCAACATCACTATGATAATGTTGTGCATGCTCAATCCTACATGATTCAAGTTGCTTCTAGATGTGAACCTTATACAAGTGTGATTGAGCCTGAGAACTAAGAAAGGCTAGAAGTTCCTCCTGAATCTAACTTGATATTATTTGGTGTTGAATACTTTTTTGTAATCAACCAAGTTGCAGATGATGTAAACGGATTGCGCACCCAACTTTCTAATAACACAATATACAAGAAGAGGATGCTCGAATCTAGAACGTAGGTCTCCATTCCAGTAACACTGACCAATCCTCAAAAGTAGAAAGATGTAGCTAAGGCATCTAGTAGTAAAAATTCTCAAGTTCAAGTACGCGAGGCTCCATGTAAAGCTCTTGTTAGTGTAATTTCTAAGCTAGCATAGTGTGCCCTATTTTTTCATGTCAATTTTTGCTCAAAAACATTTTACCCTTTGAATTGGTGACCTGTAATTTCTCCCCACTTGTTGAAATGCTTCAAAATGCTCACAAACTTGTTGTTTTGCCCTAATTTGAAAGGAATTTTCCAAGTTTGCCCCTTTTGTGGCCTTATTTTTTCAATTCCATGGGCTATGTTGTTTTTCCCTTTGCCAGATCATGAAAAAAATCAAATTTCATCAATTCATACTTGTTTGTACTTGAAAATCCCATCCCAAGGTCGAAAATGTTGTAAAATCATGCTTAAATTGTTTCAAAATCAAAAAATCTTCCATCCTTGTTGAAAAAATTGAATTCTAGGGCATCCCTGGAATTTTTTACATTTTGACGGTCAGACATGCATCATTTGCCCATCAAATTTATCCTCAGTAGGTATTGGCAACCTGGCGGGTTTGCATTGGCTGCAGAAAGGCGGGGAGGCGCTCTAATTTTTCATTTTTTGCCTTTTCGAAGCAAATGGGGCCTTTTCTGGACCGAGGCCCCATTTTTTTCCAAATTTGCCTACGTGGCATGATCTGATTAGCAGGCAGGATGGCGGGTGGTCAGATTCACTTAAGGTTTTTTGACCTTATTCTTGTAAAGGTTTTAAAGTCAAATTTTTGTCTGAAGCCCCGCAACCAATTAGGAGAGGACACGTGTCCTAGAAGTTTCAAAATGGAAGTGCGGGCCGCGGGGGGACTTAGAGTTTTTTTGCTCTAATTTTAAGGTTTCAAAAGTTGTTTTACCCCCACTCCAACCAGAGGAGGACACATGGCAGCACGGTGGTACAAGGCAGGTGGGCGGGCTGGCGGAGAAAGAAAGGGATTTTTACATTTTTCACAAAAGCGGTTAAAGTAAATTTTTGGCCCGAAACTCCACAACAAATTAGGAGAGGACACGTGGTGAGGATGATTTCTGAGGCGCGGGCCCATGGAGACAAAGTGAAAATTTTTCCCTTGGCTTAAAGGGAGAAAAATGAAGATTAAGCCTACGGGTCCTTGGCAAATCACAAGCATACACGTGGCAAGGGAAAAAATCAGAGGTGTGGGCCCATGGAGACAAAGTGGAAAATTTTCCCTTGGCTTAAAGGGAGAAAAATGAAGATTAAGCCCATGGGTCCTCAATTAATCACAAGTGGACATGTTTCCAATAGAACAATGCATGTCAGTGGGCTGGTGGAGGTAGGGAGGAATTTTTTTCCCTTTTGCCAAAAATGCTCAAAATCAAAATTTGAAGCGATGGCCCGCTAGCGAATCACAAGGAGACACGTGGCAAGGGAAAATTTGGAGGTTCGGGCCTACGAGGCAAAAAGTATCCAGATTTAATCTCCTTCACAACTTGAACAACATCATGAATTTTCACAAGACACTCAAGGATAGATAGATGTTTTGTATGTCATTTGTAGCCGGGGAAGCACACCTATCTGCTTGTTTGCATTCAAGAATTGAGGGAGTGGATAGCACCTTCAAGAGGGTTTTGATCTAACCCTCACTATTTTAGGTTGTGCCTATCAACCAAGGCAAGAGAACCTATATTGCAGCCCCTATATGGTAAGGAGATGGAGATGTCCTTGTGTTTTGCATATAATATGGAAGAGGCTTTGTGAAAACATGATCAAGTATCCATTATCCAAACTCAAAGGAGTTGTCACTACTAAATGATGGAAATGTTCTCAAAACAAAGCTAGAGCTGCTAAAGACATGATAAAACCCTGATCAACTTTGTGCATTTTAGTGAAAGGATTGAATTCTTTTGTGGACACACAATGCAAATGCAGGGGTATTGTAGGTAGGATGAGTTAGTTTAAAATGAAATTCTGATGAGAGATGTTGGGACAAGAGTAGTTAGGAGTCATCACCTTCTTTGGGAAACTTTGCAAATGAATTACAACACCTAAACAACAGAGATGTTTCAATGAATCTGAAGTGCTCTTTCAACCAGGATGTGTGCACACATGGATGCCCAAATCTGCACTATTCCATACAAACTTTGATAACCTACCACAAAGGCTTGAAGAAAAATACCAATGAAGCATCCAGGAATCCCTATTTAATCATGACCTAAGGTGCACCCAAAGGTTTACAGACAGTCTCATTAATCAAGGACAGTAAGATGATTTTAAATCTGTTTATCTTCTATCAGATGAAAGCTCTTCTGAATGCAAGATTGCAAATGCCATTAAACCATCAACCAGAAATGAGACCCTGTATGATCAAAGAGATCCTAAACACAAGATTGCAACATGAGCATGAAACACAAATTGAAAACATACTGAAATACAAGTGTATGCAAGCTTTGCCAAGAGATAAAACCAGTTAATCCAAGAATTTGATCAAATATATCAGCAAGGGAATGTTATTTAGACAATCTCAAAGCTTTTTGATGGCTTTACAGCTGAAACCAACTCAACATGATGAACATTTGATGCAAACAGGAATCAAAAATGGCTCTCAGGCAGTTCCTCCAAAAGAAAATGGACTTCTTCCAGTTTTCCTTGTGAAAATTCTTCTCTCCTCCTCCAAAATTCTCAACAGACTTCTAAAATGCCTCCAAATTACATCATATACCCTCTGCCAGCTTGGATCCTTGCATCCCAAGAAAATAATATGCCAAAGGGATCAAATTTGTTACAAAACCCTATCCATTTGATGAAAAATGATATAAAACTGTAAAACAACTCGCCAAATGCTAGAGATGCACAAATATTTTAAAATATTACATGAACTCAGATCCTTATCCATCCCAGGGTCACGTTTTTGGCATTCCACCATGCCAGCATGCATTTGCAATCATTTTTCACCTTTTTTCCTCATCGTTTTAACTCTGCAACTTTTCATTTTTTACCTTTCACGTGTTTTTCACGGGCTGAGAAAAATATTTCATGAAAAACACTACAGGGCACAAATTAGCTCAAAAAAATGATGCCATTGCACTCAGAAGGCCGAAGGGGATGCGAAATCATATAAAATTTCATGTGATTTGGTGCAAAAATGACGATTCCACAGTTCTTGGAGCTTCCATGGCGCCCAAAAAATGAAAATGCACAGCAACCATTGATTAAAATCAACTTTAAATCTCTACCCTCCACGTGTCAGATCAATGAATATTCCCTCAAAAATACCCTTTTTTCCCTTTACATGAGGTGGGACACATGTCCAAATACCATTGGATTGGGCCTTTGCCTCCAAAAATGCATTTCAAACCCTTTTTTGGATTCCGAGAAAATTTTGAATATTTTCCCCGCAGCCCCTGGATGCGCCATGTGTCCTCCTGTGGGCCTCCACCAAAACCGTGGGCCAATTTGATGAATTTTGCCACTTTTTCTGAGAAAAGGAAAATTTTCTCAAAATTCTCCGTGCCCCGAACACCCGCTGCTCCTCCGCCACGTGTCGCTCTCCCATTGGAGGTGGAGCTGACTCATCAAATTTGCCTTCATTCCCCCATGAGCACAAAAACCTCTAGTGGGCCCAGCTCTCCCTTTTCCTTTTTGAATACATGCCACGTGTCTCCCCCTGATTGGATGTGGGGGGACACCTCCAAATTTTCCACGGATCAATTTTTTACCTTGAGATTTTTCCAAAGTTTGGAAATTTTCCACTTTCTCTCCGCGCTCAAAATCCTCCACCAAATCTTAGGACACGTGTCCTACTTTTCATTCGCAGGGCTATAAGCCAAACTTTTCCTTTTACCCTGTGAAGTTTAAAACTTCAAATTTCTCCAAACCCCCACCCCTCCATTTCATCCCCTGAACACGTGTCACCTTCCTATTCGTCGTGGGCCTTGGAAAAATTTTCCTTCAGCATTTTAAAGCCAAAAACTTCAAATTTTTCCAACCATTCGCCTCTCCATGCTAACTCTCTTGGACGTGTGTCACCATCCCATTGGGCACGGGCTTTCGTGCCAAATTTTTCCTCTAGCATTTTGAAGCCAAAATTTTCAAACTCTTCCAAGTCCCCCGCTTTTCCAGTTGACCTCCCTGAACACGTGTCACCCTTCCATTGGGCGCGGGCCTCTAGGTCAAAATTTTCCATGACGTTTTGAGCCAAAAAAAAAATGAAAAAAATTTAACTCCACCGCCACCCATTTGATCCTCCCATGCCACGTGTCGCCATACCATTGGGCGCGGGCCCTCAGAGAAAAATTTAACATTGAGAACTTTTTCAAAAATGAAGAAAAGTTCTAAGTGACCCCTACCACCCGCCACTCCATCTGACCAATCAAATCATGCCACGTAGGCACATCACTGTAGCACTGCGGGGCCACGGAGCAAAATTTTCCTTTCACCAAAATTTCAAAAATGACAAGTTATAATGTTTTCCCACACATCCCCGACCAATAGAGAGCCTGCCACGTTAGCATAAAGTTGCAATGATAAATTTGACGGGTAGAACTTGCCCGTATGCCCGTCAAAATGCAAAAATGCAGGGAATGCCCTAGAAATCAATTTTTTTCACAAGGAGGCAGAATTTTTCATTTTAAACCAACTGAATCATTTTTTGACATCATTTGCGCCCTTGGGATTGGAGTGAAATTTCACTTGCAAAAATTCAGGATTTGATCAATTTCAGTTTTTTTACGATTTGGCAATGGAAAAATGGCACAGCCATGAAAATGAAAAATTAGGGCACAAATGGGGGAAACTTGGATTTTGTTTCAAAATAGGGTAGAATAACAACATTATGAGCATATCAAAGGCATTCAATTGGAAAATGTGAACTGCAGACCACGAGACCAAAAAATGAAACGTTTGTGAGTACATTTGGTCATGAAAAATAAGGCACATTATGCAAACTCAATAATGGGACCAACATTGGCTCCTGCTTGGGGATGGGCACTCCCAGCGAGTGCCACAAGATCACAACGTAGACCAAGTGCCAAAAATCCATTGGGTAAGGAGTCAAAACATGCAGAGCAGCCCAAAAACAGAATTTCCACCAAAAAGGACCGAGAAAACCAGACCAAAAATGGTTGCCAAGGACAAAAGGGAAAACCACGAGCCAACAACAGCAAGAACAAGGAAAAGAAAAAACAAAAACAAGGGCTATACAAAATGTACAACTTGTGCATACCTCACATGGGGATTCAATCCAAGAAATGTTTTAAATGTCTGCCATTAACAGGAAGCTCCAGCAAATCCCCATCCAAATCCTTGAGAAAAAATGTATTTTCTCCAATCCTGATATCAATGGCATAAGGGCCCATCCATAGAGCATCAAACTTGCCATGCTTTCCCTTGTCTTCATGCCTACTATCCCATAGCAAAACTAGATCTCCAACACTGAAAGCTCTAGGGGTGACTTTCTTATCAAACAACTTCTTCAATTTCTCCCTAAATCTGACATGCCTTTGATGAGAAGCTCTCCTTTCTTCATCCAACTCAATGATCTGATTGATTCTTGATTCATATGGGCCATGTTCTTGATCTTCCAACTGCTGGGAAAACTGAAAAGTGGATAATTACAGGTGTAATGGCAGCAAAGCCTGAGTTCCATACACCAATTCAAATGGACTTTTACCAGTTGCTCTTTTTGGAGTTATTCTATCAGCCCAAACTGCAAATTTCAACTATTCTCCCCACTTCTTCTTGTTGATTTCCAAGGTTCTTCTAATGATCTTGAGCAAGTTCTTGTTACTTGATTCAGCTTGTCCATTACCTTGTGGATTGTAGTTTGAAGAATAAGTCAGATTTATCCCATATTCATTGCACATTGCCATCAAAGGCTTGGCTCTAAAACACATAGCATTATCAGATACAATCTTAACTAGAACTCCAAACCTACATATGATATGATTCAGCAAGAAATCCATTACCACTTGGTGTGTTGCCTTTCTAGATGGAATTGCCTCAACCCATTTTGTAAAATAATCAGTTGCTACAAGGATCCATTTGTAACCAGCACTAGAAGGATCTGAAATCTCACCAATAAAATCCATTCCCCATTGTTTGAAAGGAGCTTCAATTGATACAGGCTGCAAAGGAAGGGAGCCTGAAGCTTTCAATCTTCCCGAGAAACGTTGGCAACTATCACATCTTCTAACTAGCCAGTTTGCATCTTTGAAAAGAGTTGGCCACCAATAACCAGCTCTTAAAATCTTATGTGTTGTTACTCTCCTAGCAAAATGTCCTCCACAAAATCCCCCATGGAAATCAGCAATCAACTCGGGAGCTTCATCTTCAGTTATGCATTTCAAGAGGACACCCTCAGGGTTCTTCCAAGCCAACCCAAGGTCTGTTATGATATATTTTTGAGAAGCCAGCTTAAGGGCTCTTTTCTGATTTTTATTCAAGTGACTAGGACAGCATAGGTGCTTGAGGTAGAAGACCACATCCTTGTACCATTCAGAATTCATCAATTTGTCAAGAAGACCTTCCCTTTCTTCCTCTAGCTGATTCACTTCTACATTTTGCAAATTACTCTCAGCCATGAGCTTGGCAAGACCCAAACCTCTTACCAGCTTTGTTGTTTGGATATCCATATCATACTCTTGTAATTTTTTGACCCATCTACATCTCTTGCTTGATATCTCCATGTCAGATAAGATGTCTTTAACCATTGTGTGGGGAACATAAGCAACAACCTTTGAACTCAAAATGTAGGGCCTGAAAATCTTTGTTGCTTTTACCAATGCAAATGCTTGTTTCTCCATAATTGTGTACTTCAGTTCAGCTGCTTGTAAAGCCTTGCTAAAGAAAGCAATAGGCCTCTCAGCTCCATTCTCATCCTTTTGTAACAAAACTGAAGCAATAGTAAATTCAGATGCAAAAGAGAAGATTTGGAAAGGCATCTTATAGTTTGGAGCTGCCAAAATAGGTGCATGCTTGAGTGCATCCTTTATTCCTTCAAAAGCTTGGATGGCAGCCTCTTCCCACTTAATAACTTGATCCTTTCTTAGCATGCTTGTGATTGGAAGAGTTAACTCAGCAAAATTGGAGACAAACCTTCTAATGAAATTGATTTGGCCAAAGAAAGATTGAATACCCTTCTTGGTTCTTGGAATAGGCACTTTGCTGATTGCTTCCACTCTCTCAGGGTCTATCATAACACCTTCTTTGGACACAATATGCCCCAACAGCTTGGCCTTTGGCACACCAAAATGACACTTCTTTGGATTAAGTGAAATTCCATACTCTCTACATCTGATTAGCATCTTCTCTAGGTGTTGCAAATGGTCTGCTCGCTGCCTTGAAAAAATAGTCACATCATCTTGGTAAACTATAATAAACTCATTGATATAACCAGCAAAGGAAACATCCATTGCCCTTTGAAAATTAGCACCAGCATTCATCAATCCAAAAGGCATCCTTACAAAAACATAAGTCCCCCAAGGAGTAGTGAAGGTTGTCTTAAGTCTTTCTGATTCTTTGACAACTACTTGATTGTATCCAGAGAAACCATCCAAAGTAGAAAGCATTTCTGACCCTGTTACAAGCTGCAACATATTCTCCATGTTTGGCAAAGGATAGTTGTCCTTCATAGATGTTTTTTTTAGATTCCTAAAATCCACACAAAGTCTGATATCTCCGTTCTTCTTTCTAACTGGCACAAGGTTGGCAACCCAAGAAGAGTATCTAGTAGGCTGAATGATGCCACCATCTCTCAATTTCTTCAACTCTTCTTGCATTTTCATGGAAAGAAGTGGGTTAATAGGCCTTTGTTTTTGTCTAAATGGCTTGGTTTTGGCCTCAAGAGGGATCTCATGCTGAAATAAATCTTCTCTATATGCCTTCAGCTCTGAATAAGACCAAGCAAGGCAGTCTTGATATTTCTTTAAAAGTTGGGCATAGGACTGTTTCTCTTCTTTGCTGAGATGGCTGCCCAACCAGATCTTCCTTGGTTTGTCTTTAGTTCCCAAGTTGTGCTCTTCCACATCCCTTGAAGCAAACATATTTCTATTTATGATACAATCAACATTGCTAAAATTGGATTCAAGTGCAACAAGACCTTTAGGAATGGTATTTGTTTTCAATTGTATAATATCCTTGTCAAACAAAGTTTCTCTACCTTCATTCATGCATACCATTGGTTCCCAATCAATATTCTAACCAGAAAACTCACCTTGGCATTGTAAGAATCTCAACACTTGTGCATCATCATCAAAAATCTGCCAATGCTTCACATTATCCGGGACAGCTGGCCTTGTTAGCACTTCAATATCATATTCACAAAAAGGTGAAACGGTGCAATTGTCAAATCTAGAACCAAGGACAGCTAGCTTATCAGCAGCAGCATTAAGACTTCTATCATGGTAAACAATGTTAAAGGAATCAAACATTTCAATCAAGTCCCAAACAACATGCTTATATTGTTTCATACGCTGATTTTTTGTAGCATACAACTTTCTTACTTGCTTGACAACCAGCTCTGAATCCCCCTTGGCAACAATATCCTTCACTCCATATTTCCATGCAATCCTTAATCCCAATAATAATGCCTCATACTCAGCAATGTTGTTAGTGCACTCAAAATTGAGCTTGAAGGAAAAAGGAAACTTTTCTAAACTAGGAGAAACCAACACTATACCAGCACCATTGCCAAATTTGGAGCAAGCTCCATCAAATAGTAATGTCCATGGAGAACCTACCATACCAAGGCACTCTGATTTATCCATCTTATTCTCTTTTCCATCAGCAAAACCAATGAAGTTGTCAACATCTACATCAGCAAACAACACTTCATAAGAAGCATTGTTGGGATCTTCAATCAAGTGTAACATCTTCTTTTCACCATAGAGTTTGACAAGGCTGCCCTCAATGGGAATGGTGGAAAAAGACATGTCCATTTGAACACTACCACCAACACTTGCAGCCCATTTTCTTGACAAAAGCATACCCCATTTGGCAGGGCAGTCAACAATTACAACATCAAGTTTTAAATTCTTACCCGGATAGGCTGCAAGTTGCACTACTAACCCCTTCACACAACCAACAACCGGCACTTCCCTTGAATCCATGGCTGTACACTTCCCATATGCTGTTGTCACTTTGATATCCAACTCATTCATGACTTCTAGAGGCATGACATTACATGATGCACCGGAATCAAACATGCAATTGTGAAGCAACCTACCTTTTATGAGAAAAGTTGTGAAGAATGGATCAACATTCAATTGGGAATCAACCAAGGATGTCCCCAAATACACTTCAGGTGCCTCTCCAAGATCTTCCATTGGTGGTGGTGTTTCAAGGCCAGCAATGCTTTGAAGAGGATTCTCAACAACATTTACATTTCTGCTTGGTATACTCTTTTCTTCCTTCAATCCCAAGTATTCAAAAGCTCTTTTCTTATGTTCAGGAATTCTAAGCAATTCAATAATGGGAACACTCACTTTAATTTGGCTCAATACCTGGGCTATATCATATGGAACATTCTTTGGCAAAACAACATTGGAAGGGAAACAAGAAGGTTCATCAGATGGAGAAGTATTCTTGGCAGCCTGGGCATGAAGAGGACTGATATTTTTGCATGGGACAATAGGGTTCTTGGAAATTGTTTCTCTTCTAGGATTATCTTTGGGAATACTTGTGAGCAAGGGTGTCTTTGGTTTGGCTTGAGGACCAGCTCCCCTAACAACTTTACTTCTAGTATTGTACTCCTTTTCTTGACCAACCACAACATTCATTAACAATTGTCTATCTTCCTCCGAAGGAATACCACCATCATACTTCTTGATCATTAAAGCCCTTAGATATTCAAAGTCATTATTAGGAATTTCAAAAGCCTGAACTACATCTACATCATGAACTTGAGGAAGAGAAAGAAATGGTACCCTCTTTATGCAATCCCAAAAGGTTGCAGTAGTCCTTGCACTTATCACATCTGTTGATGTTGCTGCTTGTTGTGAGCCTGAAGAGCTACCCATCATACAAATATTATCATCCATTTCATTCTCATTATCATCAACAACATCTTGCTGGTCCATTTCACATGGTGGATGAGGAAGAAAACATCTGTCACACCAATCCATATCAGCAATTTCTTGAACAACAACAACTCTTGCAGTCAGAGGGTCAGGCACCACTCTATTTTCACGTGCTTGGGGTTGTCTACTTGCAGATCCAACAGGCCCTTTACCTCTATCATCTTGTCTTTGATCACCCCTAGGATGATTGCCAAATCTATCATGGTTTTGAGTTCTTTGTTGTCCTTGTGAACTTTTCCCAATTCCTTTCTCAGCCCAGGGCTAACTTGTAAGAAATTTCTTTAACAGCCCCTGCCAAAGTCTTGACAACATCTTCTAAATCAGCACCCTTGCTGGCTTGAGGCTTCTCAGGGTTTATCAGCTTCACACCATCCCTCTTAAGTGGTTTACCAACAGCCTTGATATTATTTTCAATTTGAAGTGCCATGGTGAAAGCTTGTCTCAAGTTTGTAGGATTTTTGTCTCTCAAGTAATAGGCTGCCTTTTTATCAAATGCATCTGCATATTTGATCAAGCAAGATTCATCACAAGGCCTCAAAATGACAGGCATCCTTCTCAATGTTTTATTAAATCTTGTATTAAAGTCATGAACGGTCTCATTAGGGTTCTTCTTGATATTCTCAAACTCAGATAGAAGGAACCTTGGATCTATTTTATCTCCATATTGTAATCTGAATGCATTACTCATCTCAGTCCATGAATCAATAGAGTTATCAGGCAGAGCTTTATACCAATCTCTTGCATCTTCCTCAAGTGTATGGATAAACAACTTAATATACACATCCTCAAATTCTATTTCAAAATCTTCCATCATGTTAACAAAGAGTTTGAGATGCTGATCTCCAGTTATGGCATTGTTACCTTGGAATTTTGGTAACCTATTTCTCACATCTTGTGGGACAGCATTTGGATAACCATCCATTCCTCCAAAATCTATAGGACCAAAGGTGTTAACAACAAATGGAGGTCTAGGCTGAGCCATATTGTTTGGTGGGGGTGATCTTGGAGGTGAAACAAGCTGATGAGGAGTAGTAATGGGTCTGATTGGAATAGATGAATGATCTCTAAAATGACAACCCCCCAAAGGCTCTCTCTCTTGATAAAATTTAGCAAACTTAGAAACCACAGGAGCAGATCTAGGAGTAAGTTTTTTAAATACACAAGAAGGTCCCTCACCTGATGGAGAATGAAAATCAGCAAGAAGATTTCCTGAATCAGACCTACTTGAAGAAGAATTATAATCTTCAATAACAGGCTGCTCTCCTTCAAATTCAACTATGGGGATTTCTTTTCTTGCAACCAAATCACCAACCACTTTCCACACTCTTCTTCCCTCTAGTTCTGAGCTTCTTGATTCGGTGAGAAACTTCTTAGAAGAGTCCTTGATGAAGAGGGATCTCCTTCCCTCCAGTTTGACAGATTTAAACAACAAGTTTCAAATGACAGAAATGTGTAAGACAACTGGTATTTCAAGAACCAAACAACATGGAGTCGCCACTAAGGATTTCCACCTTAGTTGTGCAAGAAAGCACTAAAATATTCTGTCAAATGTATGCTATGAAAACTTTGCAAGGGTTTACAAATCAGATCTTCTTCTTCTTAATTCAACCAAGAACAGTGCATCCAAATCATATAAACTGCTGGTAAATGATAAGAGCAGGCTGAGTTTGAAATCCTTTTTACCCAAAACATGCAGATCTGAAGTATGAAATGATGTCTCAAGAATGTAACAGCTCAAATACTTAATCACACAAATGCTCAAACCTTTCAAATACTTCAAAACCACCAAGAAATTCCAAGAAGTCCCCAGCAATGGTGCCACTCAGGTGTTGGTATCCAGATTTAATCTCCTTCACAACTTGAACAACATCATGAATTTTCACAAGACACTCAAGGATAGATAGATGTTTTGTATGTCGTTTGTAGCCAGGGAAGCACACCTATCTGCTTGTTTACATTCAAGAATTGAGGGAGTGGATAGCACCTTCAAGAGGGTTTTGATCTAACCCTCACTATTTTAGGTTGTGCCTATCAACCAAGGCAAGAGAACCTGTATTGCAGCCCCTATATGGTAAGGAGATGGAGATGTCCTTATGTTTTGCATATAATATGGAAGAGGCTTTGTGAAAACATGATCAAGTATCCATTATCCAAACTCAAAGGAGTTGTCACTACTAAATGATGGAAATGTTCTCAAAACAAAGCTAGAGCTGCTAAAGACATGATAAAACCCTGATCAACTTTGTGCATTTTAGTGAAAGGATTGAATTCTTTTGTGGACACACAATGCAAATGTAGGGGTATTGTAGGTAGGATGAGTTAGTTTAAAATGAAATTCTGATGAGAGATGTTGGGACAAGAGTAGTTTGGAGTCATCACCTTCTTTGGGAAACTTTGCAAATGAATTACAACACCTAAACAACAGAGATGTTTCAATGAATCTGAAGTGCTCTTTCAACCAGGATGTGTGCACACATGGATGCCCAAATCTGCACTATTCCATACAAACTTTGATAACCTACCACAAAGGCTTGAAGCAAAATACCAATGAAGCATCCAGGAATCCCTATTTAATCATGACCTAAGGTGCACCCAAAGGTTTACAGACAGTCTCATTAATCAAGGACAGTAAGATGATTTTAAATCTGTTTATCTTCTATCAGATGAGAGCTCTTCTGAATACAAGATTGCAAATGCCATTAAACCATCAACCAGAAATGAGACCCTGTATGATCAGAGAGATCCTAAACACAAGATTGCAACATGAGCATGAAAACATAAATTGAAAACATACTGAAATATAAGTGTATGCAAGCTTTGCCAAGAGATAAAACCAGTTAATCCAAGAATTTGATCAAATATATCAGCAAGGGAATGTTATTTAGACAATCTCAAAGCTTGTTGATGGCTTTACAGCTGAAACCAACTCAACATGATGAACATTTGATGCAAACAGGAATCAAAAATGGCTCTCAGGCAGTTTCTCCAAAAGAAAATGGACCTCTTCCAGTTTTCCTTGTGAAAATTCTTCTCTCCTCCTCCAAAATTCTCAACAGACTTTTAAAATGCCTCCAAATTACATCATATACCCTCTTCCAGCTTGGATCCTTGCATCCCAAGCAAAGAATATGCCAAAGGGATCAAATTTGTTACAAAACCCTATCCATTTGATGAAAAATGATATAAAACTGTAAAACAACTCGCCAAATGCCAGAGATGCACAAATATTTTAAAATATTGCATGAACTCAGATCCTTATCCATCCCAGGGTCACATTTTTGGCATTCCACCATGCCAGCATGCATTTGTAATCATTTTTCACCTTTTACTTCATCATTTTAACTCTGCAACTTTTCATTTTTTACCTTTCACGTGTTTTTCATGGGCTGAGAAAAATATTTCATGAAAAACACTACAGGGCATCAAATCAGCTCAAAAAATGGTGCCATTGCACTCAGAAGGCTGAGGGGATGTGAAATCATATAAAATTTCATGTGATTTGGTGCAAAAATGACGATTCCAAGCTTCTTGGAGCTTCCATGGCACCCAAAAAATGAAAATGCACAGCAACCGTTGATTAAAATCAACTTTAAATCTCTGCCCTCCACGTGTCAGATCAAATCTTGAATATTCCCTCAAAAATACCCTTTTTTCCTTTGGATGAGGTGGGACACGTGTCCAAATACCATTGGACCGGGCCTTTGCCTCCAAAAATGCATTTCAAACCCTTTTTTGGATTCGGGAAAATTTTGAATATTTTCCCCGCGAGCCCCTGGATGTGCCACGTGTCCTCCTGTGGGCCTCCACCAAAACCATGGGCCAATTTGATGAATTTTGCCACTTTTCTGAGAAAAGGAAAATTTTATCAAAATTCTCCGCGCCCCCGAACACCCGCTACTCCCTCCGCCACGTGTCGCTCTCCCATTGGAGGCAGAGATGACTCATCAAATTTTCCTTCATTCCTCCATGAGCACAAAAACCTTAGGGCCGAGCTCTCCCTCTTTCCTTTTGAAATATGCCACGTGTCTCCCCCTGATTGGATGCAGGGGGACACCTCCAATATTTTCCACGGATCAATTGTTTACCTTTGAGATTTTCACCAAAGTTTGGAGAATTTTCCACTTTCTCTCCATGCTCAAAATCCCTGCCAAATCTGGAGACACGTGTCTACTTTTCATTTGTCATGGGCTCATAAGCCAAACTTTTCTTTTTACCTTGTGAAGTTTAAAAATTCAAATTTCTCCAAACCTCCCCCCTCCATTTCATCCCCTGCATACATGTCACTTTCCTATTCGATGCGGGCCCTAGGTCAAAAAATTTCCTTAGGCATTTTGAAGCCAAAATCTTCAAAAAAATTCCAACTATTCGCCTCTCCATGCTGACTCTCCTGGACGCGTGTCACCATCCCATTGGGCACGGGCTTTCGGGCTAAATTTTTCCTCTAGCATTTTGAAGCCAAAATTTTCAAACTCTTCCAAGTCCCCACTTTTCCGGTCGACCTCCCTGGACACGTGTCACCCTTCCATTGGCGTGGGCCTCCAGGTCAAAATTTTCCATGACGTTTTGAGCCAAAAAAATGAAAAAAATTTAACTCCACCACCGCCCATTTGATCCTCCCATGCCACGTGTCACCATACCATTGGGCACGGGCCCTCGGAGCAAAATTTAACATTGAGAACTTTTTCAAAAATGAAGAAAAGTTTAAGTGACCCCCACCACCCGCCGCTTCATCATGACCAATCACATCGTGCCATGTAGGCACATCACTATAGCACTGCGGGGCCGCGGTCAAGAATTTTCCTTTCACCAAAATTTCAAAAATGACAAGTTAATAATGTTTTCCCGCACATCCCCAACCAATAGGAGCCTGCCACGTTAGCATAAAGATTGCAATGATAAATTTGACAACCCGAGAGCCCGTCAAAACGTGAAAAATACATGGAATGCCCTAGAAACCAAATTTTTTGACAGGGAAGGCAGAATTCTTCATTTTAAACCAACTGAATCATTTTTCTGACATCATTTGCGACCTTGGGATTGGGGAAACACTTGCACAAATTCAGGATTTGATCAATTTCGAGTTTTTGCATGATTTGGCAATGGAAAAGATGGCACAACCTGAAAAAATGAAATATTAGGGCACAAATGGGGGAAACTTGGATCTTGTTTCAAAATAGGGCAGAATAACAACATTATGAGCATATCAAAGGCATTCAATTGGAAAATGTGAACTGCAGACCACGAGACCAAAAAATGAAACGTTTGTGAGTACATTTGGTCATGAAAAATAAGGCACATTATGCAAACTCAATAATGGGACCAGTGTCAGATCCAAATTTCAAAGGCGGAGGGGTAGAGAAAAAGGTCAAAATTTTCCAAATTTTCAAAAGGTTGCAAATGCATTTTTTAAAGGCATGGACCCGATCCAATCATTTTTTGACACATGTCCCACCTTATCCAAAGTTTAAAAGGTAATCTTGAGTGTATTTTTGGATTGCATCTTCCATGTGGAGGGTTGATATTAAAATTTCATGTAAAATCAACGGTTGTTGTGTAATTTCATTTTTGGTCGCCATGGGAGTTCCAAGAAGTTTGGAAATCACGTTTTTGCATCAAATTTCATCAAATCTTATATGATTTTTTGTCATCTTGTCCTTCTGGGAACATTGGCATCATTTTTATGGCTTAATTCTTTGACTTGTGATGTATTTCAAGAGGATTTTTTCCCCAGCCCGAGAAAGCAAGTGAAATGACAAAATCTAAACTTGCAGAGGTAGTTTAAAAGGGTAAAAAGGTGAAAATGATGAGTAGGAGGTGTCTGCATGCCTCAATGATGAAAAACATGCCTCCAGGATGGATAATGATCTAGATATTTGTAATGATTTAATCTTTTTGGCACACCTAGCAACATGTGAGTGTTTTTTCAGTTTGTTGTCATTTTCATTGAATCATGAGGAGTTGTTGTAATAGAATTGATCCCATGGTATATTCTTTACTTGGGAAAGAAGGCTCCAATGTGGCATGAGGTATCTAGCGCATTTTGGAGAAATTTGTAAAGGGGAGGGAGTTGAAAATCATGAGTGAATTCTGAGAGAAAGCTCATTTTCTATAAAATCCACCAAAGAACTAGGTTAATGTCTCATGTGTTAGAAATTCATGTATGTGAGTTGGTTACAAGTGTATACCCATCACATAGCTCTGAGATTTTTCATGTAACTTTTCCCTTCTGTTGAATCTAATAAGTTTTGAAATTAAATCTGTGCTTTCTTTGGGAAATATGATGTCTGTTATCATTTTTAAATGCTTGCAAATAGTTTTCATTGATCTTGTTGCAAGATTTCACTAAAATTCTTTAGAAATCACACAAAATCTTCATTTCTTGTTGATAGTTTAGTGGCATTTTCAATCTCATGTTCAAAAGAGCATTCATCTGATAAAGAGGTAAGCAAATTTAAAATCACTTTACCTTCCTTGACTGCAGATATTTCTTGTAAGCCTTTGGGGTTACCTTAGGTGTGGTTTGATCATGGATTTTTGTGTTTAATTGAGTTCTTTACTTCAATATTTTGTGGTGAATTCTCAAATATTGTGTGAAGGATTCAACCTGGGCTTACATTTGTGCCTCTTCTGGTTGAAAGAACATCCTGATTATTTCAGGCATTTCATCTGATAGTTGTTGAAGTATTATAGTGGTTTCCAAAGATCTGATCTATCCCAGTTTGTCTTGTCAATCCCCCACCAAAAAATAATATAACAATAACGATCCTGTCATATACTACCCCCTTTTTTGCATGTGTATACCTACAAAAGATCAAAATCCATTTGCAAAAGTATGCATAACAGATCAAGATTTCCAATGTCTCTAGTAACCTTTGCCTTGTTTTGATGACATACCCATGTTTTGAGAAGTGATAACTCGTGACAGTTCAAATCTGGGGTGTTGATCATGTTTTTCATCAAGGTCTCCATCATAGAATTCCAAGAAAAGAGAAGGACATCTTCACCTCCTTCACCATTACAAGCTTACAAAATAGGTCCTCTTACCTTGGTTGCAAGGCACAACCTAAAACAACTAGGACAAGATTAAGTCCTATTGGAGTGCTATCCATTTCTCCACAAACCTGAGTGCCAGCTAGACCATATCCCCACCTACCAACAACATACAACATGTTCTAATCTATCCTTAAGCTCCATCACATATCTATGGTGTTGCTCAGACTGAAAAGGAGAACAAATTTGGATACCAACACAAGTGGCACCGTTGTCGGGGACTTCTTGGAATTTCTTGGTGTTTTTGAGGTTTTTGAGGTTTTTGAGGAGTTTGAGAATTTATGTATTCAAGTATTTTTGAGTTGCTACATTGTTAAAATATCATCCTATGCTTTAGATCTGTAATTTTTTAAACAAGGGTTTCAAGTTTTGTTTCCCATTTTTCAATTTACTAGTAGTTCATAAACTTTGGGTGCATTGTGATTGATTGATTTAAGAAGAGGAAGGTATGATTTATAAGGATTTGCAAGGTTTTTAGTGATAGCAACTATTTGACAGATTATTTTAGTGCATTCTTGCACAACTAAGGTGAAATTCCTTAATGGCAACTCCATGCTGATTTGATCTTAAAAATACCAGTGTCTTAAGCTTTCTGTGATTTATTTTTGTGCTGCTAACCTCTGCAAAACTGGAAGGAAGAAGATCTCTCTTCCTTAGAGAGTCTACTAAGAAATTGTTCTCATAGTCAAGAAATTCAGAGTTGGAAGGGAGAATATTTTGGAAAGTGGTTAAAGGTCAGACATCAGGAAAAGATATAGCCATTGGTGAGAGAGATCAGCCTTTGGTAGAGGACTATAACTCTTCTTCAAGTGATTCTAATTCAAGAAATCCTCTCATAAATTATTTTGGCTCAGCTAGTGAAGGTCCTTCTGCTGTACCTGGTAAGTTCCTTCTCTAATATGCACCTCTATGTTTTAATTCGAGTAAAACTTTCCAAGAAAATCAGCACTTAGAGAATGCCAATCTTGTGAATCACATTCTTGAGCCCCAAAGATATACCACTCCTCATCAGCTTTTTTGACCTCCAAGATCACACCCACCAAACAATATGGCTCATTCTAGACCTCCATTTGTTGTTAACACCTTTGGTCCTATAAATTTTAAAGGAATGGATGGTTACCCAAATGATGTCCCACAAGATGTCAGAAATAGGTTGCCAAAATTCCAGGGTAACAATGCTATTACTGGTGATCAGCATCTCAAACATTTTGATAATATGATGGAAGATTTTGAGATAGATTTTGAAGATGTGTATATTAAGTTGTTTATTCATACACTAGAAGAAGATGTTAGGGATTGGTACAAGGCTCTACTTGATAAATCTATTGATTCATGGACTGAAATGAAAAATAAATTTAGGTTGCAATATGGTGATAGGACTGATCCTAGATTTCTTTTATCTGAGTTTGAGAATATCAAGAATAACCCTAATGAATTAGTTCATTACTTCAACACATGGTTTAAAAAAAATTTGAGAAGGCTGCATGTTGGTTTGAGGCCTTGTGATGAATCTTGTTTAATCAAATATGCAAATGCATTTGATAAGAAGGCAGCCTATTACCTAAGAGACAAGAACCCAACAAATCTAAGACAAGATTTCACCATGGAACTTCAAATTGAGAACAATATCAAGGATATTGGGAAACCTCTCAAGAGATATGGTGTAAAATTGATAAACCCTGAAAAACCTCAAGCTAGCAAAGGTGCTGATTTAGAAGAGGTTGTGAAAAATTTTGCAGGGGCTGTCAAAGAAATCTCATACAAGTTGGCAAGATCTGAGAAGGGAATTGACCATACTTCATAAGGTCAGCCTAGGCAGCAGACACAAGATAGATTTGGAAATCATCCTAGGGATGATCAAAGACAAGATGATAGAGGCAAAGAACCTATGGGAGGGGGAAATAGACAACCCCAAGCACATGAAAGTAGATTGGTTCCTGACCCTCTAACTGTCAGGGTTGCTGCTGTTGATGAAGTTGCTGATATGGATTAGTGTGATAGATGTTTTCTTCCTCATCCTCCATGTGAAGTGGACCAACAAGTTGATGAAGCTAATAATGAGGATGGAACTGATGATATTTGCATGGTGCGATGTTCTTCAAGCTCACAAGGAGGAGCAATATCTAATGAAGTAATAAGTGTTAGGACTATTGCTACCTTCTGGGATTGCATCAAATGGGTACAAGTCTTTCTCCCCCCTCATTCTCTTTAAGTTGATGTAGTGCAAGCTTTTGAAATTTGTAACAATGACTTTGAATACTTGATAGCTTTGATGATTAAGAAATATGATGGTGGTATCCCTTTGGAGGAAGATAGACAGTTGTTGATGAATGCTGATGTAGCTCAAGAGAAGGCCTATAACACTAGAAGCAAGGTTGTTAAGGGAGTTGGGCCTCTAGCCAAACCTAAAACATTGTTTCTCACAAGCATTCCAAAAGAAGCTCCTAGGAAAGAAACACTTGCTAAAAGCTCTGTTGTCCCAAGAAAACATTATAGTCCTCATCATGCCCAGGTTGCCAAGAATCCTTTACCATCTAATGAATCTTCTTGTATCCCTTCCAATGCTATTTTTCCAAAGAGTGTCCCCTATGAAATAACCCAAGTATTGAGCTAAATTAAAGTAAGTGTTCCAATCATTGAGTTGCTTAGAATTCCTGAGCATAAGAAGAGGGCATTTGAGTACTTGGGATTGAAAGAAGAGAAGATCACCCCAAGAAGAAATGTAAATGTTGTTGAGACTCCTCTCCAAATCATTTTTGACCTTGAAACACCAACAGAAGTGGAAGATCTTGGAGAGACACTTGAGGTATATTTGGGGACATCCTTGGTTGATTCCCAATTGAATGTTGATCCATTCTTTAAACTTTTCTCATAAAAGATAGGCTACTTCACAATTGTATGTTTGATTCTGGTGCATCATGTAATGTCATGCCTCTAGAAGTCATGAATGAGTTGGATATCAATGTTACTTCTGCATATGGGAAATGTACTACCATGGATTTAAGGGAAGTGTTGGTGGTTAGTTGTGTGCAAGGTTTGGTAGTGCAACGTGCAGCCTATCTAGGAAATAATTTGAAACTTGATGTTGTAAATGTTGATTGCCCTACCAAATGGGGTATGCTTTTTTCAAGAAAATGGGTTGCAAGTTTTGGTGGTAGTGTTCAGATGGATATGTATTTTGCCACCATTCCCATTGAGGGAAGCCTTGTCAAACTTTATGGTGAGAAGAAGATGTTGCACCTAATTGAAGATCCCAACAATGCTTCCTATGAAGTGTTATTTGTTGATGTAGATGCTGAGAATTTCATTAGATTTGCTAATGGAAAAGAAAATAAAATGGATCAGTCAAAGTGCCTTGATAAGGTATGTTCTCCTTGGACCTTGCTATTTGATGGAGCTTGCTCCAAATTTTGAAATGGTGCTGGTGTAATTCTGATTTATCCTAGCTTGGAAGAATTTGTTTTTTCCTTCAAGCTTAATTTTGAATGTACTAACAGAATTGTTGGGTATGAAGCCTTATTGTTGGGTCTGAGGATTGCATGGAAGTATGGTGTCAAAGACATCATTGGAAAGGGAGATTCAGAGTTGGTTGTCAAACAAATAAGAATATTGTATGCCACAAAAAATTAGCGTATGAAACAGTACAAGCATGCAATTTGGGATTTAATTGAGATGTTTGATTCCTTCAATATTATGCACCATGACAAAATTTTGAATGTTTCTGCTAACAAGTTGGCAGTGTTGGGGTCAAGATTTGAAGATTGCACCATTTCACCTTATTGTGAATACAATATTGAAGTGTGGACTAGACCTCCTGTCCCTGACAACATCAAGCATTGGCAAGTGTTTGATGATGATTTTCAAGTGCTAAGGTTCTTGCAAAACCAGGGTGAGTTTACAAATCAAAATATTGATTGGGATCTAATGGTGTGTATGACTGAAGGAAGAGAGACTTTGTTTGGAAAATATATCATCCAATTGAAAACAAACACCATTCCTAGAGGTCTTGTTGCACTTGAGTCAAATTTTAACAATGTTGATTGCATCATAAATAGAAACATGTCTGCCTCAAGGGATGTGGAAGAGCATAACTTGGGTACAAAGGAAAAACTAAGAAAATTTTGGTTGGACAGTAGTTTAAACAAGGAAGAAAAACATTCCTACCTCCAATTGTTGAAACAATATCAAGACTACCTTTCTTGGTCCTATTCAGAGCTAAAAGCATATAGACAAAACTTGTTTCAACATGAGATCCCTCTTGAAAAAAGTGCCAAACCATTCAGACAGAGGTGAAGACTAATTAATTCACTTCTCTCCATAAATATGCAAGAGGAGTTAAAGAAGTTGAGAGATGGAGGTATTATTTAGCCCACTAGATATTCATCTTGGGTTGCAAACCTTGTTCTAGTCAGAAAGAAGAATGGAGATATCAGACTTTGTGTAAACTTTAGAAATTTGAACAAGGCATCCATACAGGAAAACTATCCCTTGCGAAATATGGAAAATATGTTGTAGCTTGTGACAGAGTCTGAATTGCTTTCTACATTGGATGGTTTCTCCGGATATAATCAAGTGGTAGTTAAAGAATCAGAAAGACTTGAGACAACATTCACTACTCCTTGGGGGAAAAATGTTTTTGTTAGGATGCCCTTTGGTTTGATGAATGTTGGTGCCACTTTTTAAAGAGCAATGGATGTTGCTTTTGCTAGTTACATCAATGAGTTCATTGTAGTTTACCAAGATGATGTGAATGTGTTTTCAAGGCAGAGAGGTGATCATTTGCAACACTTGGAGAAGATGTTGATCAGATGTAGGGAGTATGGCATTTCTCTTAATCCGAAGAAGTGTCATTTTGGCGTAAAAAAGGCCAAGCTACTTGGCCACATTGTGTCAAAAGATGGTGTTATGATAGACCCTTAGAGAGTGGAAGCAATCAATAAAGTACCTATCCCAATAACTAAGAAAGGCATCCAATATTTCTTTGGTCAAATTAATTTTATTAGAAGGTTTGTTTCCAACTTTGCTGAGTTGACTCTTCCGATCACAAACATGCTAAAGAAGGACCAATCTATCAAATGGGAGAAGGTTGCCATTCAATCTTTTGAAGGAATTAAGGATGCACTTAAACATGCACCTGTTTTAGCAGCCCTAAACTATAAGAGGCCTTTCCAAATATTTTCCTTTTCTTCTGAGTATACCATTGCTTTTTTTTTGCTGCAAAAGGATAAGAATGGGGCTAAGATACCTATTGCCTTCTTTAGAAAGGATTTACAAGCAACTGAGTTAAAGTATACAATCATGGAGAAACAAGCATTTGCCTTGGTGAAAGAAACAAAAGTTTTCAGGACTTATATATTGAGTTCAAAAGTTGTTGCTTATGTTCCCCACACCATGGTGAAAGACATCTTATCAGAGATGGAGGTATCAAGTAAAAGATGTAGATGGGTGAAAAAACTATAGGAGTATGATATGGACATCTAAACCACAAATTTGGTAAGAGGTTTGGGTCTTGCTAATCTCATGACTGAGAGCAACTTGCAAAATGTGGAAGTGAAGCAACTAGAGGAAGAAAGGATAGATGTGCTTGCAAAGTTGGTAAATTTTGAATGGTACAAGGATGTAATATTTTACCTTAGACACCTTTTTTGTCCTGATCATTTAAATAGAAATCAAAAAAGATCCCTCAAGTTGGCTTCCCAAAAGTACATCATCACTGATTTGGGTTGGCTTGGAAGAACCCTGAAGGTGTCCTCTTGAAATGCATAATTGAAGATGAAGCTCCCAAGATAGTTGTTGATTTCCATGGGGGATTTTATGGAGGACACTTTGCTGGAAGAGTAACAACACATAATATTTTGAGAGCTAGTTATTGGTGGTCTTCTCTCTTCAAAGATGCAACTCAGCTGGTTAGAAAATGTGATAGTTGCCAATGTTTCTCTGGAAGACTAAAAGCTTCAGGCTCATTTCCTTTACAGCCTATATCAATTGAAGCTCCTTTCAAGCAATGGGGGATGGACTTCATTGGTGAGATTTCAAATCCTTTTAGTGCTGGCCATAAGTGGATCCTTGTAGCCACTGATTATTTTACAAAGTGGGTAGAGGAAATTCCCACCAAGAAAGCAACACACCAAATACTTATGCACTTCTTGTTGAATCAGATCATATGCAAATTTGGAGTCCCAATCAAGATTATAGCTGATAATGCCATGTGCTTTAGAGCCAAACCTTTGATGGCAATGTGCAATGAATATGGAATCAATCTGACTTATTCTTCAAACTACAACCCCCAAGGGAATGGACAAGTTGAGTTCAGCAATAAGAATTTTTTGAAGATCATTAGAAGAACCTTGGAGCAAAACAAGAAGAAATGGGGTGAACAATTGATATTTGTAGTCTGGGCTGATAGGATAACTCCAAAAAGAGCTATTGGTAAAATCCCATTTGAATTGGTGTATGGAACTCAGGCTTTGCTGTCGTTACACCTGTAATTGCCTTCATTTCATTTTTCCCATAGTTGGAAGATCAGGAGCTTGGCCCATATGAATCATGGATCAATCAAATTATTGATCTTGATGAGGAGAGAAGAGCATCCCATCAAAGGCATGTCAAATTTAGAGAAAAATTGAAGAGGTTGTTTGATAAGAAGGTCACTCCTAGAGCCTTCAATATTGGAGATCTGGTTTTGTTGTGGGATAGCAAGCATAAAGAAAAGGGTAAGCATGGCAAATTTGATGCATTATGGATGGGCCCTTATGCCATTGATATCAGAATTGGTGAGCATACCTTCTTTCTGAAGGATTTAGATGGGGAATTACTATTGCTAGAGTTGCATGTTAATGGTAGACATTTGAAACATTTCTTGGATTAAACCCCAAATTTGAGGTATGCACTAGCTTGTACAGTGTATAGTGTTTGGTTTTTTCTTTTTTTTTGATGTTTTATCAGTTTTGTGGTTTTCCTTGCTATGTAGCAGCCTTTTTTGTCAGGTTCTTGCCTAGTTTTTGGTGTTTTTGGCTCTTGACTCCTTTGCCCAATGGATATTTTGGCACTTGGTCTATGTTTTTTCCTTGTGGCACTCACTGGGAGTGCCCATCCCAAAGCAAGAGTTGATGTTGGTGCCATTTCTGAGCTGGCATAGTGTTCCCTAATTTTTCATGTCCATTTTTGCTCAAAAACATTTTACCCTTTGAATTCGTGACCTGCAATTTCTCCCCCCTTGTTGAAATGCTTCAAAATGCTCACAAACTTGTTTTTTTGCCCTAATTTGAAAGGAATATTCCAAGTTTACCCCTTTTGTGCCCTTGTTTTTCCAATTCCATGGGCTATGTTGTTTTTTCCCTTTACTAGATCGTGAAAAAACTTGAATTTTATCAATTTATACTTGTTTGTACTTGAAAATCCCATCCCAAGGTTGAAAATGTTGTAAATTCATTCTTCAGTTGTTTTAAAACCGAAAAATCTGACATCCTTGGTGAAAAAATTGAATTCTAGGGCATCCCTAGAATTTTTTATGTTTTGACGGTCAGACAGGTGTCATCTACCCATGCCAAATTTATCCTTAACAGGTATTGGCAACGTGGCGGGTTTGCATTGGTTACAGAAAGGCAGGGAGGCACTCTAATTTTTCATTTTTTCCTTTTCGAGGAAAATGGGGCATTTTCAGGCCCAAGCCCCCATTTTTTTCCAAAATTGCCTACGTGGCATGATCTGATTGGTAGGTGGGATGGTCGGGTGGTCGGATTCACTTAATATTTTTTGACCTTAGTCTTGTGAAGGTTTTAAAGTCAAATTTTGGTCTGAAGCCTTACAACCAATCAGGAGAGGACACATGTCCTAGAAGTTTTAAAATGGAAGTGCGGGCCGCATGGGGGGACTTAGAGTTTTTTGGCTCTAATTTTAAGGTTTCACATAGTTATTTTACCCCCGCTCCAATCAGAGGAGGACACATGGCAGCACGGTGGTGCAAGGTAGGTTAGCGGGCTGGCGGAGGAAGAGAGGGATTTTTTCCTTTTTCACAAAAGGGGTGTAAGTAAATTTTTGGCCCAAAACTCCGCAACAAATCAAGAGAGGACACGTGGCAAGGATAATTTCTGAGGCACGAGCCCACGGGGACGAATTGGAAAATGTTCCCTTGGCTTAAAGGGAGAAAAATCAAGATTAAGCCCGCGGGTCCTCAGTGAATCACAAGGAGACACGTGGCAAGGGAAAAAATCGGAGGTGCTGGCCTGCGGAGACAAAGTGGAAAATTTTACCTTGGCTTAAAGGGAGAAAAATGAAGATTAAGCCCATAGGTCCTCAGCAAATCATAGGTGGACACATGTCCAATAGAGTCAAGGTGGGTCGGCAGGCTGGTGGAGGTAGGGAGGGAATTTTTTCCCTTTTTCCAAAAATATTCAAAATAAAAATTTGAATGTGATGGCCCGCTAGCGAATCACAAAGGAGACCCGTGGCAAGGGAAAATTCAGAGGTGCGGGCCCGCGGGGCAAAAAAGTGAAAATTTTCCCAATTTCCAAAAAAAGGTCAAAATGCACAGAATTGAAGCACGATCCTGATGGGGCCCACCATTATGCCACGTGTCAGCTCCAAATTTCAAAGGCGGAGGGGCGGAGAAAAAGGTCAAATTTTTCCAAATTTTCAAAAGGTCATAAATACATTTTTTAAAGGCATGGGCCTGATCCAATCATTTTTTGACACGTGTCCCACCTTATCCAAAGTTTAAAAGGTAATCTTGAGCTTATTTTTGGATTGCATCTTCCACATGGAGGGCTAATATTAAAAGTTCGATGTAAGATCAACGGTTGCTATGCAATTTCATTTTTGGCCGCCATGGGAGCTCCAAGAAGTTTGGAAATCACGTTTTTGCATCAAATTTCATCAAATATTATATGATTTTGTGTCGTCTTGGCCTTCTGGGAACATTGGCATCATTTTCATGGCTTAATTCTTTGACTTGTGATGTGATTTTGAAGAAGATTTTTGCCCCAGCCCAAGAAAGCATAGTGAAATGACAAAATCAAAAGTTGCAGAGGTAGTTTGAAAAGGGTAAAAAGGTGAAAATGATGAGTAGGAGGTGTCTACATGCCTCAATGATGAAAAACATGCCTCCAAGATGGATAATGATCTAGATATTTGTAATGATTTAATCTTTTTGGGCACACCTGATAACCTGTGAATGTTTTTCTACTTTGATGTCATTTTCATTGAATCATGAGGATTGTGTTGTAACAAACTTGATCACATGGCATATTCTTTGCTTGGGAAAGAAGGATCCAATGTGGCATGAGGTATATAATGCATTTTGGAGAAATTATATAAGGGGGGAGGTGAAAAAGTTGAAAAATCATGAGTAAATTCTAAGAGAAAGCTCATTTTTCTGTGAAAAACCCATAAAAAAACTAGAATAATTTCTTTTGTGTTATATCTTCATGTACGTGAGTTGGTTCCAAGTGTATAGACATCACACAGCTCTAAGATTATTCATGAAACTCTCCCCTACTGATGAATCTAGCAATATTTTGAGTTAATTATGTGCTTTCTTTGGGTAATATGATGTCTGTTATCATTTTTAAATGCTTGCAAATAGTTTCCATTGTTCTTGTTGCAATCTTGCATTGATAGTCTTTAGAAATCACATAGACTCTCCATTTCTTGTTGATAGTTTAATGGAATTTGCAATCTCAAGTTTAGAAGAGCCTTCATCTGATAAAGAGATAAAAAAATTTAAAATCACTTTACCTTCCTTGACTACAGAGATTTCTTGTAAGCCTTTGGGGGTACCTTAGGCATGGTTTGATCATGGATTTTTTTGTTTAATTGAGTTCTTTACTTCAAGATTTTGTGGTGAATTCTCAAAGATTGTGTGAAGAATGCAACTTGGGATTCCATTTATGCCTCTTCTGGTTGAAAGAATATATTGATTATTTGAAGTATTTTATCTGATAGCTATGTTAAGTATTATAGAGGTTGTCAAAGATCTGATATATCCTAGTTTGTCTTGTCAATCACCCCACCAAAAAATTCATCTCACAACAAACTAATCCTACCATATACTACCCCTGCATTGGCATTTTGTGTACCTACAAAAGGATCTAAATCCATCTACAAAAGTATGCACAAGGCAGATTAGGATTATATAATGTCTCCAGTAACCCTTACCTTGCATTGAAAATATCTCCATAATCTAGGAGTGACAACTTGTGAAAGTTCAGATTTGGAGTGTTGATCATATTTTCCCAAGGCCTCCATCATACTATTTGCATAAGATTGAGGGATATCTTCATCTCCTTCACCATTTGGGGGTTACAAAATGCAGGTTCTTTTACCTTGGTTGAAAGGCACAACCTAAAATAGTGAGGGTAAGATCAAGTCCTATTCAAAGTGCTATCCATATCTCCACAAACTCTGAGTGCCAGTTAGATCACATCCCTAGCTACAAAATGACATACAACATGGTCTTATTTATCTGACTTCAAGCTTCATGCCATATCTATGATGCTGCTCAGACTAAAAAGGAGAAAAAAATTGGGTACCAACATGTTCACAAGTGTGAAATAATTTAGCATGAAAATGGTTGTAACTTCATTACAACACAAAGTAAGTCAATTAGAAACAATATTGCTTGATCATACCCATACTTTGTGTATAAAACATGATCCATTGCGAGATGTACCCATACTTTCTTGATCGTACCCATAATTTCTTAAAATAATTTGATATACCAAATTTTTAGTAGAAAAATATCTCATCTCTCAAATAAATAAAACAAGAACTAATGAAGAGCGTGCATGCTTATGAATCACACTTTAAAATTCTTATTTATAAAATTTTATATGAGATACATATAACTCAATATGAGAATTGGTTTGTAAGAGAATTAATAATGTCATTCAGGCGTTCACTTTTTCACAAAACCTTCATGGATCTCCAAAAATTCCTAGAAGCAACATTATGTGTCAAAGTAGTTGAGAGCATTGATATATGCATTAGTCCATTTATGGAAGAAAAAATTACATCTATGACAACTCATTTGGAGAAACTGATAGTAGAAATTTCAAGAGAAACATGCATGGAGTGTGGTGTACTGTTTATGAGGTAGAATTCCACACCAAGAATACATGTTTGTACAAAAATATGAAGGCCATGTTGATATCTTATGAAATAGGGAAGGAATACATGATGCATGGAACTTCCCCTATTATAACCTGCCATGCAAAATAAAGTAGATACTTATTATAATGTTTGGGATGCACATACACATGGAATATCTAGCTTCTAAATAATTTATCACATCCATGAAGCCAATTCATTGAGACTTATACTTTCTACGGTGAATAACACTAACGAAAGATGCAGAGGATATAAGCAGGGATGAGGTGGTTAAGGTTGAGGTGGATGTAAAGGTAGGATATTCCATATCTAGAACATGCTACAAGTGTGGATCACTGGACCACTATTAACATGACTACCCAACCTTCTTGATATATGCACACATAAAAAATGATCACAAGGTCAAATAATTCATAGGTATTTATGTGATCATGAAGGAAAAAAGTGTAGGAATGATTAATATTACATTTCAAATAGTTGATAAATGATAGCCAAGGATTTTCACACCACAAGTTGAAACTTCAATAAGAATCCCTGTAACTACGTGTGCGGATTATAACCATGTAAATAGATCCAACCCTATAGAAAATATAATACCATTAGTACCAAGTTCAAGAAAAACTTACCTAAATGTTAGAAAATAAAAGGAAGTACTTCAAGAAGTGAAGGACTTGATTTGAGAACTCCAAGGAGAAATTGAGTTCCTAAGGAAAGACACATGACTGATGAAATGAAAAAATGAATATTATGCAGAAGAAAAAAATATTAACAATGAGATCCAAGAATTATATAGACTTCAACGCATTGAGGGGATATTATAATTACTAAGCCATTGGTTATCACATAAACTTCACAAAATTGTTCTCATAAAATACTTGGGACAAACAAATAAGTAGAATATGCAATCAAAAAAAATGAAAGGATTTGTTAATGAGATATTTGTTAATGCTTGCATAGATGGGTGTAGCATAAATGAAATATTAGTCAACATAGATGTGAAGGTCAATATTCTTACCATCGATGCTTGGAATAAAATGTAGGGCGACCAGTGTTGCATCCATCTCCACATGTATTATTTATGAAAAAAAAGACATGGGTAGTGCCTTTTGGGGTACTAAAAATTCTATCATTAGTATCAATGAGAGTAAAATTCCATGGATTTTCAAGTTCTCCTCAGAAGGCCTTGGTGCTTTGTAAACAACACCGACCTACGACTCAAAAAGCGGTATGTAAGTTTTGAGAACAAATCTCAAAAAATCATATTTCTAATGGACCAAAAGTAGATTTCACCATATGTTTAAAATATAGAAGAATATGAAGATTTATAAAATTTATAATATACTAGATACAAGGTTGGAAACCATGAACCAACAATGAATGACTAGATCAAGTGGATGGATAATCAATTGGTGTCAGATATAACAAGTGTAGCTTATAGAAATTAGTTTTGGACATTGCATAATTTTTTTCGTAATTGATGTCAATATTTATAGGTGATATATGAGTCAGTATGAGGTGTCAATTTTCATCATGTCATGAAATTAGCATACAAATTTAGTGAGGTGACATTTGCATATCTGAAGATGTCATCATGGTCAGTTGTGTCTTTAAAAAAACTAGCATAAAATGGTTATTGAATGGTTCTAAAAAATGGAAAGGTGTTTTGAATCTTAGCTCCAAAATGTGTATGATGTCAAAATGGAGTGTTAAAGAGTTAGATTTCCAATTTTTTTTAAGATGGATCCAAGGTCATGGGAATCTTTTATAGGCCTCTAAATAAGGTTGAATTCCTTTACAAGTTACTCTATGTTATCAATACTCTAGACTCCAATTTGCTAATTTCATAGACATGAGGTATGAGAAAAAATTGAAATAAGGAACATTCATATGGATAAAGAGAATTTGTGAGGAGTCCCTCCATATATGAGTTATCGGAAGATGTCAAAGGTCAAAAATTCAATTATATGATCTATTCAGGGCGCATATTAGAAGAAAGATTAAAGACAAGCATCCAAGTATGGAAACTATCATGTTCTATGGTGACCTTTAAGAGGTGATGAAGTCGTATGAATAAGACCATTGAATATCATGAGCAATTTTAAGAGGTAAGCGTGCCAATTTTCAAGTAAATGATCAAGACATGAAAAGTTGTTTTGAGCTCAACTAATAGCTTCAAAATTACCATGAAGAGTTCAGAAGGGTCAACTCTTTCTTATCAACATAATCCAAGTGATATATTAGTGCATGGAGGTATAATATTTCAAAATAATGTAGTTAAGATGGATGTCATCAAGAATCTCATTTTTAAGAAGAGAAAGTAGTAAACCTTAGCTTTCAGAGCGAAAAGGAAACATTTACAATAGTGAAGTTTATGGTCCCCACATGGCAGGAAAAATGAATAAAGGTTCAAGGAAGAGAATAATTCTTCAGATCTCTTAATAATATTTTCTAGGTTTCATCCTAATCTATGGTACAGATACATGGAAAACCCTTTTTTGTGGAATTTTCAGATTCTTAACTATGATTATCTACCCAAAACCAATCTCTAGTTAATGTGTGATAAGTGCTATGAAGTCTTTATATAGGTTCTATGGAGAAAATCATGAATCATAGCTTGAGAATGACACAAAACAAACCCTATATATAAACCCTCATGAGTTTGCAAGAAGATCATATTTTTTTATTAGTTTCCTTCATCTGTAAAAAAAACAATCATATATTTGGTTGGGAGTTGAAATCCAAGAGAACATCAATTTCAGCCCATGATATTGGGAGAATTTAAGTGAAGATGGAGTTGTCATTTGTTGAGAAGATCATGATTTCACATTTGGACCAATGTAATAGCTCATCTTTTAATAAACATTTTTTTTCAAATCCTATATTTGTGTTTTGGTGAGGCAAAGAGGGGAATAAAAACTAAAAATAATCTTCTATAAGAGGGTAGAACTATTCAAAAACATTTTAAAGTCGCTTGGAGACCATTTGATCCATTTTATTTAATACATAGCCCTAAGAACTCTATCATGAATTTCTCTCCAATCCATCAACCACTTCTATGAAACCAGGCTCAATGTGTAGCTCATTAAAATAATTATCTAAAGGTATCAATCTCATGTCATTTGGAGCTCTTTGTAAAAAATATATCAATGAAAAATAAGAAATTTTTTGTGCTCTCTATGAGATCCTCGAGCTCATTTTTTACAGTAGCTAAAAACCATCAAATTTAACCTCATCAACATGCATTATAAAAAAATATTAGAGATCACCAATAATATATGTACACCATGTTTACATGTCCTCCATCGGATCTTTTTCATTACTTATTGGGGAGACTAAGGCTTGACAGAGTGTCGATTTGACATGTGTCCAGAATCTGGCCTCCATCGGATCTTTTTCATTACAATGGCTTGAGAGAGTGCAGAGTGTCGATGGTTAGTGTCCAGAATCTGGCATGCCCATTAGAGATCTATATTTTGAAGTGAGGATCCTTAACCTTAAGATAACTCTATTAAAACCCTAAATGTTTATGGTCACCACCACATCCTCCCTACCACTTTTCACCAATCGATGTGTTGCAAGGTGATGCAGGAGCATCAACTCATTCTTATAAATTTGTACATAAGTAGTCTAAGTGAATCACTAAACCTTGATTGTGAAGGCCTAGAAACTATAAAAAGCTTATAAATATATTTAAAAGTCATAATAAAATCCCTAGATCGCTTATGTAGTCTTAATATAATGATAAGAACAATGTTCAAAACAACTAGGAGGTCCTAACCATTTCCAGTATAGGCCAAATGAATCAAGTAGTCACATTCCTTTCTAAAGCATACCTTCCTCATTTAAACAATTCAAATTTTGAAAGTAGACATCGTAAGGCTTGTAGATGTAAAAAAAAAATCATGTATGTTTAGAACTAATTATTCCCTATCAAAACCTCCCATTTAAAAATTCAAATTTTGAAAGGAGATCGTTTGTAGATGGAAAAAAAATCATGTTTTAGACACTTGAGAAGGTGAGTGATCGAAAGTAGTAATTAACCCCTATCTTTTGGCCATCTTCTCTTATTTTATTTTGTCATTCTAGACCTTTTACACCCACATGCCCCAATATTTTTCGGTCATCTTCCCATCATTTTAGCCTTGATTGGGGCACCCATGGGAAAATGCCCTGGTCCCACCAGGGGTGCCCCATTCCTTTTTAAACTTTCCCACCAGTTTTTTGGGAACTTTCTAGTTGTTTTAGCTGCTTATATTTTTAGTGATTGGTCATATCAAGGTTAATTATGAAATTAGATCAAGAGAAACCCTATAAATATAAAAGTCATGAGACCATAATGACGGACCAAGCACTAGTCACTACTATCATCCACCTAGAATTGCATCCATTTAGAGATCATTTACATCTAGCTCCATCACTAGGACAAGGTTGGTTCACCTACAACAACATAAAGCACAGGGGGGAGGGATCACTGATTGGGATATTATATTCCATGCACACATTCTATTACATTTTCTACATATAGTTATTGATCGCTACTTCACAAAGTGTGACTAGAAGAAGAGCACCTAGGGAACATGATGCACACACACACACACACACCACACAGAAAACTACATTTGAGTCTGAAATGTAGTGCAATACTCAGTTAGTTAGCCCATTGTTGTGGCAACTAAGGTTAGTCTGACCCATTCATTTGCATTCTTCTTTTTTTATGGTTTTGATACTTCTTTGTGGTCTCTCTCTTGCACATATTTTTTTCATTTTGGGATTATCAACGACACCTAGCGCAATGAAGAAAACTTGATGCAACACAAAGTGAGGGTTTCAAACCACCTGTCAAACCTATGAAAACTTAGTTGTGGACCTTTTTCATAAACCAGAGTTCCCATTTTACAAAACAGATCTCCCAAAGACACCCAAGTCCCTTTCTAAGCACTCCAGTCCAGAGAATTGGTCCATATATGTCCTTTTTAGGACCTTTGCATAGTCATTCCTACTTCCATATTATTCTATTTATTTTTATGACATAGTCCCAGCAAGCTCTTCAAATCAGATAAGTCATTTCCATAGTTCTCTTGCATATTCGGGCTTCTTCTTTCATTAGATTACTTGCTTTGGTCATTTTCCATAGTCATTTATTGCATTCATTTACTATATTTACATGTCATTCTAGATTAGATTAACTATTATTATTCCACATATTTTAGTTAATCATTTTAGTGAACCTGACGTATTTCACGAATTAGGCTCCTCATTTTTTCCTCTATCATGGCTCCCAAATTTTCTCAAGTTTCTTTATCTGATTTACTTAAGAGATATCCCAATTTTCAGGATCTTTTTGCAAAGATCCCTAGACATGTTGTATCTTGATGACAATATGTTGCCACATAAAATAATTCCTATATTCATTGGTATATTTGACGACCCTAGTGATCCTCCATCTAATCAACCCCTATTGGACTCAATCCATACTCTACATGATTTATTTCAAGATAAATTTAAGTTTTTGGAATCCATGATTATATCTCTCAAATCTGAAATTCAATAGCTTAAGGATTTTTTCTTAATCACATGTTTGTGCTCCTACATCTTATATGTAATCTATGTCCACTACATGTCATCTAGTTGAACCTAAATACATTGTCATTGCCTGAGCCTCTCATATTTTAGCATAATACTATACAACATGAAATTCTTATTAAGCTCCCTTATTCATCATTTGATCACTTTACCGCTACTCATTACTATTCTCCTTATTGGTAGACAAAAATATCAAGGTTGACCATATTGTAATTATCATCAAATCAATTGACATAATGAAAATTATTGCTATGCTTTACACCCTAGAGTCAAACATCTTGAGCATTAAGGTTTTTATATTATTCACTACCTAATGTCATGTTACATCTCAATGGGCTCCTAAGTCTACTCCTCCTACATCTAATGAGCATCACCATACCAATTTGCATGTGCCTTCTTCGGATAGTCAAGAGTCACCTAAGAAAACCACCCACAAACATCACCAAGTAAACATAAGCAAAAAACCTCTCACAATTAGTTCACCACTTCCTCCTACTCAGTCATCTAAAAACTTTACCAAATAAAAATAAGCCATCACTTCTCACAGTTTTCTGTAAATCACGTCCTCTTACTAATTTTTTCTATTGTATTGCCAAGTCAAACTAAATGACCTCCTCTTAAAGATGATCTCACTACTCTTCCATTAAAGGTATCTACCACATCACCACATCATACCCAAAAATCACCACCTAAAGTTAAAATTGTAATTACAACATCTATTATAGACCCTACATATGTTGATGATTGGGACCCAAATGACGCTTACTATTATGATGAAACCATTGGATAGTCACACTCCTCTATCACGTCCCCATCACTTTTTTTTTAAGGAAAATACTCCTTACATTGATCCACTTAGTGTCTTTTGACTAGACTTCTATCGCTTACACACTCAAGCGGCGTAGTGGCCCACTTTCCCTTGGACACTGTTTAGATACTGATCCTGACTCTATTGATCATATTTTGGATATTATTGTATTTTGATGTAGCAGGATGTGTATATACTAGCTCATGGATTATTATGGACATTATTATGTTTTGATTAGCATGATGGTTAGATGTTAGACTATGGATTAATATTGATCTGGATTCGGATATTTTGCTTGATGATCATTGAGACATCAGTATTATTATGTGGATGATGACATATTGGTTGACATGGACAGGTTATTGCTTTTGATTGTATACATGTGACATTGATATTATGAATAGCTATAGTATAGAGATCTATTGGATGATGATATAGTTGTAGTTGAATTTAAAATGATAAATGTTAAATTCTTGATAATGTTGTGATTTGGATTTAATAATTGTATGTTGCTTATATCATTTGGATGTTCTGATATGGCCACAAGGCCGAAGGGGTATATTGCATTTTTCAGGTTAAAAATCACAACAATGTCGGGGGACTAGAGACTAACCATATTGGAATTCAGTGTGAAATCAACAAGGTCACCATGGCAATTGTGTTTGAGTTGTATGTTGTGTTTTGTTAAGATTTTCCATGGGGGGGTGATTTCCATTATTGTGACCATGGGGTATATGTGTGCTTTATTTGTTGTGTCCCTGTTTAAAATTATTGTTGTATGTATTTTATTTGTAATGTGCTCTTTATTTTAATTATTTTAATGTGAGAATCTTATAATTAAATTTCAATTATATTAATTGGGATGTGGAATATAAATTAGATGTTATTATCTTGGTTGAAAATGAAAATTGACTTATATATATTATAACCATGTGGTAAATAGATAAATCTTTATAAAATATTGTACTAAATAAATGTCATAAAATATTAATGCATGTGTAAGAGGATGTAACAGTTGTGTAAGTGAGATGATAGATTGTGTAAGACAAGATTTTGGAGTGTAGAACACTCCATCCTCTTTGAAACTCGGATTTGGCCTTGGGAGCCTAAATTGGAGGCTTGTGGTATAACATAAAACTTGTCCCACACCTCACAAAAACCTCCACCAACCACGTTTATTAATTTGGAGTCAAAAATCAACTTATTTTATTGCATTTTGACATTATTTATTGTAAAATTTGCTTACACTTGTCTTTACAAATTTTTAAATGCATTCTTTTTTTTTAGGATGGGAAAAAATGAAGTGTTTAAGTGGTTTGTCATTCACATTTATTGGGATTTAATTTCCTTGATGTTGATTTTCATTTTGGGATGAGGAAAAATGATGTGGCATCCCACTTGGAATCCACATCATCCTCTTCCCACACTCTCCTTTAAAATTGGAAATTCCTCCTCATTTTGAGGTTGTTGAAAGTTGGAGATTTCACTCTTGGGTCAAATTTTCTTGCATGTTTTGTAGCTTGCCTGGTGGAAGAAGTGGAATTACTTGTGCATGCATTCAACTTGCTGATTGGGACCTAGTTTTTTGTGCAACACAGAACCTGCTATTTTGGAAACAAGCCTCCATTATGGAGAGGTAGACTCCCACTCTTTTAAAAACTGTTGTATTTTTCCTCTTTTAGCATGAATTTGAATGTGTGTTGTGTTTGTAATTTTTTTTAGGGAATGGGTAGAATGATTAGGGCATGGTGTGGAGAGGAGACTATGAGGTTATCAGAGGAGGGATAAGGGATTTTCCATTGTTATTTGTTCTTGGGAGGGAATGTTGGTTTTGGGGTCCACCTAGGAAAGGAAATTGCTTGCATTTCCTAATTTTGGGGGAGGTATAAGGGATAAATTTGGAGGAGGGATAAGGAGGGGTTGAGGAGGGATAAGGTTTATGGGATTGCTATGATCTTGGCAGTTTGCTCTTGGTGGATGCCCCAAAATTCAACTTGGGAGGCCATAAGGAAACCTCTATAGTTCTTGCTCTTGCTTGGCCTTTCTTACTTGGAGAAGGACCCTTTGTTTTGTTTGGAATTGATTGTTGTAGTTGAGAAACTACATCTTCTTGCTTGGTGTTTATTTTTTGTTTGTGAAATTATGCTTGTATGTGAAGAAGCCATTGTTGTCATGCTTTGTATCATCATGTTCCATTCCAATATGGTTAGGGCTCGAGGGCCAATGGGGAAATATGGCTTCTCTTTTCCCATTGGATGTCTTGGTTGGGTGGAGAGCGTTGTTCTTTCCCCCTTCCTTGTTGTGATTCAAGTTGCAAGAATGAAGAAATCAACAAGCTGTTGTTTGAGAAGAAAAAGAAAAAGAATACAGTTTGACAGTCACCCTTTTTTGTAATTTTAAATGAAATCCTTCCCCACTCCAAGTCGATGAATGTAATTGATATTGATATGTGGAATTCATACCTTGTAATTGGAAGTTATAAATCAATTTGAGAAATGTTAAGAAGAATCATATTTATCTGTTTTATTTGGAAAAGAAAAGGTGAATGAATTTCTGTACCTTGCATGTGAAATGTGAAAAACCAAATCAGTAGGAAAGAAGTTCAATTGAAAGTTTACTTGAATTATCAATCAAGGATAGCATATGATCCCTTTAAATTTTTTATTGTTGTCAATGAATGAAGATCTGTTGAAAAGGAATAAGAATCTCTGTTTTGGAATGTAAAAATAAGATGCTTATGGAATGAAATTCAACGTTATTTTCTTTACAAACTGTCATGTTAAAATTGAAAATAAGAGATGCATTTTAATTAGAGTTGAATTGTTTGAAATTGTGAAGCAATGATATGGATTAAGTCATAATCTTATGCTCACCCAGAAGACAAATCACCATACCAGTAAAACTCACTGTTTTAAAAGTTAAAACTGGTAATGTGCATTGGATTAAATGAGTAGTTCAACTTTATGCTCAACAATAAATTACAAAACTTTAAATTTACACTTAGGAAGACTTGAGGAATCCAAATTCACTAAAAACAGTCAAGAATAAATCTCCAAAACTCTAAGAATTTCAATTCGGAGCTTGCATGGTCGTTTTTTTCCCGTCAACTGTCAAAAAATTGTAAACTTGTATAAATTGATCAAATTTACATACTTAAAAACATTCTAATTTCTTTCCTAAGTTGATTCTCCATGTCCATTTGACATGTTGAGTGGAAGAAGAGTTCAAATTTTATCAAATTGAACAAATCTTACAAGTAGGAAAAAATTGCCAGTTTTAAAATTATAATCCCTGCAGATCAATTTCTTATAATCAACCCATGAAACTTCACAAAATTTCAAAATTGATGATTTTTGTGTAAAGAGAACTCTGAGATATTTCTGGAAATTCCTCGTTTGCCCTAAAATGGAGCTTCCTATCAAAAAGTTTATGGCCATTTGAATTTTTACTTCAAAATGGCCATCCCAAACCAAAAATGAAATAATTCAAACTTAGAAAAATTTAAATTTTGAACTTTGGAAAAATTTCACTTTTTTCTCCATGGCCCCGCACCCCCTTAGCCAATGGGATGATGACATGTTTCCCCATGGGTGCATGGGTCCATGCAATTCTTTTAACCTTTTGACCTCATGGGCGAAAAATCTAAATTTCCTCCGCCGGCCCGCAGCCAATCACAAAGCATGTTGGTCGTAGAAAAAGAACTTCAAGAAGAGCAACAGTTAGGGGACAAGAAGTCCCTCCTCTTTGATGGGAGAGGTTCCCTTATTTAAAGCAAGACTTATTTACAAATGTACAGTAAATTATTTTGATATGGAACTTGGATTGAAAGCGTTGTGAAAAATAGATTATCAATCACAAAAACATAGAGGAAGGAAGACGCAGAAATAAGCAGAAAAGCATTCTCCAAAATTATAGATAACAAAATAATTCTTTATGCATGCTAGGATGTAATAAATTATAATTGAACCATTTGTATTGGAATTATTAAGATGCAATTTAGAAGGACACACAGTTCCATAAATAACATCCACAAGAATACAAAGCTTCTTGGTATAATGCAGACAAATGATCTAATAATGTTTAACAGATAACTGCGAAATAAATGAATCAGATGAACAAGGAAAGAATATCCTTTTGTATTGATTTCCCTATTATTTCTTACACTTTCATAAATAAGCCAAGTTCCCCCTCCCAAAAATGGCGAGGAGAGGCCACTATATAGTTTACAAAATAGTTACCTTTGGTAACTACTTTTAAATAATGTTGAGTTAAAGGGATGCTAATCGCAATACCCCAACTAATTACAATAAATCCAAGATGAAGAAAGGAAGAAAGGAGAAGAATCAGGAGAAGAAGACAGGTGTTCATTATTGAGAGGGGCCCACTGATTTTAGGATCCGCTATCTGAATCTTTTCAATGCCTCTGCTATGTCTCTGTCTCGTGGGACCGATGTGTTGGCAGTGGACTGGGTCCAAAATCTGATGCACTTCTCCATCTCCTTGTCGAATTCGACGTGCGTATGAGGATATTTATTTGCTTCTTCAATAGCAGATTTCCTTCATCTTTTCCTTGGAAATGGAATCCTCCTTGAACAAATTATCTTTGACAAAAGCTCTTAATTGAGCTTTAATTTCTTGCAAGGAGAGGGGTGCACCAGAGGCCTCATCATGGAGGTGGAAATATATTTCCTTGAAAGCAGATATTACAAAAGTCTTGAAGGCCTTACCCTTCTACCAGCTATTTTTTAATTCTCCCAAAGCTTCCTCCAGCACCTTGATTTTCCATTCCACACTATATACCCATGATTTTGACAACTTGTCTTTTGCATCGTCGAAGACTTTGCTTTCCATTAAAATATTCTCATCAGTCTGTCCCATGAGGTGAAGGTCTACTATATAGTTGCTCTAGAGTTTGAGCTCTTTATCTATACTTCCAATAGTGGAGGAGAGCTTCTGTTGTAGATTATTCACCTTCTCATTAAGTGTGAAGGCTTCACCAATGAAATTCAACCCTGTAATAAGCATGTCATCCACCATGGCCTCCATAGCCCTTCCATAGATAGAATACCTATGTATATCTTTGATACTCTGCTCTTCATCTTGGCTGAGAATCACAGGTGGTGGAAGAGTAGTCAGTAGGGTAGGATCTAAAAATTTATCCTTGGATAACAGTGACTTGATGAAACATGTGAGAACCTGGGCCTGCTCCTCCAGCTGGTTCTATGGTTTGTTGCCCCTTTCTCCACTCTCCCAATGACCCTGGTGACTATTTCCTTAAGATTGTGGATCTCACCTTTAGGGGTAGACTCTCCCATGGGAATCCTTGAGAGCTCAAGGTTAGATGCTTGAAAATCATGCTCTTGCTTATCTACTTACGGCTTGGCTATCTCTAGGAATTGTTGGCCCTGAGCATCAGATACTGTTCTAGAGGTAGTCTTAGCCATCTTGGTGGGAGTAGGAGGAGTAGTTCCTAATAGGGCTGCCACAACATCAAGCATCAAAATTGGGTCCTGAAGATTTGGGAGGAAGATTTTCTTTTCCTACTATCGATGAGAGGTTACACCCATGCAAAAGAGAAGGAGGAAGAAGCAGGTGGGGAAAGAGGACCAAGAGACAGAGAACTCATAGCACCCAAGGTGTGCACTGCTGTTGCTTCTAGTTGAGATACGAGCGGGGGCACTCGGGGCTTCTGGTGCAGATGAATCAATGGTGCTTAGAAGTTCATTTCTCTAGACTTCTTTGTCTTTATCTATTGGGGCTTTTGGAGCACTTGTAGATACTAGCACTTCACTCTCGTCGCTTTTAATGAGAACAATAATTTTCTCTGGTCCTGAAGGAAATTCTGAATGCTTCTTTAGGGGATCTTCCTCCACAGGATCCTTCTTAACTTCTCTGACTTTCTTCTGATACACTTGGGTGGATGAGGAAGGAGTGGAAGATGTAGGACCTTTAGTTGATGAGGTAGGAGGGGTCTGTACAGGTACTCCCACATCAGGTGACAATGCCTCTTTTCTTGGTGTTGAGGTGTCTTTGGAGGAGGACTCACCTGAGTGCCTTCCGAGTTCATGAACTCTCCTGTCAAACTAGATTTTGGTTCTTACCAAGACGGGAGCTAGGATTTCTGCCAGATCATCCTTCTCCTTTTTGAACCAATCCAAATCCTCCAAGGGAGTGTGTTTGACCACGTTGTCATATTCATATGTGTATAGGTTCGAATTATCATCTTGGAGTCCTTCAAGAACTTGGTACAGATTAAGCTCTTGAATTAATTGAAGAGAAAACCTACCATAATGTCTCCTCCTTACTTCAAAATCATCAGCACAGTCAGCCCAATAGTCCTCTATGTCTGCCCTATGATGATAAGTGATTTTGATGTTCTGCTTAATAAATTTCTTCAAGTGAAAACAAGATCTTGGCCTGAAGAAATGGATAGTGATGGGAGCTAGGGCTCTTTCTATGTTTTGAGCATCTAGAGTTGTATTGTAGGTGTAGTCTCCCAAAGTGATGGGGAAGTGTAAGCCAGTAATTTTCTTATACCTACAGGTTCTGTGTAACTTTTCCAATTGCCTGCATATCTCTATCAAGGCCATTTTATCATTGCAGAACATAGGAAGCTTGAGAGGAGTGCTCTCATAGCCTGCAAGCCTTATATAGGAGAATTTCCTGAACTGGATGAAGTAGGCACCGTATTTAAAATTAGGTTTATGGCTTCATCAGAAAATATCCTCGTCGTGTCGCTCTCCAGAAGCCTGACAATGTACATAGTGAAAGCATCATTCACCCTTCTAAAGTTACGATTGCTAGTGTCCAGGGTGAATTGAGGGCAGTAGGCATATACAGGGTCACCCTTATGAGCATCAATGTATGAGAATCCAAACCATTGCCTCAATGCTGCTAGAGAATACATCAAGTATGAAGTCATGTAAAATTTATTTGTTTGTTGTACATTGGACAATTGCTCTGCTAGGTTCATACTGATGATCTCTGCCCAGTTGATGTTCTAAGTTCCTTCACACACCATGTTGATAAGAGGGCACATCTAGAAATTGAATTCATTGGTAGAGGGTAAGACCATGACCCGAGCTAGTAGGATTATAAAATCTAACAGTTCCTCGTTGAAATTGGCATGGAACAAAACCTTGGATAGACGAGACACCCCTGTTTTTAGGGATTTTAAGCCAGGAATTCAACACCTGTGCCTTGTATTTCTCAATGTCCTAATCGAATAGGGCCTGTTCCTTGTTTTGAGAGATTACTATAGAATTTTCCATCTTAGGAATCCTTAGGGTAGTGCTAATGGTGGTAGCGTCAAGCTTGGAAATGATTTCCCCATGCACGTTTGTTAGCTCACTTGAGTCAGGATTGAAATGAGCACCGCAGGAGAGTACTATATCTGCGCTTTGTACTGAGATTGGGAAACCACCGGTAAATGCCAAGCCGCTATCATGAATCATTTGCACCATAGGAGAAGGGTTTGAGTCTGTCATTCTTGCCTAGAAATCCCCAAAGTCAAGGTGGCAAACTTCACTATCCCTAATATTGGGAATGGTAGACTCGAGCGATGAGATTTGCTCCTAACCTTGGAATTTAATCTTCATGTTGATAGTAATTTGAAAAGCAAGGTTGCAGTCTGGACTCGGGATGAAATTGCAGGGGGGAATGGATACTGTGCGCAGAAATATTGATGGCAAGGGTATGAGCAATATATAGCAAGAAAGCAGTGTGTAAAAACGCATAGGGGGACAGTTCATTATATAGTTGTTTGGGAGAGAGAAAGGTAATAAATGCACATTAAATACCCATCTACCAACTTGAAAAGCAAGATATTTGGGAAGAGAAGGAAAAATTAGCTCGGATGGCCTTTGGTTTATTTGGGACACATGGGATGTGAAAGCGTGATTCGGCCGATACGGGCGATGCGGGGAAAAAGATGCACAAATGCTTTCGGGACATGAGGGACAAAAGTACGTGGAGTACGTGATTCGGCTGACTCGGGTGAAAAGTGAACATTGAGCCTAGGGTGAACTTGTGTTACTTGGGACAAAAAGTTCCAAAGGGCTCGAAAGAAGAAGACTTCAGGTAAATCAGCCGATCGGCGAATAGGGATCCCGAATGAACTTGGGACATCTGGGCCAAAAATGTCCGGCAGACCCACAAATCACATAAAATGACCCAAAAAATGTAGATTCTTCCTAAAAAATTTTTGACTTTACGCATTACTAGGACAATAGAAAAGGTGTTTAACTTAAAAAAATTTAATATTGAACTTCTCAAAAGCAGAGAAATTTTGAGTGGACAATAGCTGGCTCCTTCTGGGGATGACATGGCATAAGTTCAAAAGACGAGACAAGGCAAGAATTCAGAAAAACTAGGGGAAGTAGACCAATACCTTATCCATTGGGCCATGGAGTCAAAAGTAGATCAATACAAAAGAAAACACACAAAAAAACAAGGAAAAGTAGGGGAAAGACAAAATGCTATACATAATATACAAAGGACTCCTAATCACCTAAGACTTAAACAATTTTAGGTACTGCCCACTATAAGGAAGTGGGAGGGAAGAACCATCCATATGATCAAGGTAAAAATAATTCTCACCAGCAAAGTGCCTGATCTTGAAATGTCTCGAGCTAAAGAGAATCAAACTTGCCATGGCTACCACGATGTTCATGCCTTTTATCCCATAACAAAACAATTTCTCCAACTTTGAAATCCCTGATCCTGGCCTTTTTATCAAACAAGACCTTTACTTTCTATTGGTGAGTAGATATCCTATCAATGACTTTCAATTTTTCCTCATTCAATTTGTAAAGGTACATGACCCTTTTATCCAAAGAATCATTGAAAATGGTGTCTTTAATGGCCTTCATTAGATGAAGGGCTGGTAGCTCCACTGTTACTGGCAATTGAGCTTCCACTCCATATACTACCTAAAAAGGAGACATCCTAATGGCTCTCTTAGGTGTGATCTTATCTACCCAAAGAGCATCATAGAGTTTCTTGTGCCAGTTCCTCTGGGACTCATTAACTAATTTCCTTATTATAGCCACCAGATTTTTGTTCATTGATTCTACTTGTCCATTCCCCTGAGGATAACAATTTGAGGAGTGAGCCAGGGAGATGCCATATCCATAACAAAAATCCATCATCTCAGTTGAAGAAAAATTTGAAGCATTATCTATCACTATCTTGTTTGGCACACCAAACCTCACCAAGATGTTCTCTTTGATAAAACTGCATACTACTTCTAAATTAGTACTCTTTATTGGAACGGCTTCTACCCACTTAGTAAAATAATTTGTGGTAGTTAATACATGGGTGTGACCAGCACTAGAAGAGGGATTAAGTGTTCCAATGAAATCTAAAACCCATTGTTGAAAAGGCTCTTTGATCACAACTGGTTTAAGGGGCAAATAAGCCAACTTGGGTCTACCCACAAAAGTCTGACAAGCTTCACATTTATCAACCCACTTTGATGCATCTCTGAACAAGGTAGGCCAGTAATATCCTACATGAAGAATCTTATGAGCAGTGACAGTTGATGAGTAGTTCCCTCCACATGCTTGATCATGAAAAGCAAAAAGTAGCTTCTTCTGTTGTTCCTTATCCACACATTTAAGAAACCTTCCATCCAACCCATGTTTAAACAAGGAATTCTCCCACAACACATACTGGGATGATCTTAGCTTAACAACTCTCTTCTCTTTGGTGTTCAAATGAGAGGGACATTCTCCATATGTGAGAAAGTGTGCAATGTCTGCATACCATTCATCAATTGAGCCAAGAAACAGAATGGTAGGAAGATCAACTTCATCCTCTAGTAACTCATGTCTAGCTCCCTCAGCGATGAGTTCACACAGGCCTTTTCCATGGACAAGCTTGGTTGGTCTGATGTCAATGTCATATTCTTGTACCTTGGCCACCCAGTTCCCTCTCTTGGATCCAAACTCTTGTTGTGTGAGAATGGACTTGATGGTTGTATCCGGTACAAATACTGTGGAGTGAGAGTTAAGAATGTAAAAATGAAATTGCTTGACAGCTTTAACCATTGCAAAAGCATGTTTCTCCATTATGGTATATTTTAACTCATGATTTTTTAGAATGTAGCTCATAAATGCAATTGGGAGCTCATGATTATTAAAATCTTCTTGAGTCAAAATAGTAGCCAGGGTGTTATCCGTGGCGTAGCAATAGATAATAAAATCTTTGCTGAAATCTGGATATGCTAAAATAGGAGTTTTAGCAATAGCCCTTTCAATACCTTCAAAGGCTTCTTTCCCTTCAGGAGACCAACAAAACGTTTGTTTTCCCTTCATCATTTGGGAGATACTCAAAGTCAGCTCTGTGAAACCAGGAATGAATCTTCTTAGAAAGTTAATCTTACCAAAGAAAGAGTGTACTCCTTTCTTGCTGGTTGGAAGGGGAATTTGCTGGATAGCTTGAACTCGCTCAGGATCAATTTTTATACCATCTTTGGAGATAACATGCCCCAATAATTTCCCTTATGTTACACAAAAAACAGATTTCTTAGGATTTAAAGAGATCCCATGTTCTCTACATTTCAAAAGAACTGTTTCCAGATGCTGAAAATGATCTTCCCTTGTTTTTGAAAATACAGTCAAGTCATCAAGGTGTACGACAATACACTTCCCTTTCAAACTTCCAAAGGCAAAGTCCATAGCCCTTTGAAAAGTGGCACCGGCATTAATGAGCCCAAAAGGAATCCATTTTTTAGGCAAAGGTGCCCTAAGGGGTAGTGAAGGCCATTTTGTGTTGATCTGTGGTATTAACTTCTACTTGGTTATACCCTGAGAAGCCATCAAGCATAGACAACATTTCGGATCCTATTACATCTTGCAAGACCTGATCCATCATGGGAAAAGGATAGTTGTCCTTTAAAGAAGCTTGATTTAGATTCCTAAAGTCAACACAAATACGAATCTCACCATTTTTCTTTCTAACAAGCACAATATTGGTAATCCATGTTGAATGGTGGATAGGAAAAATGATTTTGGCTTTTAATAACTTCTGTATTTCCTGAAAAATGGTGTCAACTATCTTAGGATTGTATTGCCTCTGTTTCTATTTGAAAGGCTTAATCCCATGTTTGAGAGGGATAAAATGCTACATCTCCTTTGGTTGAAAGGCTTTTAAATCCTCATAGGAATAAGCAAGAACATCTTTATACTTCCTTAAAAGACTAATTACCTTCTTCTTTTCTTTTGGTGTGCAACATTTCCCAATGTTCAGGAGTTTAGGGTCAGTAGAACTTCCAATATTAATTTTGTCATATTCAGCTAATTGTTGAGGTCTAGTAGAAGCTTTAAACTTCACATACCTGTCATGTTTGTCAAACAATTATTCTAAACTCACCAATCCCTTTGGAATCTTGTTTCCTTTGAGTTTGATACATCCATCTTGATCTGCCTCTCCTTCTTTGACGGCTTCTTCATTGAAGGGCACACTTTCACAAGGTAAATTGTCGCTTCCTTCAAAGTACAACTGTTCAAAATTATCCTTGAGTTCTAAGAAAGAAAGTAGATGCTAATCATCATTGAAAACTTGCCAATTACTTGCATTATCAGGTATACTGGGCCTATGGATCATCTCAATGGTAAACCTATCTTGAGAGAAGTCAGGATGAGGTATCAGCAATGACCCCGAGACTACTAGTGAATCAGCCCTGGTATTCTCCTTCCTAGGCACTACTTCGATGGAGAAGGCGTCAAGAAATTCAATGGAATCTCAAACCTGATTCCTGTAATGTTTCAACCTTTTATTCTTTACCTGGAAGAGGTTTCTAACTTACTTAACAATCAGCTCCACATCTGCACGTGCTAGAAGATTCTTCACACCTTTTTATTTTGCCACATGAAGCCCAAGAATGAGAGATTTGTATTCTACTATATTATTGGTATTTTCAAATTGTAACTTGAATGAGAAAAGATGAATCCTACCCTCAGGAGATACCAATATTACACCAGCTCCAGAACCAGCTAAAGAACAACTTCCATCAAACTCTAAAATCCAAACACCATTAGGATCCTCAGGAGATATTTTGGGGAGTTGGATTTCTTCTGGAGACATAATCATATAGTTACCATGCCCAATATCCTCATAAAGTATTTGTGCTTTGGGATCATCTGTTTTTTGTAGAATATACTCAGACTGCTTCTCAGGCAGTAACTTCTTCATTTTCCCATTAACACGTATGAGGGCATGTGACCAATCCATTTGAATTTCTCCACCCACATCCTTACAGAAGTTTCTACTTGGCAGCATCCCATACAAAGGAGGAATGTCTACTACTAGGATAGTAGCCAAAACTTTCTTCTCAGGTAAAGTAGCAAAGGCTACTTGTGCATCCTTAATTCTTCCGACCAGGGGCACTTCCTTACTCTCCATGGAATAACAAGACCCGTAAGTGCATGTGAGAGTTAGGCCTAAGGCATGGGCTACTTTGGTAGGCATTACATGTTCTGATGCCCCTAAGTCTATGACGCAATTACTGAGTCTATGGCCAGCTATAAGGAGTGTCACATAGAATGGTTTGATCTTTTCATTGGGTGAGGTGACAGCGGCTACCAGATTGGGTTGTGGTACAGAAGATGGAGTGGGTAAAAGGCCTTTAGAGGTAGTTTTAGAATGGGAATTGAAAAAGTGAATCATTTTAGCAAAAGCCTTGGGATGGGTTTGATAATATTCAGCCTCTGAGATTTGAACCTTGGTCTTTTTCAGGTGATCAATAATATCGAAAGACCCAGAAGTGGACGGGCTATCATCGCTTGGGACTCTAGGCTTATCAGTTTTACAAGAAAAAGAAGTAACTTTAGTAGCAGAATTGACAGGACTCACCTTTGGTGTGGATGAAATGGGGATAGGAGATCCTCTTTTTGCAATTACAGGGATAGTTGTCAGTCTGCTCCTTAGATCTTTTGGTGGGCTGCATCACTTTCTCCCTCTGATTTGTTTGACTCTCGAGTCATGACAGCATATGATTCACTATTCATGTCTGCTACTACTTCATCATAATTGTCTCCTTCATCAACACCTTCAGTAGTGAAGAAATTAACTTGAGATCCCTCAAGTTCTGTTTGTTTCTTCATCAACCTCTTCAACAAATTCTTCACAATCTTCATGAACCTCTTCATCCTCTGGTTCTTCAACTTCACAGGTTGCATTGACAGGGACTTTAATAGGAGGTCCTTCAAGCACTAGCCTTGTTTGAGAAGCAGGCAAATGATTTCTGGGCTGAAAATTCCTCCTTGGAACGTCTGCATAAGGTGCGTGTTGAGCCAATTGTTTCTTAATGGCGATGAGATCATTTGCAAGTTTCTGCACTAATGGATCAGTATTGGGCCCAGGAGTGGAAGAGGAGGAAGAAGAAGACTTGGATCTAGAAGGGTCTCTCCTCAACTTTCCTGACATGATTAAATCATCTTCGACACTAATAGACAAGAGTTTGATCCTCGTCCAATGTTGCAAGATTAGCTCTTCTCAATGCATAACTAACTTCAGGTAATTGGGCATTCAGGAAGAAGCATTTTTGAATTTGATCTACAGGTTGAGTGTCTGGTGGAATTTTATTAATCAACTTGTTAAATCAGGCCACAAATTATCTCATGGGCTCTTGTGATTCCTTCTTTATTTGAGAAATTTGGGCCAGCAAAGCATGCACGTCTTCCACTGGTTTGAAACGGTTCTCAAACCTAGCTCTCATTGTGTTCCAGCTAGTGATAGCTCCAGCCGAAAGGTGATAGAACCAATCAGCAGCATTATCTTGTAAAGTCTCAACAAAAATCCTTACGGAGACGTCTTCATGTTCAACTCCCAGAACTCCACATGCAACTATGAAGGCCGCGATGTGTTCATCAGGATGTACCTTGCCATCACCCTTGAATTTAGGAAAGTTCTTCTGATTACCTCTGGGTAACTCATGCAAAGGCTGAGGAAGGGAAAGAGGCCCAACACGATGGCCCCAAGGCAATGGTACTTGCCATTCTTAGAAAAATGGCTTGAAGGGGAACTGAAACACCAGCAAGAATCAGAGCTCAGAGATTAGGACTGATTTGTTCTGAAGGAATACCACCCGTAGGGGTTCTATCTTTGACAGGAGGAGTGCTTGTTGAATAAGCTTCTCTATTTCTTCTTGCGGAAGGGAAAGGAAAACCTTGTTGTTCCAAAAGTTGAAACTGAGAATCTTCAATACCAAGGGCCCTTCTCCCTCGAGTAAAACATGGAGTCACCAGATCAAAAGATGATCGATAAATGATTCAGGAACTAAAAATGCTCCGTAGCAGAGTCACCAAAAATTGTTGGTCGTCAAAAGAGAAGCCTAAAGAGAGCAACAGTTAGGGGACAAGAAGTCCCTCCTCTTTGATGGGAGAGGTTCCCTTATTTAAAGAAAGACTTATTTACAAATGTACAGTAAATTATTTTGATATGGAACTTGAATATCATGAAAGCGTTGTGAAAAATAGATTATCAATCACAAAAACATAGAGGAAGGAAGACGCGGAAATAAGTAGAAAAGCATTCTCCAGAATTATAGATAACAAAATAATTCTTTATGCGTGCTAGGATGCAATAAATTAGAATTGAACCATTTGTATTTGAATTACTGAGATGCAATTTAGAAGGACACACAGTTCCATTAATAACATCCACAAGAATACAAAGCTTCTTGGTATAATGCAGACAAATGATCTAATAATGTTTAACAGATAATCTTTGAAATAAAGGAATCAGATGAACAAGGAAAGAAGATCCTTTTGTATTGATTGCCGTATTATTTCTTACACTCTCATAGATAAGCCAAGTTCCCCCTCTCCAAAAATGGCGAGGAGAGGCCACTATATAGTTTACAAAATAGTTACCTTTGGTAACTACTTCTTTTAACTAATGCTTAGTTAAAGGGATGCTAATCATAATACCCCAACTAATTACAATAAATTCGAGATGAAGAAAGGAAGAAAGGAGAAGAATCAGGAGAAGAAGACAGGTGTTCATGATTGAGAGGGGCCCACTGATTTTAGGATCCACTGTCTGAATCTTTTCAACACCTCTACTATGTCTTTGCCTCGTGGGACCGATGTGTTGGCAGTGGACTGGGTCCAAAATCCGAGGCACTTCTCCATCTCTTTGTCAAATTCGACGTGCGTATGATGATCTTTATTTACTTCTTTAATAGCAGATTGGAGAGAGCAGATCTCCTTCATCTTTTCCTTGGAAATGGAATCCTCCTTGAACAAATTGTCTTTGACAAAAGCTCTGAATTGAGCTTTGATTTCTTGCAAGGAGAGGGGTACACCAGAGGTCTCATCATGGAGGTGGCAATGTATGTCCTTGAAAGCAGATATTACCAAAGTCTTGAAGGCCTCACCCTTCTGCCAACTATTTTTTAATTCTCCCAAAGCTTCCTCCAGCACCTTGATTTTCCATTCCACACTATATACCCATGATTTTGACAAGTTATCTTTTGCATCATCGAAGAATTTGCTTGCCATTAAAATATTCTCATCAGTTTTTCCCATGAGGCAAAGGTCTACTATACAGCTGCTCCAGAGTTTGAGCTCTTTATCTATATTTCCAATAGTGGAGGAGAGCTTCTGTTGCAGATTATTCACCTTCTCATTGAGTTTGAAGGCTTCACCAATGAAATTCAATCCTGCAATAAGCATGTCATCCACCATGGCCTCTATAGCCCTTCCATAGATATAATACCTGTGTATATCTTTGATACTCTGCACTTCATCTTGGCTGAGAATCACAGGTGGTGGAAGAGTAGTCAGTGGGGTAGGATCTAAAACTTTATCCTTGGATAGCAGTGACTTGATGAAACCTGTAAGAACCTGGGCCTGCTCCTCCAGCTATTCTATGGTTTGTTTCCCTTTCTCCACTCTCCCAATGACCCTAGTGACTGTTTCCTAAAGATTGTGGATCTCACCTTCAGGGGTAGACTCTCCCATGGGAATCCTTGAGAGCTCAAGGTCAGATGCTTGCAAATCATGCTCTGGCTTGTCTACTTTGGGCTTGGCTATCTCCAGGAATTGTTGGCCCTGAGCATCAGATACTATTTTGGAGCTAGTCTTGGCCTTCTTGGCAGGAGTAGGAGGAGTAGTGCCTAATAGGGCCGCCACAGCATCAAAATTGGGTCCTGAGATTCGGGAGGAAGATTTTCTTTTCCTACTATCGATGAGAGGTTGCACCCATGCAAAAGAGGAGGAAGAAGTAGGTGGGGCAAGAGGACCAAGAGACAGAGAACTCATAGCACCCAGGGTGTGCACTGTTGTTGCTTCTAGTTGAGATATGAGCGGGGCACTCGAGGACTTCTCGTGCAGAGGAATCAATAGTGCTTGGAATTTCAGTGCTCTGGACTTCATTTTCTTTATCTGTTGGGGCTTCTGGAGCACTTGTAGAAACTAACACTTCACTCTCCTCATTTTCACTGAGAACAATAATGTTCTCTGGTCCTGAAGGCAATTTTGAATGATTCCTTAGGGGATCTTCCTCCACAGGTTCCTTCTTAACTTCTTTGAATTTCTTCTGATACACTTGGGTGGATGAGGAAGGAGTGGAAGATGTAGGACCTTTAGTTGATGAGGTAGGAGGGGTCTGTACAGGTACTCCCAATCAGGTGACAATTCCTCTTTTCTTGGTGTTGAGGTGTCTTTGGAGGAGGACTCACCTGAGTGCCTTCTGAGTTCACGAACTCTCCTGTCAAACCAGATTTTGGTTCTTACCAAGACGGGAGCTAGGATTTCTACCAGATCATCCTTCTCCTTTTTGAACCAATCCAAATCCTCCAAGGGAGTGTGTTTGACCACAATGTCATATTCATATGAGTATAGGTCGGAATTATCATCATGGAGTCCTTTAGGAACTTGGTACAGGTTAAGCTCTTGAATTAATTGAAGAGAAAACCTGCCATAATGTCTCCTCCTTGCTTCAAAATCATTAGCACAGTCAGCCCAATAGTCCTCTGTGTCTGCCCTATGATTATAATTGATTTTGGTGTTCTACTCAATAAATTTCTTTAATTCAAAACAAGTTCTTGGCCTGAAGAAATGGACAGTGATGGGAGCTAGGGCTCTTTCTATGTTTTGAGCATCTACAGTTGTCTTGCAGGTGTAGTTTCCCAAACTGATGGGGAAGTGCAAACCATTAATTTTCTTATCCCTGCAGGTTTTGTGCAACTTGTCCAATTGCCTACATATCTCTATCAAGGCCATTTTATCATTTTAGAACATAGGAAGCTTAAGAGGAGTGCTCTCATAGCCTGCAAGCCTTATATAGGAGAATTTCCTAAACTGGATGAAGTAGGCACCGTATTTTGAAATTAGGTTCATGGCTTCATCAGAAAATATCCTTTTCATGTCTCTCTCTAGAAGCCTGACAATGTACATAGTGAAAGCATCATTCACCCTTCTGAAGTTACGATTGCTAGTGTCCAGGGTGATCTGAGGGCAGTAGGCATATACAGGGTCACCCTTATGAGCATCAATGTATGAGAATCCAAACCATTGCCTCGATGCTGCTAGGGTATACATTAAGTATGAAGTCATGTAGAACTTCTTGGTTTGTTGTACATTGGACAGCTGCTCTACTAGGTTCATACTGATGATCTTGTACCCAGTTGATGTTCTGAGTTCCTTCACACACCATGTTGATAAGAGGGCACATCCAGAAATGGAATTCATTGGTAGAGGGTAAGCCCATGACCTGAGCCAGTAGGATTATAAAATTTGAGAGTTCCTTGTTGAAATCGTCATGGAACAGAACCTTGGATAGATGGGACACCCCATTTTTAGGGTTTTTAAGCCAGGACTTCACCACCCGCGCCTTGTATTTCTCACTATCCTGATCGAAGAGGGTATGTGCCTAGTTTTGAGAGATTACTATAGAATTTTCCATCTCATGAATCCTTAGGGTGGTGCCAATGGTGGCAACGTCAAGCTTTGCGATGAGTTCCCCATGTACATTCGTTAGCTCACTCGAGTCAGGATTGAAATGAGCACCGTAGGAGAGTACTGTATCTGCGCATTGTACTGAGATTGGGAAACCACCGGAAAATTCCAAGCCGCTATCATGAATCATTTGTGCCATAGGAGAAGGGTTCGAGTCTGTCATTCTTTCCCAGAAATCCCTAAAGTCAAGGTGGTGAACTTCAGTGTCCCTGATATCGGGAACGACAGACTCGAGCAGTGAGATTTGCTCCTGACCTTGGAATTTAATCTTCATGTTGATAGTAATTTGAAAAGCAAGGTTGCAGTCTAGACTCAGGATGAAATTACAGGGGGAATGGATACGTGTGCTGAAATTTTGATTGTAAGGGTATGAGCAATAGATAGCAAGAAAGCAATGTGCAAAAATGCATAGGGGGCAATTCATTATATAGTCGTTTGGGAGAGAGACAGACAATAAATGCACATTAAATACACATCTACCAACTTGAAAAGCAAGATATTTGGGAAGAGCAGGAAAAATTAGCTCAGATGGCCTTTGGTTCATTTGGGACATGCGGGACGCGAAAGTGTGATTCAGCCGATACGGGCAATGCGGGAAAAAGATGCACAAATGCTTTCGGGACATGAGGGAAAAAAGTACGTGGAGTACGTGATTCGGCCGAATCGGGTGAAAAGTGAACATTGAGCCTGGGTGAACTTGTGTTACTTGGGACAAAAAGTTCCGATAGACGTGAAAGAAGCAAACTTCGGGTAAATCGGCCAATCGACGAACAGGGAGCCCGAATGAACTTGGGACATCTGGGACAAAAATATTCGAAAGACCCGCAAATCACACAAAATGACCCAAAAATGTAGATTCTTCCCAATTTTATGACTTTTCGCATTACCAGGACAACAGAAAAGGTGTTTAACTTAAAAATTTTCAATTTTTAACTTCTCAAATGCAGGGAAATTTTGAGTGGACAAAAAAGTGCCACATGGCAATTTGGGCAAGTGCGGAGGCACGGAGGAAAATTTTCCTTCGGAAAATTGAAAACTTGGTTTTGGAAAAAATTTCATGTTTTTCCCCCCGCGAGCCGCTGGCCCAAACGAATCACCCCAATTTTCTCCCTAACCCCGCAGACCTCCAAGGGAAAATTTTCCCCTAAAACTCCGCCTGGCCATAACGTGAGTTCTACAAGGAGTTAGGAGGACTTATTTATATGGTTGGAAAGGTGAGTAAATTATATATCCAATGAGCCTAGTTTAGGATAGTTTTGATAAATCTAAATGTGTTAAAAATCTATTTGAATTTTAGGGCTTGATAGAGAGCAGGCCTAGGGATAAATTTCTCCCTGAACCTTAGTAAAACTTGTAACCTCCAAATTGGAACCTTGTAAACTTGTTATAAGATAAAAATGGAAATATTTTGTTTGGTTAATTAGAATCTATTCCGGAACCTATTTAGTTTCAAACTAGTATCTTGTTACTTGTTTATAGACCCTTCTTACAAAAAAAAATTATTCCATAATTTTTCCTAGTTTGTTTCTTGGTCTCAAGTGGTAATTGAAGCAGGCATTACACTTGGTATCAGAGTGGTGGTTCAAAAGCTTGGACCATTGGGCACACTTGAAACAAATAGACTTGAAACCTAAAACTAGAAAATTAATAATCTAGAAAACAAAACTGTTTGAAAATTGTTCATGTTAGTAAACTTAGAAAACTGAAGGAAACTCAAGGTAATGAACTAAATCCAACTCTGGTCTATGCATGGAGCTTAGACGGAGTAGGAGGAAAATTCACAGAGACTCAGAGTCACCACCACCTCCACCACCACCACCACTGCCACCAGATCAGGGTTTAGCAACTATCCTGCCACAAATTTTGTAGACCCTCCAAGATGTTAATGCTGTCCTACGTGGAGGATCAGTAGGAGGGCACTCAAGCAGACATGACAGAGATATTTCCATAGAGGGACATGCACCCCCTCCACTCAGGGAGGAGGATGGAGGAGAGAATTTTCATGCAGAGTCAGTCAAAGAAAATTCACCACCTAGGAGGCAGGGTGACAGAGTTCTGGAGCATAGAGAGAGGTCTCGGAGCCCTAGGCTTAGGGATGAGCTTATAGAGAGGCCCAGAGGCCGTCAGACCATGGCTGTAGATCACATCAAGGAAATCCTGAAGCTTAAGCCATCACATTATTCAGGTGACACAAGGGGATTCTAGGTAGAGGCATGGCTGGTTAGTTTGAGTAGTTGCTTCAAGATTTTTCCTTGTTCTAGCAACATGAAAGCTCGTGTTGCACTCCATCTACTGAAGGATGGAGCTAGAGTATGGTGGAGGATAGAGGAGCAGAAGCTCCATATAGACTTATAGACAGTCACTTGGGAGCTATTTGAGGAGAGATTCAGGGGAAAATACTTGCCACAGAGATTCACACAGCAAAGGATCGATGAGTTCCATGACCTTCGACAGGCTTCCCTTACAGTGGTCGAGTATGAGAGTAGGTTCATAGACCTTCTTCAGTACATTGATTACATGCAGGATGAGTAGGTGTGGATCCACAGGTTCATCCAGGGCCTTAATATAGACATTGGAGGTGCAGTTTAGATCCACTACCCACAGACATTAGCAGAGGCTGTTGAGAAGGCCTACATTGCATAGGAGACTCGGGGTAAAACCTCGCAGGCTAGAGACCGAGTCAGGAGTCGTATTCAGCAATTACATGATAGAAGATCGAGGGGGTCATCTCCTCCTCTCTGTGGTGTTCAGAATTCTTCATAGCCATCTTTCAGGCCACAGTAGTAGCAGCAACAGCAGTCCCACCCACCTTTTAGGCCTCCTCAGAGAGTTAATGCATAGAGAGGTCGGAGCATGGGGCCTCCTAGGGGTCCCACCAGGACACAGGGTAGAGCTAGAGCTTAGTCAGTAGGAGCTTGACCATAGAGGCCATAGCAGACTATGGTTGGATCATCAGGGTCCATAGCACCTACCTCTAGGGCACCTTTTGGTGGTGCTGCAATTTGGAGGACTTTAGGTGGTTGCTTCAGGTGTGGAGTAGCGGGACACTTTTGGAGAGACTGCCCCCAGAACCCTAATAAGGGTAAGGCACCGATCTCAGAGCCTACAGTCAAAGACATGGGATGGATTCATAGGATCTACACAGTAGCTGAGAACTACCAGGCCGAGCACCAGAGCATGGTCCTTGAGACTACAGGTAGCATTGGAGGTGTTCCTACTTCTATATTGTTTGATTCTGGTTCTTTTGATTCATTTATTACACCATCCTTGGTAGAGAGATGTAGGCTAGTGGCTATTAGATAGGGTCATAGTTGGGATATCAAGATGGCTTCAGGAGCCAAGGTCTCTGTAGACTCCTTAGTAAAGGAGTGTGTTGTTAACTTGGGACCTTTCACCACCACTTCAGATCTTTGCGTACTTCCTTTGGGCTCGTATGGAGTCATTTTAGGCATGGATTGGTTGATTGCACATAGGGCTAGGATGGATTGCTATCACAAGACTATATCTTGTGCAGATGATCTCAGAGTTGAGTCAGTGATTTCTGGGGTCAGGAGACATGTTTCTATTTGAACTATATCCACTATGTAGCTCAAGCGGTGTGTACGACAGGGTTGTCAGATGTATGCATTCAGAGTCAGTGACATGGCAGAGTATGGGTCTAGTGGGCCATTGCTAGATGACCATCCCATTTTGAGAGAGTATGTAGATTTTTTTCCAGGGGAGCTACCAGGGATGCCACCCCCCACATGAGATTGATTTCCATATTGATCTTGTTCCAAGAGTAGAGCCTATCTCACGAGCTCCCTATTAGATGACTACCCCAAAGCTCTATGAGATCAAGTTACAGTTGGAAGACCTTCTAGAGAAAGGCATTATCCATCCTAGTGTATCCCCTTGGGGCGCACCGGTTATATTTGTTAAGAAGAAGGATGGATCCTTATGGTTGTGCATAGACTACCGCCAGCTAAACAAGGTAACAATCAAGAATTTTTATCCCCTACCTCGCATTGATGACTTGTTTGATCAAATGAAGGGAGCCATGGTGTTCTCTAAGATTGATCTCAAGTTAGGGTACCATCAGTTGAGGACTACGGAGATAGACATTCATAAGACTGCTTTTCATACGAGGTATGGACACTATGAGTTCACAGTGGTGCCTTTTGGTTTGACGAATGCCCCTGCAGTATTTATGAGTTTGATGAATGGGGTATTCAGGACCTTTTTAGATCTCTTTGTGCTCATCTTTCTTGATGACATTCTGATTTACTCACATACGCGTGAGGAGCACGAGGTGCACCTTCGTCAGGTTCTTCAGTGTCTTCGTGAACAGCAGCTTTACGGGAACTTGGAGAAGTGTTTTTTCTTTCAATCAGAGATTCAGTACTTGGGTCATATCATCTCAGGTGAAGGTATCATAGTCAATCCTTCCAAGATTAGAGCCATTATGGATTAGCCAGCACCCACTATAGTGACATAGGTGTGTAGCTTCATGGGGTTAGCAGGGTATTATAGGAGATTTTAGCAAGACTTCTCTTGGATAGCACACCCCATCACTTCCCTTCAGCGGAAAGGAAAGAAGTTTATTTGGTCAAACAGATGTGAGAAGGCCTTCAGGACACTGAAGGAATATCTCACTACAGCACCCATTCTAGCAGTGTCGGATCCACAGGGTGAGTTCTTTGTTTGACAGATGCTTCTTTAGCAGGGCTTGGAGGTGTGTTGATGCAGGATGGAAGGGTTGTAGCTTTTGAGTCTCGAAAACTCAAGGATCATGAGCTTAATTATCCTACCCATGATCTTGAGCTTGCAGTAGTTGTGCATGCTTTGGTTAGATGGAGACATTTTCTTCTTGGACGGATATTCACACTCAGGAAAGACCATTTGATTCTTCGCCACCTCTTCACGTAGCCCAATCTAAACACTTGTCAGAGGCATTGGATGGAGTTGCTTTGTGAGTAAAACATGGAGATAGAGCATGTGAAGGGGAAGGAGAATGTGGTTGTAGACACCCTTAGCAGAAGGAAGCATTTGAGAATGGCTTCTTCAGTGAGCACAAATTTACGGAGCCAAATTCTTTAGCAACTTCCCCTTGACAGTTTTTACATTGCAGCTCGAGCAGAGATTGAGTCTCAGAGCCCCCTTGAGGGGAAATTTGATGGTTTCTCTCTAGAGGAAAATGGTCTTCTTAGGCACAGAGGTCAAATATATGTTCCTAGAGATAGAGGCACATCGTGCACCCTATTACCACCTACTTTGTCTCGAATGCATGACGTTTTCCATATTTCTTTGCTTAAGAAATACATTTCAGACTTGTCACATGTTTTAAATTGGAATTCCTTGTACGTCCAAGACCCAAGAATAATCGTGGTTAAACCCACTTGAGTGCTAGAAACTCGCCAATTGCATTTGAGAAATATAGAAATACAAAAATGTAAGGTCTAGTAGAACCAGTTTAACGAAGAAACTGCAACTTGGGAAAATCTAGAAGAGATGAAAACTACTTTTCCCTTTCTTTTTTAACAGAATTGAATATGTTGACTGATAAAGAAATTTATTATTATGAATTTATCTTTATATGTCTTTATGTAAGCTATTTTTGGGGCAAACATTTATTCAGGTTGAATAAATAGTATCATTATACTGATTTCTAAAACTATTCAAGTTTAAAATAGTAATTTTTTCAGTGAGTCAATAAATTAATTGACCACAACATAAATCAAAGGATGTAATCATTGGGATGATGAATCATTTAGGAGGGAAGCATGTAACACCCTGAATTGTTGTTACTTTTTCTTGAGCATTCAAGTGTTGATATATGATTTCTCCTGTATAAGGACATGTTCCTTTGGTTTTGGGAATTCATGCTTGATATGGATTATATCGTTTCTGCTCTTAAGATCTTTGACTAAACTGGAATATGCTTAGACTCTTTTGTTTCTTTCATTCTTCACATTTGAGTACAATCTGATTTTGGAAGATTGTGGATTTATCCACCTTTATGACTCAACCTTGGATCAGTTGCATTGATCCAAGGGATGTTTTAATTTTATTCAGGATGAAGCAAAAGGTATTGACATTTTTGAGATTAATAATTCTGACTGAGCTTTGAATGTTCAATTCCAGAGGTTAACTCTGGTTGATCATGGTAACTAGAAACTAGTTCCAGTTATCATAACATTAGGAAGGACCTGGACCTTAAGCCAGGTAAGATGTGTATGTTTTATATCTAAAGTTTAAATTACTTGATGCCAAACGAAATTTGATACAGGAATGTTTTATCCTGTTTGAACTCTATTACTGATTAGTCCTATTTAGGGGACCTATACTAGAATCAGTAAGGTTAGTAGTTTTAACCTAAACTATAACCTAATATTGCAAGGTTAGTTAATCTAACCTAGTCCTTAAACTATGAGCTTAATACTCCTAAGGGTTAACTAAACCTATCACTATGGAGGGTGACTAATGTTATATCCTATGGAAATGAGACTAATGTCATATCCTATGATCTAACCTAAGTCACTAACCTATCCTAAACTAATGCTATGAAGGGGGACCTAAGGAGGGTCACGAGTCATGGGAGGTACTTTCCATGGACATTTAAGAAAGGATAAGGATGAAGGATAGGGAGTGCTGCCAGCTTTAGCGGAGAGTAAAATTGCTAAGAGATTCTTACGTGGCAGTATCTCTAAGGATGGGAATGTTTGTTTATTTTGTTTTGGCATTCACCAACTTTTGTAGTCAGTGGCAATGGAAAATAGGTGGGAGAATAAAAATAAATACAATTAATGAGCATTGGGCCTCGAGCGTGGCTTGCATGGGAAGGCATGCAAGTGGAATTTTACTTGGTTGTTTTATTTTCCATGCATTCCGTTTTTCTCTCTACATGAGCACTGGTTCTTCGAACTAGCCGTCTACTCTTCGTTGTATGGCAATTTTTAGAGTTTCAAATTTACTTCTCTATCAGGGGAAGTATATAAGGCATGGAGGTAACAATATTTTGGAAGGAAGAAGAAGAGAAGGTGTGAACACATTCAGAGGTCTTCTTCAAATTTTTAGCGACACTATCAGGCATGATAGGCCCTAACTGTTAAAAATCTTTCTTTCCTTTAAATGTTTTCATTAGAACAACTCTGTTTAGATGATTTGTGCATAGTCGGCTTGGCTGGTAGCAATATATTGGTTTTTCTTTTGTTGATTTGGGAATTCTGGGTTGTATGTAGATCCTGGATGAAACCTACTTCTTAATTCTTGTTTCCATGTTGTGAATACAATATGGGTTTCACTTTCTATTGGAAGTGTTTTATGTTTTCTTTATCTGGCTGAGGTATTGGATTAAAAACTAGCTCCATGACAGACTTCATGCTTGATGATTTTGTGTTTGAAAACGCCACTATAATTAACTGTTGTTTTGAATATGGTTGGATTATTTGATTGTTGCTTTGTCGTATGAACTCTAACTATTATTGGACATGTTCAAGAAAGTAAGTATTTGATTTTGTGGTTGGAATTCTAGTTTATTCTGTAAAACTCAACTGGTTTAGTCATGTGAGTTGGAAATATTGTTGAATTCTAAGCCTATACCTTTATTTTAAAGGGGTCTGAATGTTCTTATGAATATAGGTTCTGTGAGTAATGAAGTATTTGGTGTAACTGTTGTTTTTGCAATTTTTACATGGATATTAGGAACATGGATATGTTTAGGAGGAAACGTACTTAGAGGAACTCTATTCCCTGACAATTCGTGGTTGATCCTAGATCTGCATGAATGGAAATTATGTTTAATATTTGGTTAAGAAAGGACTGTGTTTGATGTTACCTGAGGTGATTTAGAAATCTGGATTTAGAATTCAACTATTAACTCTATGTGTGCATTTTCATTTGGTATCTTGGAATGATTTAACAACCTAACAGTGTAATGGTTGGAAATAATTAGTTCGATCCATTGGTAAGTAATGGTAACGGGACAGTTACCCTAACTCTTAGTCCAAAATGATTTGAGTAATGGGTGAATTGTAGATTGTTTACTTAGATCAGGATTTTGATCTGAGATTAGAATGTTTATAACGTTTTGTAGCAATTATTGGTATTTGTTTAATGTACAATTGTAAGACCGTAGTGATCTATATGCAACTTTTAAGGCGGCTCTACCTAACTGGAGCTATTGGTGAACTTAAGTGTTGTTTTACTTGCCTTCTTTTTCCCTGATTGAATTAGAGAATATATATATTACTTCTTGGAAGTTAGTATAGTTCTGAACTTGATTAAAATAGAGTTCTTATCTCTCTCTTCCTTCCTCTGAGTTATGAAAGATAGTTGTTATAGGAATTCGAAGAAGGAAGGTATTTTCACTCTCTCTCTCTTGAAAAATTAATGAGCTCTTCTATAGAATTCTGTAAGGAACTCTACAGTATGGTTATGAGATGAAAAGACTGTTAAAAATTAAGTGGGAAGAGTGGTAAGTGGTGAAATCTTAACTTAGAAGTCTCCTTTCTTTTATAAGTAGGATTATTATCCTGATTTAGAATTTTAGTTTATTATCTACTTGTATAAAAGTAGCCCTGTAGTAAAATTTTTGCTTACTTATCAATGTTTATGAATTTGATATGATAGAGTTAAAGGAAATCCGCTTGACGAACTTGCTTGAGGCAGTAATCTGTCCTTTGTTTAAATTATTTTTATGCAAACCTATTGGTTACATACCTTAAGAAGGTTTCATTCTTTTGTTTAGAGTGATTATAACATGATTGACACTGTTCTTGGTTTTCGGATGGCTAGGTACTTAATATTCATATTGTTTCTTCTTATTTTCTGCTATAAGATGAATCATCCAAAAAAGATTTAAATTGAAATTGTAACTATAATATGAGTCATGTTATAAAGTCATATTATAATGGTAGAAAGAAAACTAGCGTGATTCATGATTATGGATTTGATGAAATTGATGTCATTTAAACAGGATTGTTTAATGAAAACAATTGGTGGAATGCAATTGTTTTAAGAATTAGTGCTTATCATGCTCAGCTCACTTAACTGACCCGTGCTAGCAATTTTTGTAGATGGTCATCTTAAGTGGTAAAGGCAGGCAGATCTGAAATGATGCACAAACTGTTTAATCTGGTTCTTATGAAGAATTTCAACATGATTTTTCTAATTGTACTATAGAAGAAAGTTACTCTTTTGCTCATGACTATTGTATTAAAATATGCTGAAGTGCATAGGTTGTAATTGTATAGGTTTGGGAATAAATGAAATGGGGACATATTACTTATGTGGTCTGTGTTCTTATTTGTGGAAATGATCTTCTTTTGTCTGTATGAATGAGAGTGAATTCTTACTATTATATGCAATGAGCTCTAGATGGATTCCCTAAGTAAGCCTTGTATAATTATGTGGCTGAATACTACATGTTTCTGGTTAGTAATTCTTATATATTATGAATATGGTTAAATTGGAAATTAGACCACTATATTTTTTAGGGAACGTTGAGGTTGAATTATGCCCTAAAATGTGGCTCTAACTGGAAGAGTATTATATTACTCTCTTAATGTTCTAATTCAAAGCAATGTAATTGATGGTTATAAATCACCATGTCTTAATGGTAATAAGTCTAATATATTTCAGTCTTCGAGATTGTTACGAACCCTTGTTGGTTTAGTTATCTTCCTTATGGGAAAACTTAGGGTTGTTGTCCTATTATGGGGATACAAGGTTAATAGGAACCAATCGGCAACTTGAAACAATCTTTAATCTTATTAAAAACTTTTCTCTGCGAAAATGAACTAAATTTCGAAAGGTAAATCAAAAAGTGTGGGACCCAGGGTTAGGGAAGGCTACCCAATTAGGAGGGCCTGTAATCCAAATATAACTCAACTTAAGTGAATTCTTGGAGGAATTTACATCTTTCCGAGGTTGTTTCATAGGATGTTGACACATGTCAACTGCAAGGTTGTACCTTCAATAAGATTAGGATCTTCTCGAGGATACAACAATGTAGGTGACATATGGCAGCACCCTTATGCATTGATCGTTAAGATTTACACCTGAAACTTGATCAAGATTTCCCTTCAGGACTGGTTAGGACCATAGACGTGTTATGAGGCAACCCTTTGAGACTCTGGGTACCTTGACACATGGGGTTAACACTGGTCGACCCAGTATGTCAGCTTACCCCTAGTCTTCAAGGGCATCCTTATAACGTGAATTATGATATTAACCCAATCCAGAGTGAAAACTTGGGGCAAGGGGGCTGACAAAAGTCAATATAAGACGTTCTGTATAACATTGGAGTGGGGTGAAGGACATATTCCGGATTGACGAGTATGCCATCAAGGAATAAGTAACGTGAACAGTATGTTTCAAGTCTTTGGCCAAAGTATCGCAAGTTGTTGATTACGTTGTCCTATGTCACCTAGTCTAAGGAACGTGATGCTGATGAATAATGGTAACAATTATTCAGATAGGTTCCTTGGATAGAGCACTCAGAATCCTAGATTAGGGAAGAGAACCACGAGAATGAAGTGTTCTGTTGAAAACACCAAACTCTAAGATACACATGAATAGATCGGTAGTTCACCGAGTCATGGAATTAATAGATCGGTGGTATACCGAGTCATTACAACTGCATATGGTTATCTGTTATGAGAATGATTGTTATGATCTATGTGTTCTAAATTATGTATTTATAACTAGAAAACACTAAAAAAAATTATCTTGTTCTAAAGTATTAAAATGTGGATGTTACATCTTGGTACTAGAGCTGAAGGTTGCATCTCTTAGACCTATTGTGTCCATAATATGATAAAAACCTAAATTTTCTTGTAACAGAAAATGGTTAGAACAAGGGGAAATGTTGCGAATAATGCTCCACCTGAGGAAGGGGCGGCAACAACCCAAAAACTTGATGAGATCCTTGCTGCCCTACTAGACACAAGAGATCGTTTGGTTGTACTTGAACATCAAGTGATGGGAAATGAGGAGGACGATAAAGCTGGTAACAACAATCAGCCACCACCTGAGGACAACCCTGATATGGGTGTTGGTAATAACAATGGAAATGTACCTGTCCAACTAGAAAACAAGAAGGCCAGGTTGGCAGCGGAACTCATTAATGATATAAAAAGCATAAGTCCACCTAAATTTGATGGCACCACATTAGGAGATGGAGCTGAGAATTGGCTCAACAAAATGGAGAAGTAATTTGTAATAAGAAACTTCTCGGAGGAAACTAAAGCTATTTGGGGAGTATATCAGCTTTCCCATAAAGCATTTTCATGGTGGGACAGCCATAAGGCTGAGCTAAATATTGATGAAACTAACATCACTTGGGATCAATTTAAAGGCTATTTTAGGCAACGTTGGCTTCCACAACTCTTCTATGATCAGAAAATGATAGAATTCCATAACTTAATTCAAGGGAAGCTAACTGTAACTGAGTACTGGGAGTATTTTACGAAACTCCTCAAGTACGTACCATAGTATCAAACTGACGAGAAGTTCAGAATACATAAATTCATCAAGGGACTAAACCTCGTGATTGGAGGAGAGGTTGATGTTCACAGCCCAACCACTATGGAAGGGGTTGTTGAAAAAGCCATAAGGCAGGAAAAAAAATTAAAGGCTATTTCTGCTCATAAAGAGGAAGTGCGGAAGAATATTTCAAACCTTTCTTCAACTTCTCTTACACCCAAGAAGGGACCATGGAAAAATTTTGGCAACAAAAATAAGTTTTCAGTGGATAATAATAAGAAAACGACAACGAATAAGCTTGCTGGAAATGTAAGGGATAGTTTTGGCAAGAATTATAATAATGGGCAGAAGTCCTTTGGAGGCCAACGTGATAATTTTAAGGCTAGAAGTAATTTTGAGCCTAAAAAGGGACCTATAAGAGGCTACTATAATTGTGGCAAAGATCACTACGCCAATCAATTCCCTTTGAAGAAGGATGATTGTAATCAACAACATAAGATACATGCTGCAGTAGCAGACAAGCAAGCTGAAAAGTAAGTGACAGCTATAGAAGTTCTTGGTAAGTTATTTGGCATACCTGTAACTATTCTTTTTGATACAGGAGCTACTAAATGTTTTATTTCTAGTAAACTCGCTTCGAAACTTAAAAGAAAAGATAGAAAAATGGATAAATCTTGGACTGTGCAGTATGGTAATAACTTTGTTCATACAGTTAGTATGTGTCTTTTTGGGGCAGTCCTTGACTTACCTAACTTTTCCACGGAGGTTGACCTCTATGTTGCACCTTTGGGATCCTATGACATTGTCATCGGCATTAATTGGTTAGCTGGCCATAAAGCAAAAGTGGACTAATTTGGAAAATATATAAGATGTTTAGATGATCTACAGAAAATAGCAGAGATTCAACGTGTAAAAAGAAAATTTCGGTTAGGAAACTGTCAGCTATGCAACTTAAAAAGGCTAAAAATAAAGGATGTACCTTATATGTAGTAAAGATATCTGAATCTACAGAAGAAGAAGGTGATTTCATGAAATGATGACCGCTGTTACAAAGTTTCAAGGATGTATTTCTAGAAGAATTACCGGGTTTACCACCCAAAATGGAATTTGACTTCACCATTGAAATCAAACCAGGGACGGAGCCTATTTCTAAAGCACCTTATCGGATGAATACTATAGAGTTAGTTGAGCTTAAGGCTCAATTGTAAGAACTTTTGTCTAAAGGTTTGATTAGACCAAGTGTTTCACCTTGGGGAGCGCCAATAATATTTGTGAAAAAGAAAGACGGGACACTTAGATTGTGTATTGATTATCGGATGTTAAACAAGGAAACAATCAAGAATAGATATCCACTTCTAAGAATTGATGATTTATTTGATCAGATGTGTAGAGCATCAGTTTATTCCAAGATAGATCTTTGATCTGGGTATCATCAATTAAGAATTAAAGAAGAATATATTTATAAAACAACTTTTTGAACAAGGTACGGACATTATGAATTCACAGTTTTACCCTTTGGATTAACTAATGCACCCGCAACTTTTATGAACTTAATGAATAATATCTTTAAAGAATATTTGGACAAGTTTGTGCTTGTATTCTTGGATGATATTCTCATATATTCTAAAAGTGTTGAGGAGCATAATGAGCATTTGAAATTATTTTTGGAAATTTTGAGAAAAAGAAGGTTATACGGTAAGTTATCCAAATGTTCTTTCTTTGATACTAAAGTTCACTATTTGGGTCATGTCATTAGTAAAGAAAGAATTTCTGTAGATCCTTCAAAAATAGTGGCAATAACTGAATGGCCTGCACCAAAGAATGTACATGAAGTAAGAAGCTTCATGGGCCTTGCTGGTTATTATAGAAAATTTGTTAAAGATTTTTCTAAAGTGGCTACACCGATAACTTCATTGCAGAAAAAGGATAAGAAATTTGTTTGGAATGATAATTGTGAATCTGCTTTTAAAAGTCTAAAAAGTCAGTTGACTTCAGCACCTATTTTAGTTGTACCTGACCCTAATGGAGATTTTGCTGTTGTAACGGATGCTTCTGGGGAAGGCCTTGGAGGTGTTTTGTTACAAAATGATCATGTCATAGCATATGAAAGTAGAAAACTTAAGTTACATGAGCTGAATTATGCCCCTCATGATTTAGAGCTTGCTTCCATTGTTCATGCACTTCAAGTTTGGAGACACTATTTACTTGGGAAACCTTTTGAGTTGAAAACTGATCATCTTGGGCTGAAATATATTTTCACTCAGCCTAATCTAAATGTAAGACAGCGAAGGTGGTTAGAGTTTTTGTCTCAATACGATTTTGATATTAGTTACATAAAAGGAAAAGAAAATAGAGTAGTAGATGCTCTAAGTCGTAGGAAGCACATTTCTGCTCTTATAACATTAAGAACTCAGTTTAAAGATGAGGTGAAAAGTGCAGTAGAATCTGATACATACTTTCAGCAAGTAAAAGCAGTGCTTGCTGCAGAACCAAAAGATGAAAGGTATAAAGGTTTTCATTTTGATAATGAAGGAATGTTACGTTATGAAAACAGAGTATACGTACCTTTGCTAAATAATTTGAGAAAGAAATTGTTAACTAAATTTCATAATTCACCCTTTTCTGGACACCCGGGTATTACCAAAATTCTTGCTGATCTAAAACAACAATATTTCTAGAAAGGAATGAAAAACGATGTTATTAATTTTATGACTCATTGTCTGGAATGTCAGCAGGTGAAGGCAAAACACATGCACCATGCTGGTTTATTATATCCCCATAGCATACCGCAGTACAAATGGCAAGTAATAAGCATGGACTTTGTACAAGGGCTTCCTATGTCGAGAAATAAACATGATGTTATCTTGGTAGTTGTTGACAAACTAACGAAGGTAACTCATTTTATCACTAGAAATCTAAAGGATGATTCTCCTGTGTTAGCTAAAATATTTTTACACAAAATTTTCAAGTTACATGGAGTACCAGAATTAATAATATCTAACAGGGATCCTAGAATGACATCAAGATTTTGGCAGACGCTTAATACAGCTCTTGGAACTAAACTAAACTTCAGTTTTGCGTATCATCCGAAAATGTATGGACAAACTGAGAGAGTAAATCAGGTGTTAGAAGACATGTTATGAATGTATTGCATGGATCAAAAGTATAAATGGGAAGAGTATCTCCCATTAGTTGAATTTGCATACAACAACACATATCACTCTTCTCTTAAAATGGCACCTTTCGAGACACTTTATGGAAGAAACTACATAACCCCTGTTAGTTGGGATAGTGTTGAGGATAGAGAGGTAATTGGGCCTGAAATCCTTACTGAAATAGAACAGCAAGTTAAAATTATTTGGGAATGATTGAAGGAAGCAGCAGATAGGCAGAAGAGTTATGCTGACTTAAAGCTGGTTGACCGAAAATTTGAACTTGGTGAAAAGTTTTTTCTTCATGTTAAACCAAGAAAGAGCTCTATAATTTTTGGCAAGGCTGCCAAGTTATCACCTTATTATATGGGACATTTCGAAATTATCAAAGAAATCAGTCCCGTAGCTTACCGATTAGCATTACCACCTGCTTTGTCTTGAATGCATAATATTTTCCATATTTCTTTGCTTAAGAAATACGTTTCAGACTTATCACATGTTTTAAATTGGAATTCCTTGTAGGTCCAAGACCCAATAATAATCATGGTTAAACCCACTCGAGTGCTGGAAACTCGCCAATTACATTTGAGAAATAGAGAAATACAAAAATGTAAGGTCTAGTGGGACCAGTTTAACGAAGAAAGTGTAACTTGGGAAAATCTGGAAGAGATGAAAACTACTTTTCCCTTTCTTTTTGAACAGAATTGAATATGTTGACTAATAAAGAAATTTATTATTATGAATTTATCTTTATATGTCTTTATGTAAGCCAGTTTTGGGACAAACATTTATTCAGGTTGAATAAATAGTATCATTATACTGATTTCTAAAACTATTCAAGTTTAAAATAGTAATTTTTTCAGTGAGTCAATAAATTGATTGACCACAACATAAATCAAAGGATGTAATCATCGAGACAATGAATCATTTAGGAGGGAAGCATGTAACACCCTGAATTGTTGTTACTTTTTCTTGAGCATTCAAGTGTTGATATATGATTTCTCCTGTATAAGGACATGTTCCTTTGGTTTTGGGAAGTCATGCTTGATATGGATTATATCTTTTCTACTCTTAAGATCTTTGACTAAACCGGAATATGCTTGGACTCTTTTGTTTCTTTCATTCTTCGCATTTGAGTAAAATCTTATTTTGGAAGATTGTGGATTTATCCACCTTTATGACTCAACCTTGGATCAGTTGCATTGATCCAAGGGATGTTTTAATTTTATTCAGGATGAGAAAATGGTATTGACATTTCAAAAGTTACTAAGTTTGACTGAGCTTTGAATGTTCAATTCCAGAGGTTAACTCTGGTTGATCATGGTAACTAGAAACTGGTTCCAGTTATCATAACATCAGGAAGGACCTAGACCTTAAGCCAGGTAAGATGTGTATGTTTTATATCTAAAGTTTAAATTACTTGATGCCAAACGGAATCTGATACATGAATGTTTTATCCTGTTTGAACTCTATTACTGATTAGTCCTATTTAGGGGACCTATACTAGAATCAGTAAGGTTAGTAGTTTTAACCTAAACTATAACCTAATATTGCAAGGTTAGTTAATCTAACCTAGTCCTTAAACTATGAGCTTAATACTCCTAAGGGTTAACTAAACCTATCACTATGGAGGGTGACTAATGTTATATCCTATGGAAATGAGACTAATGTCATATCCTATGATCTAACCTAAGTCACTAACCTATCCTAAACTAATGCTATGAAGGGGGACCTAAGGAGGGTCGTGAGTCATGGGCGGTAGTTTCCATGACATTTAAGAAAGGATAAGGATGAAGGATAGGGAGTGCTGCCAGGTTTAGCGGAGGGTAAAATTGCTAAGAGAGTCTTACGTGGCATTATCTCTAAGGATGGGAATGTTTATTTATTTTGTTTTGGCATTCATTAACTTTGGCAGTCGGTGGCAATGGAAAATAGGCGGGAGAATAAAAATAAATGCAATTAATGAGCATCGGGCCTCGAGCATGGATTGCATGGGAAGGCATGCAAGTGGAATTTTTCTTGGTTGTTTTGTTTTCCATGCATTCTGTTTTTCACTCTACATGAGAACTGGTTCTTCGAACCAGCCATCTACTCTTCGTTGCATGGCAATTTTTAGAGTTTCAAATTTACTTCTCTGTCAGGGGAAGTATATAAGGCATGGAGGTAACAATATTTTGTTGTTTAATCTTTCATGGAAGAAGAAGAGAAGGTGCGAGTGCATTCAGAGGTCTTCTTCGAATTTTTAGCGACACTATCAGGCATGATAGGCCCTAACTATTAAAAATCTTGCTTTCCTTTAAATGTTTTCATTAGAACAACTCTGTTCAGATGATTTGTGCACAGTCAACTTGGCTAGTAGCAATATATTGGTTTTTCTTTTATTGATTTGGGAATTCTGGGTTGTATGTAGATCCCGGATGAAACCTTCTTCTTAATTCTTGTTTCCATGTTGTGAATACAATATGGGTTTCACTTTCTGTTGGAAGTGTTTTATGTTTTCTTTATCTGGCTGAGGTATAGGATTAAAAACTGGCTCCATGATAGACTTCATGCTTGATGATTTTGTGTTTGAAAACGCCACTGTAATTAACTGTTGTTTCAAATATGGTTGGATTATTTGATTGTTGCTTTGTCGTATGAACTCTAACTATTACTAGACATGTTCAGGAAAGTAATTAGTTGATTTTGTGGTTGAAATACTAGTTTATTCTATAAAACTCGACTGGTTTAGTCACGTGAGTTGGAAATATTGTTGAATTCTAAGATTTTACCTTTATTTTAAAGGGGTCTGAATGTTCTTATGAATATAGGTTCTGTGAGTAATGAAGTATTTGGTGTAAATGTTGTTTTTGTGATTTTTACATGGATATTAGGAACATGGATATGTTTAGGAGGAAACGTACTTGGAGGAACTCTATTCCCTGACAATTCGTGGTTGATCTTAGATCTGCATGAATGGAAATTATGTTTAATATTTGGTTAAGAAAGGACTGTGTTTGATGTTACCTGAGGTGATTTAGAAATCTGGATTTAGAATTCAACTATTAATTCTGTACGTGCATTTTGGTTTGGTATCTTGGAATGATTTAACAACCTAACAGTGTAATGCTCAGAAATAATTAGTTCGATCCATTGGTAAGTAATGGTAACGGGACAGTTACCCTAAATCTTAGTCCAAAATGATTCGAGTAATGGGTGAATTGTAGACTGTTTACTTAGATCAGGATTGTGGTCTGAGATTAGAATGTTTATAACGTTTTGTAGCGATTATTGGTATTTGTTTAATGTACAATTGTAAGACCGTAGAGATCTATAGGAAAATTTTAAGGCAGATCTACCTAACTGGAGCTATTGGTTAACTTAAGTTTTGTTTTACTTGCCTTCTTTTTCCGTGATTGAATTAGAGAATATATATATTACTTCTTGGAAGTTAGTATAGTTCTGAACTTGATTAAAATAGAGTTCTTATCTCTCTCTTCCTTCCTCTGAGTTATGACAGATAGTTGTTATAGGAATTCGTAGAAGGAAGGTATTTTCACTCTCTCTCTCTTGAAAAATTAATGAGCTCTTCTATAGAATTCTGTAAGGAACTCTATAGTATGGTTACGAGATGAAAAGATTGTTAAAAATTAAGTGGGAAGAGTGGTAAGTGGTGAAATCTTAACTTAGAAGTCTCCTTTCTTTTATTAGTAGGATTATTATCCTGATTTAGAATTTCAGTGTATTATCTACTTGTATAAAAGTAGCCCTGTAGTAAAATTTTTGCTTACTTATCAATGTTTATGAATTTGATATGATAGAGTTAAAGGAAATCCGCTTGACGAACTTGCTTGAGGCAGTAATCTGTCCTTTGTTTAAATTATTTTTATGCAAACCTGTTGGTTGCTTACCTTAAGAAGGTTTCATTCTTTTGTTTAGAGTGATTATAACATGATTGACACTGTTCTTGGTTTTCAGATGGCTAGGTACTTAATATTCATATTGTTTCTTCTTATTTTCTGCTATAAGATGAATCATCCAAAAAATATTTAAATTGAAATTGTAACTATAATATGAGTCATGTTATAAAGTCATATTATAATGGTAGAAAGAAAACTAGCGTGATTCATGATTATGGATTTGATGAAATTGATGTCATTTAAACAGGATTGTTTAATGAAAACAATTGGTGGAATGTAATTGTTTTAAGAATTAGTGCTTATCATGCTCAGTTCATTGAACTGACCCTTGCTAACAATTTTTCAGATGGTCATCTTAAGTGGTAAAGGTAGGCAGGTCTGAAATGATGCACAGACTGTTTAATCTGGTTCTTATGAAGAATTTCAACATGATTTTTCTAATTGTACTATAGAATAAAGTTACTCTTTTGCTAATGACTATTGTATTAAAATATGCCAAAGTGCATAGGTTGTAATTGTATAGGTTTGGGAATAAATGAAATGGGGGCATATTACTTATGTGATCTATGTTCTTATTTGTGGAAATGATCTTCTTTTGTCTGTATGAATGAGAGTGAATTCTTACTATTATATGCAATGGGGTCTAGATGGATTCCCTAAGTAAGCCTTGTATAATTATGTGGTTTAATACTACATGTTTCTGGTTAGTAATTCTTATATATTATGAATATGGTTAAATTGGAAATCAGACCACTATATTTTTTAGGGAACGTTGAGGTTGAATTATGCCCTAAAATGTGGCTATAACTGGAAGAGTATTCTATTACTCTCTTAATGTTCTAATTCAAAGCAATGTAATTGATGGTTATAAATCACCATGTCTTAATGGTAATAAGTCTAATATATTTCAGTCTTCGAGATTGTTACGAACCCTTGTTGGTTTAGTTATCTTCCTTATGGGAAAACTTAGGGTTGTTGTCCTATTATGGGGATACAAGGTTAATAGGAACCAATCGGCAACTTGAAACAATCTTTAATCTTATTAAAAACTTTTCTCTGCGAAAATGAACTAAATTTCGAAAGGTAAATCAAAAAGTGTGGGACCCAGGGTTAGGGAAGGCTACCCAATTAGGAGGGCCTATAATCCAAATATAACTCAACTTAAGTGAATTCTTGGAGGAATTTACATCTTTCCGAGGTTGTTTCATAGGATGTTGACACATGTCAACTGCAAGGTTGTACCTTCGATAAGATTAGGATCTTCTCGAGGATACAACAATGTAGGTGACATATGGCAACACCCTTCTGCATTGATCGTTAAGATTTACACCTGAAACTTGATCAAAATTTCCCTTCGAGACTGGTTAAGACCATAGACGTGTTATGAGGCAACCCTTTGAGACTCTGGGTACCTTGACATATGGGGTTAACACTGGTTGACCTAGTATGTCAGCTTACCCCTAGTCTTCAAGGGCATCCTTATAACGTGAATTATGATATTAACCCGATCAAGAGTAAAAACTCGGGGCAAGGGGACTGACAAAAGTCAGTATAAGATTTTCTGTATAACATTGGAGTGGGGTGAAGGACTTATTCTGGATTAACGATTATGCCATCAAGGAATAAGTAACATGAACAGTATGTTTCAAGTCTTTGGCCATAGTATCGCAAGCTGTTGATTACGTTGTCCTATGTCACCTAGTCTAAGGAACATGATGCTGATGAATAATGGTAACAATTATTCAGATAGGTTCCTTGGACAGAGCACTCAGAATCCTAGATTAGGGAAGAGAACCACAAGAATGAAGTGTTCTGTTAAAAACACCAAACTCTAAGATACACATGAATAGATCGGTAGTTCACCAAGTCATGGAATGAATTGATCGGTGGTATACCAAGTCATTATAGCTACATATGGTTATCTGTTATGAGAATGATTGTTATGATCTGTGTGTTCTAAATTATCTATTTATAACTAGAAAACACTAAAAAAAAGATTGTTCTAAAGTATTAAAATGTGGATTTTATAAGCAGGTAGTGTTGATCAGGCAGAGGTTGTAGGAGGCACAGGATAGGCAGAAGAAGTACGCTAATTAGCATAGAACCAAGCATAATTTTGATGTGGGCGTGAAGGTTTTCCTTCGTGTTAGGCCATATAAGATCCTGATCCATTATGAAAAAGGTTCTAAGTTAGCTCCTTGGTTCGTTTGACCTTTTGAGATCCTAGAGCATATCGGCCTGTTGGCTTACCGTCTAGCATTGCCACCCAGCTTGCTTCGCGTACATGATGTGTTTCATGTTTCTGTTCTTAGGAGATACATCACATATCCTTCTCATGTATTGGATTGGACATCATTACAAGTGTAGGATAAGGGGCAGGTGATGGTGGAGGCCGTCCGTATCATCGATCGTAGGACCTTGGGCCTTCGAGGTAGAGAGATTGATCAGGTACAGGTGTAGTGGGATAGATATGATGAGACTGCAACAACTTGGGAGGATGCTACTACTTTATGAGTGTAGTTTCCACATTTTTTCTAGTGACTTCCAGGAGGAAATTGAGTCTAAGGGGAGGGGGGTGTAGTGCCCACTTTCCTTGGACACTATTTAGATATTGATTCTGACACTATTGATCATATTTTAGACATAATTATGTTTTGATGTAGTATGATGTGTATATGCTAGATCATGGATTCCTATGGACATTATTATGTTTTGCTTAGTATGATGGTTAGATGTTATACTATGTATTAATATTGATCTAGATTCAGTTATTATGCTTGAGGATCATTGAGACATTATTATTATTATGTGGATGATGATATACTAGTTGACATGGATAGGTTATTGATGTTGATTTTAGACATGTGACATGGATATTATGAATAGCTCTAGTATAGAAATCTATTGGGTGATGATATAGTTGCAAATTGAATTTAAATGATAAATGTTAAATTCTTGATAATGTTGTGATTTGGATTTAATAATTGTATGTTGCTTATATCATTTGGATGTTCTAATATGGCGACGAGGCCGAAGGAGGTATTTTTCATTTTGCAGGTTAAAATCACAACAATGTTAGGGGACTTAAGACTAACCATATTGGAATTCAGTGTGAAATCAACAAGGGTCACCATGGCAACTGTGTTTGATCGGTGTGTTATGTTGTGTTAGGATTTCCATTAGTGTGACCTTGGGGTATATGTGTGTGTGGCTATTATGTGTTCCCTTTTTATTTAGTGTTGTGTGTATTTTATTTTGTAATGTACTTTTATTTTAATTATTTAAATATGATAGTATTATGTGGGAGACATATAGTTAAAATTTAATTAAATTAAATGGGATGTGGAATGTGAAATTAAATGTTTTTACTTTGGTTGAAAATGAAATTTGATATATATATATTTTTATAACCTTATGGTAATTAAATAAATCTTATGTCAAAAGGCTGTCATAAATAAACGTCATAGAAGTTAATGCATTTGAGAAGAGTGTGTAAGTTACCAAGTATAGGTTGTGTAAGAATTTGTAAGAGGTTGTAAGGCTGATTTTCAAAGATCAAACACTCCTTCCACTTTGAAATTCAAATTTGGCCTTGAAGGACAAATTTGGAGGCTTGTGGGACAAGTTAAACTTGTCCCACACCTCTCAAAATCCTCCACCAACCATGTTTATTGTTTTGGATTCAAAATAAATCTATTTTATTATGTTTTGATATGAATTTGTGTAAGTATTGATTGCACTTGTCTTGTAATTTTAAATGCATTCCTTTTGAGGTATGGACTATATTGTGTGTGTAAGTGATTTTCTCATTTTTCATTAATGGTGATTTGTTGTTGATGTGGATTGCAATCTTGGGGAAGGAAGAAAAATGATGTGGCATCTCACTTGGAATCCACATCATCCTCTTCCTCCCTCTCCTTTAAAATTTGAATTCCTCCTCATTTTGAGGTTGTTACAAGTTGGAGATTTCACTCTTGGGTAAATGTTCTCTTACATTTTAGAGCTTTCTTGGTGGAAGGAGTGGATTTACTTGTGCATGCTTTCCTCTTGCTAATTTGGGACTAGTTTTATGCAATAAAGAATCTGTTGTTTTGGAAACAAGACTCCATTATGGAGAGGTAGGTTCTCACTCTTTTAAATTGTTTTTTTTTTCCTCTTTTAGCATGAATTTTGAATGTTTTTGTTTTTACAATTCTTAGAGGGATGGGTAGAATGCTTAGGGCATGGTGTGGAGAGAAGACAATGAGGTTTATCAGAGGAGGGATAAGGGATTTACCATTGGCACTTGTCTTGTGGAGGGAGTGTTGGTTGGGATCCACCTAGCGAAAATAATATGCTTGCATTTCTTACTTTGGGGAGGTATAAGGGATAAATTTGGAGGAGGGATAAGGAGGGGTTGAGGAGGGATAAGGTTTATGGGATGGTTATGTTTTGGTGGTTTGTTTTAGGTGGATGCCCAATTTCAATATGGGAGGTAAAAGGAGACCTCCATAGTTCTTGCTCTTGTTTGGCTTGCTTGCTTGGAGAAGGAGCCTTTGTTTTGTTTGAAATTGATTGTTGTAGTTGAGAACTACATCTTCTTGCTTTGTGTTTCTTTGTGATTGTGAAATATGCTTATATGTGAAGAAGCCATGTTACCATGTGTTGTATCATCATGCTCCATTTCAATATGGTTGGGGCTCGGAGGCCAATAGGGAAAGATGGCTTCTCTTTTCCCTTTAGATGTCTTGGTTGGGTGGAGAGCGTTGCCTTTCCCCCTTCCTTGTTGTGATTAAAAGTTAAAGGATGAAGAAATCAGAATGTTGTTGTTTGGAGCTTGGAGAAATTAGTTTGACAGTCATTCCCTTGAGTAGTTTTAATGTAACCCTATCCACTTCAAGTGGATGAATGTAATTGATATAGATATGTGAGATGTTTACCTTGTTATTGAAAGATGTAATCAAATTTGAGGAATGTAGAGAAGAATTGTAATTCTCTATTTTACTTGTAAAGAAATGAGATTGAAATGATATACTTGTATTCTTTTGGAAATTGAAAATTGAAAATCCAATCAACTAGAAGGGAGTCAAGTTGTAATGTGTTGTTTGAAATCCATGAAAGAAATATATCCTTCTCTCAATTGTATTTTTGTTTTGGAAATCACGTGGTTGTTATATTATACAAATTCTATTTTAGAAAAGAGAGTATGTATAAAAGAAATGATATAAGATTTATATTTTGAAATGAGTTTTGAACTATAAATCAATATTTCATATTTAATGTATATCTAAGGAGCATTGCATTTTTCTGAATTAGAAAAATATGCACATTCAATTGATAAATTGCAAAATCAGTTTAGAGGAATAAACTCACTATTTTAAAGTTAAAACTGGTAATATACATTTGAATAAATGAAAAATTCACATTTATACTTCTTAATTAACTTAAAAATATCATATGTTACTATGCCAAGACTACACAAAACTCAAATTGACAAAGTAAATTCGAGGAAACAATCCAACAAATTCAAATTTTGAAAAAATCCCCTTCCTAGGTCATTTTTTATGTCCCTTGTTGGAGAAAAACACAACTTAAATAAAATTGATCAAATTGACACCATTAAAACATTATAATTCTTCCCTAAGTTGATTACCCATGTCTGAATGGCATGTGGAGTGGAGGAAGGGATTCAATTTTTATAAAAATTTCAAGTTTGAAAAACTGCCAGTTTTAAAATTATAAACCTTGCAGATCAATTTCTTAAAATTGACCCTCAAACTTTACCAAATTCTAAAATTTATGTTTTCTATGCAAAGAGGACTCCAAGAGATTTATGTAAAGTCCTCGTTTTCCTAAAATGGAGCTTCCTATCAAAAGTTATGGCCATTTGAAGTTTTACTTCAAAATGGCCATCCCAAACCAAAAATGAAATAATTCGACCTTAGAAAAATTTAAATTTTGAACTTTGGAAAAATTTCACTTTTTTCTCCGTGGCCCCACACCCCCATAGACAATGGGGTGATGACACATGTCCCCATGGGTGCATGGGTCCATGCAATTCTTTTAATTTTTTAACCTCATGGGCGAAAAATCTAAATTTCCTCCGTCGGCCTGCGGCCAATCACAAAGCGCCACGTGGTAATTTGGGCAAGCACGGAGGAAAATTTTCCTTCGAAAAATTGAAAACTTGGTTTTGAGAAAAATTTCATGTTTTTCCCCCATGACCCACCAGTCTTAATGAATCACGTGATGACACGTGGAATTTTGAAAATTATCCTAATTTTCTCCCTAACCCCGCGGACCTCCAAGGGAAAATTTTCTTTTAAAACTCCTCCTGGCCATAACTTGAGTTCTACAAGGAGTTAGGAGGATTTCTTTATATGGTTGGAAAGGTGAGAAAATTCCCTATCTAATGAGACTATTTTAGGAAAAAAATTATAACTATAAGTGTGTTAAAAATCTAGTTGAAGTTTAGGGCTTGATATAGAGCAGGCCTGGGGATAAATTTGTCCCTGAACCTTAGTAAAACTTGTAACCTCCAAATTTGAACCTTGTAAACTTGTTATAAGATAAAAATGGAAATATTGTGTTTGGTTAATCAGAATCTATTCTAGAACCCATTTAGTTTCAAACTAGTATCTTGCTACTTGTTTGTAGACCCTTCTTACAAAAAAAAAATTATTCTATAATTTTTCCTAGTTTGTTTCTTGGTCTCAAGTGGTAGTTGAAGCGGGCATTACATCTTGGCTCATTGAAAATTTTGGATGTTTTGTATCCTTTAGTGTTTACTAAGGATTCGTTATCTCTGCATTATTATACACAGACCTCCTGATCTGGTTAATGCATGTGAATATCGGCCTTCACATGCCATTATAACTAACTATGCATACCTAGAAGTAATAGAAGAATCATTTTGTGGCTATATTAGGCCTTAACGGTTTTATTGCTTCTTTCTTCCCTATTTTTTGAATTATGTGCTTGATGTGTGACTTTTAGTTCCTTACAGATCCATTTTTTGTATGTGTTTCATGGAATCAATTTTGTAAATGTGTTTTGGTTTGTGCCATGAGTACCTAGCCTTCCCTCATGATTTTTCCTATCCCTCTTTTTCTAGTGCAATCACATCCCTTAGTTTAGTTTTCCTTTCTATTATCCTTCTATCCCTATTCCCTTGGAATTTTTAGCTTAGTTTATCCCTTTCAACATCAAGAGTAGCAGTAGTAGTAGAAATAGGTAGAGGAACCGACCTTCTCTATAGATATATCTTAAGCGCACAAGGTCTCATAACTTAGATATGGTTCCATTATTGTCTCAAACAACTCAGATCCTTGAATCTGAGACATGGGTGCATGTTTGAAAATCAACATGACCTAGCCCTTGTGCCTAGTGTTCCAATTCTACAAGTAATCATTGATTAATAGGAGAGTGTAGGTGATCCATAAGCTTCAAGTAGATTTCATTTTCCTTTGAATACAAAAATACATCACAAAACACAGTCATATATGGAAACACAAACTCATCTTTGTTCTTTGGGGGCCCAATTGGAGGAATATTTCCTGGCATGTCATTAAGACAGAGTGTGGGTGCGTATAACATTGGGAACATGTCTTAAAGTACTAAAAATTTGTAGACTGTGGGAGTTAATTTTAGTACTACAATTAGGAAGAAATGAAGTACATCCACTGGTTCGTTTCCTACTGCTATAGGATCGGGTGGATTAGGAGGGTTTGGATCAAGTAGATCAGGTGATTCTAGTGGTGGAGCAAAAATTGGTGGTGGTTTTGGTTCTAGATCTGGAGGACAGGGCCCACATTCCTATAAACCCCCACATCAACCTCAGCAAGTGTAGTATGATATGTACCTCCACTTGCTAGAATATAGAGGTATTGAAGATGCTACAAATCATGTGAACAAGTGTGAGTTGTTATGGTGTGCTAAGGGAATCACCACTTCAGATAGGAAGGTGATTCAGTTTACTAATAATCTTCAAGGGCGCACACATAGCTGGTAAAAAAATATGAATCACATCAGAATGTGGTGAATTATGATGCTTTGCACTCTACGTTTCTCTTGAAGTTCCATATTCCATTGTTTGAATAGAAAAATATCAACATGCTTAAGGACATTAAGCAAGGATTATCATAAAGCGTTCAGGAATATGATGCACGTTTTAAAACTTTGTTGTCAAATTTGTCTGATGACATACATCCTAGTCAACATGAAAAAAATTTTATTGTTGGGTTTTTGACTCCATTCATAAGGGAGCTATCTCATAATACATTTTTGGACCCACGTGATGCTTTAAAAGTAGCTCAGTGTGCTCAAGAAGTTGGGATGAATTCAGATCTTAAAGGAGCGGGCACGTGTGATGGAATGATAAAAGAAGGTTGAAATACCTCAGAAGGATGTAGATGACTTGAAGGAGGTATGTTACATATGGCACCAAGAGAACATAATCCCCTTATCATGAGAGTGGTTGAGAGAAAAATTACCACGTGTAGGTAATGAACATGAGAGGTAGATACTTCATGCAAATCTACCTCCCCATTATCATGAGTATGATAAGGAGATTACACTAAATGCAGTCATAGATGGATGGCTTCTGAGAAATATTATGATAGACACATGTACGGAAGTTAATGTACTCACATTGTATTCTTGGAATCAGTTGGGGAGACCACCCTTGCAGCCTTCTTAGAATATTTTATATATGGCAATTAGAACTAGAGCCATGCCACTTAGAGTGTTAAAGGATGCGACTATTAAAATTCAGGGAGCCAAGTTTAGTGGGGACTTTGAAGTAAGTATTAGATCTAGTTGAAGCAGATAGCTTCCCATAATTACTTGGGTACCCCTGGTGTTATGCGAATAATGTGGATTTATGCTTCAATAAGGGGTACATTATCTTTTAAAATAAATAAGTGCGTGTCATTATACCTTTAACAGATGTAAAGGCTGCCCCATGTGTTGAGCCTTTGAGTGAAAAATACTTGAACAAGAATTATGCACACATAATTAGAGACCCTGAGGTAACTGAGCCATCTAAGGAATGAGTGATATAGTGGGATGATGCTCAGTTATTTAGTGACACCACAAGTATTTCATTTGATAACTAGGCACATGGAACATAAGAGGTAGTTGGGTGTGAGGTTAAGAACACAGTTACTCATATGATCAAGTCCCGCATGGTTAGACACTTAAGTTATAACCAGGTACCTCTGTACACTAGTGAAGGGAACCCTGATGTATATCTACACACCATAGAATCCCAATGGAAGAATGAAGGAGATAGACATAAGATGTTGGTATATACTCTATGTAGGATAACATCGCGCTAGTGGGCCACAAACATAGACAAATTATTGGAATGACAAGAGGTTATAATTACATTTTCTACTAGGTTTCTAAGGAGCAATGTACCTTCTCAGATATGTGAATTCCAAGGGAAGTCCCCTACTTCACACCATGTCTAGGAATGTGAGAGACTTTAGACTGAGGGAAAGGAATCATCACTCTGGGTATATAATTTCTATGCCACCCTAGGTGGCTACGCATGCTGATGGTATGTCCATGTAGAATTCACAAGAGAAAAATTTAATTGGCAAGAGATGACCTTAGGTATGATCCATAATCTTGATTATTTTTCTACTAAGCCACCAGTCAATGAACCACTGCAAATTATGAAGCGCCTTAATTTGGGAGATAGCACAAAGGTTGAGGAGATTCTGTTAGATATGTTTGGAGAGCTAGATTTAGAGGTGTGGCTTGACCTTGAAGAGAATGAAGAAGAAGAAATGGTCCACCCCTGGGAAGTGAAGGAAAAGGGTAAATTGGTGTGCATGATAAATGATGATGGTGAGGAGGATAATAATATATATGTTAAACACACTTAAGGTACGCATGAGGTGATGGAAATAACAGATGAAAAGGTACATGTGTATCATGATCCCATGAAAACAAAGAAGGTTAATATTGGATTATATATAGAGCCTAAAGAGGTGATTATTGGCGATTATTGGTTAGATCAGGAAGTGGCTAATATTATTGAACTCTTGTGTAACTTTCAGGAATTGTTTCTACAGGGCTATCATGAGTTAAAAGGAGTACACCCTTATTTAGGAGAGATGAGGATCAAATTTAAAGAAGGTGTGCACCCAGTTAGGAAGAGGCCTTACAAGATGAATCCTAATATGTGGATTAAGGTAAAGGAATAAATTGATAAAATGCTCAAGTTTGGTATAATTGAGCCTATTGAGGAATCTGAATGGGTAAGTCCCATGGTCATTAGTATTAAAAAGGATGGAAGGATAAGGATCTGCATGGACTATAGAGAATTGAATTCTTCATGTGTTATTGATCCTTTTACCAACCCATTTACAGAGAATATCCTTGAAGTAGTTTTAGGGCACAAGATATATTCTTTTATAGATAGATTTTTAGGATATCATCAAGTTTGCATAGTGAATGAAGATTAGGAAAATAAAACTTTGACCACTAAGTGGGGAAGTTTTTCATACACAGTAATTCCCTTTAGACTGAATAATCTTCTGGCAGTGTTCTCGTGAATTGTTTTCCATGTTTTTCATGACTTCATTCATAATATTTTACAAGTATATCTAGATGATTGGACCGTGTATGGTTTGGTTAAGGATTATTGTGACAATTTGAGGCTTATATTTGAGAGGTGTAGGAAGTTTAACATCTCTCTTAACATTAAGAAATTTATTTTTGCAACACCTTTTGACACTTTACTTGGACATATTATTTGTAAAGAAGGCTTGTTAGTAGATCCATCCAAGGTTACTGTGATCTTGGGATTGGAAAAACCTAACAATCAAAGTGAAGTGTGTAGATTTCTTTGACATACAGGGTATTACAGGAAATGCATTCAGGGCTATGCAAAGATTATCATGCCCCTGGAAGAACTTCTGAAATCTAAAGGAAAATTTTATTGGGGTGAGGCACAACAACAGACATTTGAAACACTGAAGGAAAGGTTGACTACTACACCTATTTTTCACTTTCCTTCATGGGAAAAACCATTTCATGTTCACATCGATGATTTTGAGATGGAAATTAGTGCAGTATTAACACAACCAGGTTAAGAAATTGTGGACCACCCTATATGTTTTACAAGCAAAAATTTGACACCAGTTGAACAGAATTATACAACTACTGAGCACGAAGCTTTGTCCATGATTTATGGGATGTACAAGTTTAGAGAATACTTATTGGTGAAATTTGTTATCTTCTTCACATATCATAAGACACTTAAGTATTTAGTCAACAAGCTTGTTTTACAAGAATGCATATGCAGGTGGATACTACTATTTCAGGATTTTTAGTTTACAGTTATTATAAAACTAGGGAAAATTAACTCAGGGCTTGACCATTTGTCAAGAACAAATTCTAGTGAGGATGCGCAGAGTATTGAAGACACAATGCGAGATGCACAACTCTTTAGATTAAACTGGGCGGTCACTGAACTAAAGTATATTGTAGTATTTTTACACACTGGAAAAGTGCCTAAGGGGAGGAAGAATTTTGAAAAAAAGAAAATTGTAATATGCTCGACACCTTACCAGTTAATAGGTGGAGATTTATACAAGCTAGGCCATGATGAATTTTTATGTCAGTGTGTTCTAAAGCATGAACATGAGGGTATTATGGAAGAAGCTCATGGGGGAATTTTAGGAGGCCATTATGCATGAGATGTCACCATGCAGAATATTCTGATGGTTGGCCTCTGGTGGGAAACTTTATACAAGGATACAAGGATGCTAAAGAATATGTTAAGGCATGTGACCATTTTCAGTGCCTTAGGAAGCCTAGAACCAAATATGAGATGCCTTTGAGGCCTATTGCAAGTGTTGAACATTTTGAGAAATGGGTGATTGACTTTGTAGGTCCTATTTCCCCACCCACGCATAGGAATGATGTGCACTATATTATAAGTTATACAGATTATATGACAAGGTGGGCAGAAGAAACACCTACTAAAGATTGCACTACAACTATAGTAACACGATTTCTATGGTAAATCATTATTAGTTGGTATGGATGTACATTAAATCTAATAAGTGATAGGGGCACACATTTTTTGAATGAGACTATCATGATTTTATTGGCAGAGTTTATGGTGGCACACCATAAGACAACACCCTATCATCCATAAGCTAATGGTACCGCTAAAGCTTTTAACAAGATTCTGGGATAAACACTAATAAAAACCTATGATGTTGATATAAAATATTGGGATAACAAAGTTTCTGTTGTACTTTGGGAATATAGGACTACCTACAAGAGGTTGAATAAGGGAACACCCTTTCAGTTGGTTTTTGGCACAAAGGTTGTATTACCTATGGAGTTATTGTTTCCTTCCCTATGTATTGCACACACAAGAGGACTAGATGATGAGAAATTTGTGGAGGAGTGCATAGATAAATTGATGTAGTTAGATGAGTGGTGCACTATTTCCCGATGGGTCCAGAAGATAGAAAAAGTGAGACAAAAGGCCTGACATGATAGCCATATCATGAATAAAATGTTTGAAGTGGGAAAGATATTTCTTCTGTATGATTCAAAGTTGTCGTGCCACCCAGAAAAATTGAAATTTCATTGTTTGGGACCCTCTGTGTAACGACTCTAACATGGTTGATATCTATGATGACTTTTATACTTGAAGTTGCAAATGTTGACATGTGATTCATGTCTGAAGACAATGTACTCTTGTGAACTAATAAATCATGTTTGTTGTAGACAATAGGTTATCCGCTGAAATAGATACAACTCTGCCATGTTTATGATGAATTGAAAATGAATTATTTCATTCCTTCTTATGTTGAATAATGCATTGCATGTGGAAATAAGAAATTGGTTCAATTTAAACTAGTTTATAAGTCTTGTTGTACTTGAACCTATGCTTCAGTTTTCATAATCTCAGATACAAGATAGCTATGCCTTGGATCAATTTTAGTGATCTAAGGTATGCTTTCAATTTCATGACATAGTGGTCATCTTCACTGAGTTGGAAAAATTTTAAGATCTTTGAACTTTGGTTGTCTTGAAATCTCAGGAGAAGTTTGATGCTTCCATGCTTTGTATGTGATATTTGAATACCATTCTGATTCTTCTTTGGGTACAATGTAAGTGAATTTTTTTACAATTGTTTAGGAACCTAATTAATCTATGTTCCTAAGTTGGTAATCCTATCCTAAGTTGTAATTTTTCCTAAGTTACTCAGTTATTTTATTAATGTGGAATGTTCATAAAAAAAGGAAAACATAAGACTAAATTAATAAGCTTTAGCCTAAGGACCTAAGTTATTTCCTAAACTAATGTTTGAACCCAACCTAATATTTCAGATAACCTAAAGGGGATGGATGGGATGAAATGTTAAAGAAAGTTGGTGGAACCAACCTCAATGTATTAATAAGGATTTATTGGGCATTAAAACTTATTGTTTTAGCAAAATTTGGTGAGTGCGTGAAGGTTTATTGGATGGTTAGTTGGCACCTCTGCCAAAGTGTTAATTGCACGAAATTTTAAATTTAGTAATGATGAAATACAAGTTAGCAGTGGCAAGAGATGTGGAAGGAATGCCAGTCCTGTTTGACATTTAATATTCTTAGTAATAGAGAAACCCACCTAGGAAGAAGGGTTTTCGGTTTTGCATTATTCATTATGTTTTTGTGAGCTTTAGCTATACATGTGGTTTTTCACTTCAAACCCTCAGTTTGAATCCTTGTATGTTTGTTTCACCTTACATGACATAGATGGCTGAGGAAATATAATTGTGAAGCTATAAGAGGAAGGAGAAGAAGGTTCTAAGGAGGTTTGTTGGGTTTTTGTGGAAATAAATAGCCTTCGAATCTCTTCTCGAAGATTTAAAATGAGAAAGTGAAGAAATGAGATCTATCAGACATGATAGCCCCTATCCCTTAAGTCTTCTTCTTTTATTTAAATGCTTCATTAGAAGAGATCTACTCTATTTTAAACCTTCTATTATGGTTATTTGTTTAGTTATTCTTTGCTTCCATGGTGTTTCAGTTTTTTTCCTTTGGATGAATAATGATTTTTGTGTGATGGGTGGAAAAATAAATATGGAAGTGTTATTTAATACTTTTGTGTTAACTTACTTGTATTCAAATATTCTTGATGTTGAAACAGATATGTGTTTTTTCTCTGAATGATTGAAAACCTACGATTAAGGTTGTATAAGCTTTAACAATAGCTTTATTTTGTTGAAATCCGTAGATTGTAGCTTGTATGCTCCCATTACTGTTGTCATTGGAACTAGATTTAAAGGAGTCTTTGTTTTGGTATCACGCCATTGTTTTAGATTCAACATGTGTTCATCATTCTAGTCTAGTTACTCGATAATGGTAGTAGTGACCCATTATTTTGATTCAATTTGTTTTGGGACTGTATTTTATTATGGGTATACAATCGTTTAGATCTAAGATTTACTTATGATTAGGTCGTTTCCCAAATGGGAACTGTTTGGAATCTTTGTGTTCTTTCTTGAATCTCCTTGTTGTTATCATTCGGGTTAGAAGTAAATGAATGCTCACCTTGAGCTTGACAATATATTATCTTCCCTCCATTGTTGAAACTTGTAAGAATTGAAGTAATTTTTTTATGGAAGTTAAATAGGGAATGAAGTCATTAGAAATATTTTGGTTTGGTTTTGTTGTACTTACTTCTTATTTTCATAAACCCACTCTGGGATTTCAAGTTCCTTATTAGATATTTTGATCTGCGATAGTTTTCATGAATTGTTAATGGATGTTGAACTCTTGTTGATGAGAGGTTGCTCAAATGATCTATCTACCTTATTGTTGGATGATTCTAAGTTCTTTGGAGACTATTTTCAAATTCATTCTGGTTTTTTCTCCCTTCTTTTCATCACTGGGTTACTTAGAACTAAAGCGAGTCATTTGTTAATTAGATTGTTAGTAATGCCTATTTTCCTGAGGAGGGAGAGAGAGAGTATAGGTTTATAACAGAACCATTTTCAATGAGTACACACTTAATATAGATGGCACCAATAGTAGAAGTGATAATCAAAGGTATAAAAGGATCATCAACAAAAAAAGGAGGAATATCTTTATCACTAAAGGGTAAGTGCACCAAGTTGGGGGACAATTAAGTGGACATCAAATCCTGAATTTTACATTAAAAAATAGCAAAACATCAAATTTAGTCTTCTGCGGACTTGAACCATGCCGAAAAGTAAAAACTATGTCATAAAAATGGTACCATTGTGTAGGGGAGACTATTAGCTTTATAGAAATACTGATTTTAAAGTGAATAGAAGAGGATAAATATCATTTTATAATTTTTTACTAATAGTAGGTCTTTAAGAAACTTTTTCCTGTGAATGTTTATGTCTACGTTTAAGACTGCAAAATTTGTTTCACTTATCAGAATGTGATAAAACTTATACCATCCCAACCGTGCTGAAATTATATACATGTTCAAAAAAAAATTTATTTGATTTCAATATTTTTTGATGAAGTTATGGCGGGCAAACGGAAAGTGCTCTGTTTTCTTTATGTTTTCATACCACTTTCACCGAAAAAATCATAAAAAATAAAATATTACTCAAAAAAATACAAAATAAAATCCATCCCAAGATAGATAGTGGAATATAACTTCTCACCAAAGGAAAAAAATATATATCAATTTTTGGTTATCCAAATTGTGGGCAAACGAACTATAATCTTATCGGCGTTTTTAAAAAAAAATACCAAGTCATTGAATTTTGAGTGTTTAATATAGCTAATCTTGTCCATTTTTTACAAAAATTAGTATTTTAAAAACTAGATTCCGGGTTCTACAATTCATATTAATATAATTTTGTCTAATTTTGAGTGTATGTATTGCTAATAATCCCTACAAGTTGATATTATGTTGTTATTTGCAATATGATGTCCACGGATGACCCTATATTTGTCCATCAACTTCCTGCACTTACCCTAAAAGATATATCACGTGGTAAAATTTTAAGAGATTGAATGAGGTGAAAAAATGCAACAGGTGAATTCTTGCTTTCAATGTGAATAGAACAAAGGGTGGCTTCTAATGTTTGATGAAAATAAGGTGCATTACACAATAGATCATAAAGAGACATTTTTTTCTGGTGTACTCTTAAGCTTCTCTATGATGTCATAACCCTTAGAGGTAGTAGAAAGAAATGTAAAAGTGATAGGAGGTGGGACAGAAATAGGTGGAGCCATAGGAGGAAGAGTGTGAAAATTGGTGATGACATTGATGGTCAAAAAATATATTAGAGTAACAAATCAAGGAGGATGCTGAGTATGAACTTGCATAAAAATCATAAGAAATAGTAGTCATGCCATAGACCTTGGATGGAGTAAAATAAGGATAAAAAGATTGATCCATGAATTCAGAAGAAGGAGATATATTTTGATACATTCTTAGAAGGTAGGATTTGAATAGTTGGGTTCCTCAAATGATTTAAGAAAATAGAATAAGTGTTAAAACCTAATTATAGAGTAACTGAATGTACAATATGATATGCATCTGCTCATACAATATGACACAAGAAATAAACAAGTAAAGTACAATAACCTAAGCAAGAGATGTAAGAAAGATGACTTAATTGATTTGTTCTTGATCCTGAAGTGTTCTGAAATGGGAAAACTACTGAACATGAGGTAACTATGTCATCAATGCTCAAGATAAATTTTTTAGCTCACAGATGATGTTGGACATAGGCATCCATAGATGGACCAGGGGCATCTGGATGCTAGAGACTGCTACTGGGCCCCTGTGACTATGTACATGACTGGAATATGATTTTTATAGTGTCACACAAGTGTCACAAATATTCCCTGTTGATCACCTGTGTGTCGCTCTTTGATCACCAATGGTACATGTAACCTACAAAAAATATCACGTGCAAAAGCCCACAAACCACATCAAATCAAAAAAAAAAAATGCAGAAACGAGGAGTCGTATTGACCCCAATGGTCACCCAACAGAGTGAATTATGTCTTACAACCGAGCGCTACACTACATCTGAGAATCCATGTAGTTCTTATGAGTGTGTGTAAGAATCCTGCCCTAGGATTCCCTTATGTAAGTGCACTTGATAGTGGGATGTAGCTAGATGTAAGCAATGTAAATAGAATGTGTGGATGGAAAAATTAACTTCCCCTTCCTATGCAGTGTATACAAAAAATGCATCCCTTGTCCCTTGATTGAATTCCAAATGGATTCTTTGAAGTGCTTTAGGTTCCTTTTGAGTGGAAGCTTAGGTGATAGTAATAATGCTTAGAGCTTGGTCCTTTATTTTGAACACACAACTATGCATTTATATGATTCCCTTGTTATAATTTTTTAATTGAAAAATGGAAGGCCGACCCATAAGTGAGAAAGGTTCCCAAAAGATAAAAGATACCTAAAAGAAGTGAGTTAGGTGGAAAAGGGTCAGGGGCGCCAAAGGGGATAGGGGTGCCTGGGAGCTCTTGTCCTGGCTGGGTGTTGGTGTCTGGATCCATACAATATAGATAATTTAAATACCAACTAGGTTGTAGGGTATAAAAGACCAAATAAAAAACAATAAGTAAATGAAAGAGGCCAAAGAAACTCGTTAATTAATAATTTTCTTGCTTAGGAATCATATGAATGCTCGTATATGTTAGGACCTAAAATGTACCCAAGTGTGTGTGTCTACATCTAATATAATTGTTAGTATAACGTACAAAATTATAGAATGCAATTTAGTATTGGACGTCTCTAATTTTTTGATAAGGTGGGCATCCAACCTTTGTACCATAAATATTCAATGTACTTTTTTACTAAGTCAAAAGTTAGATAAATCATTATAAATCTCGTCATCTCCTAGAAAATATTATGTTTTGTACTTGCCACAAGAAAAAAATTGAACATCACTTTCATTTCAAATTAATCCTAAAAATATCGATAAAAATCTAATAATGTCTAATACATACGCAAGTCACTAGAACAAATATTACTACATTAGATCCAAGGTTACAAATACATGTCTATAAGTTTTCTTGGATTTTTCTCAACATTCTCTTGGTGACCGGATGGAAAGGTAATTCAATTAATGGCCACAAGGAGGAAAATTAATAAAAATCAAATACTTTCATCCATAGGTAGGATCCATCCAAGGTATACTCTCTATCCTTGGTTGGACATGCTTTGCATGCCTTGTTTTAATGCCCATAGCCTACTTCACTCTATCACCCAAGAGATTTAATATTTTTATATTCATCATGACATTACATGATATAATTTCTCTCCCTTTTGGAAGTCATCTCCTCCATCCTTGAAGATTCATAACATGAATCAACTAAACATATTAAAATGTATCTCTTTGGACACCACTTTTCATTCATATTTAAGTAGAGTTTAAAATAATACACTTTATATATTCTTTAGTGCATTTTTATTTACATACATTCATTACACTACTATAATTTTATATTAAATATATTTTTCCATTATACAATTTCAAAATGCACAACTAATAATTATCCACACACTCTTTATCAATATCCTCAAGTCACTAATTAAGTCTACAATCTTATATTCATTTTTCTAACATTCCCATTTTAAGACTTTAGAAACAAGGGATTTTTTTTTTTGAAACATAATGTTCTCTGTTCTAAATAAAACATCATTTAGAACACACATTCCATGCCAATCAATCTCATAACAGATAACCATATGTAGCTATAATGACTCGGTATACTACCAATCTCTCATTCCATGACTCGGTTACCAACCGATCTCTCATGTTAACTTAAAGTATAGAATACTTTATGTATACTACGTATACTTGGTTCTCCTACCCTATTCTAAGTACTGAGTGATCTATTTAAAGAACCTATCTGAATATTTGTTACCAATATTCATCTGACATCACGTTGCTTTAAACTAGGTGACATAGGACAACACAACCAACAACTTGCAATACTTTGGCCAAATATTTTCAACATATGTTCATGTTACTATTCCTAGATGACATACTCGTCATTCCAGAATACGTCCTTCACCTCACTCCTCTGTTATCTAGAATGGTCTTTACTGACTACCATCAGTCCACTTGCCCAAGGTTTGACCCTAGCCCCGGTTAGCATCATAGTTTGTTATAGGAAGATGCTCACAATGACTTAGGGTATATGGGCATACTCGGTTGACCTAAGTCATCTGAATGTGCCAAGGTACCCTGAGTCATAGAAAGCTACTACCTATCCAAAACATGCTACTAACTTGACCTAGAGAGAAACTGAAGTTCAAGTCCAGATGTGCGTAGATCTAGATGAATAAATATGGAAGGGTGTTGCCACATGTCAACTGCAACACTGTATCCTTGAGAAGTCCCAAGACTTCTCAAGGGTACAGTCCTACAGTTGGCATGTGCCAACATCCGTTAGAACTGATTCATCAAGATGTACATACCCCCTTAGTGGTCATTAATCATAATTAAATTGGATTAAGATTCAGATTACAGCAACCATGCCTAACCCTAATTCAACATTCCTTAAGTTCTTTATCCAACACTAGCCTGATTAGATATGGAGAACTTCATTAATTCATGTTTGCATTGTTATTCATTAACGTGGCATAACAAGAAGTTATCCCAAAAATAGGACAGCAAACATCAAACATTTAATTCTTAATGCAACCTAGCTGTCCAAATCAAGTGTGTCATCCACCTAGATTCAGCTAGTGTTTACCTTATAAACTTAGTATAAAGATTAAAGATCATAACCACTATTCCTTTTATCTTTCATTCCATGAGAGAGGAAGAGTCTTCCTCTACATGATTAGAGGTTAGGTTTAACATAACCTTTTTATCATTCACTACTTATATAGTTTAATTGTATGTCCCAAGCATATTTCATTATTAAACTATCATTGTGAAGTTAGAGAATGAACACATTTGCAATTTAACAAGTTCATTATAATAGGGGAGATTATACTTATCTCCTTAATCCAACTTATTATCTTATAACAACAATAGTATACAACAGATATAAGGAATACCACAAGATATCACTATTATTTCCATCATACAAGTACAAAAGTATTCACATCACAAATTGGAGTCCAACACAAAACCTTTCAATTCATGATAATAAATATACATTTACAAGACTATGCATTTCAGACATTCTGCATGTCAATCAGAATTAAGATCTTAAAAGAACAACACTTTTATTTTCCAATACAACTCAAGAATGAATCAAAATTCTTTACAGAAGATCTATAATTAAATAAGCCAATGCATCATAAAAGTTTCTGTCTTCTTTTATCACTTACAATGTCCATCTGCAAAAATTGCTAGCACGGGTCAGTTCAATGAACTGAGCATGATAAGCACTAAGCATTAAAGTAAAGTGCATTCCACTAATTGTTCCATTAAAACAACTATGCTTTAATGAAACAATTAATATATCATACAAATAATCATAAGTAATAACATCTTAGAAAAGAAGTACATTAAAAGAGTTTGAATTTACTTTTTAAGAAAAGAACTTAATATAATCCCGCAACATCAGAATTATATCACTAGGTTTAATTGATCCTATCAATTACTTTAAAACAATCAACATGTCTTTTCATCCAATTGTTTCATAGTTCTATAAGAATAGAAATACACATTTATCTTTACTAAGTAGCAAAAGAAGTTAATTACTACATAGATCATATTAGAATGCTTCATCTTTCCATATAACAAAGGAAGAAGAATCAATACATACTATTCCCCAAACACTAATCATCTGAAAGACAAATACAGGTTTAGAACACACGAATCTTCCTCAATTCAAAGATAACAATACAAGGATTCAACATTAAGGAAAAGCATCTAACAAGAATCCCAAATCAATCCAAGTAGGGTAGAGAGTCAAAAAAGTCCCTCCCTCAAGTCAAAACTGACTCCCATATGTTAGAGGATATAATTCAAAGATCTGAAACCAAACGTTCCACAATAAATTTTCCATCTCAGAAGAAGATCGAAAATAGAAAAGTTCAATCAAATGAACTTATCCAAACAACAGAAAAAGGATCTCAAATAGAAAAGGACCCAATCTATAATTCATTTCATTTATACTATGAAATGAATTCCCATTTCTATTTCAAACTTAGAAATTCTTTATCTAGTTCCCAAAAGAGAACACAAAACCAAACACATAGTTAAAGAAACCACACTTCTAGTTTTCCTTTACAAATCTTACAAACTGGTTTACCTATTTCCATTCATCAAGCACAAGTTTGAATTCAAATCTCAGAATGAAGTACATAGTACAGTCCCAAAGCAAGTATATTGTCCCCAAGAGAACATGTTCCTTTCTCTATAAAACTTGGAGATTCATTCAATGAATCCATCAAGGAGTAGAAATCCTCAAACAGTAAAAGATATACAAGTTCAGAAGTAATCACGAACTCAAGAACTGAAATCCCATTACAAGGCTTCAACAGCTCAATACAAAGAAGTAAGTAGTTCGTGATCCAAATAAGAACAATAATACAAAACTATCTAAACAGAGATAAAATATATCCTTTCATACAAAATTTAGTGCACTAAGGTACTCAATCCATCATTTTAATAAAACCCAGAAATCAATTAAAAAGAACTGAAGAGAGTAAGAGAGTCCAATAACATTTAAGTCAAGAGATGTCCCATTCTTACCTCCATCAAGGCTGAAACAAGAATCACAACAAGGACTCCCGAGTTCCATTTAAAAATATTACGACAAGGAAGGAAATTGTTTCAGACATCTATTACAAGAAGGAGAATGAATACTACATTTCCATAAACCCTCTAAAATTGTTACGACTATTCCAAACGAACTAAAAATCAACCAAACCCACAACAAGACATAGTTCCAGTCCATTAATCCTATGAAAAAAATAGTCAAGCTTCAACAAGACACAAGTTCACTCAGGGTAGAGAAGGAAAGATATACTTCACATTCAATCACCCTATCTTGTTCAAAGAAGGTGGTACAGTCTCCAAAACAGAAGTGCCACAATAATTCCAACAAGAAGCTACAAGGAGAAGATCTCAAAGAGATTACCAGGTCTACTTCTAAACAAAACAATCTCTCAAGACCCTTTTGAACAGACAGTCCTTAAATGAGACTAAAGCTTTCAAATCCTTAATACCAACAAAACTCTAGCTCAAAATACAAGTATAGAATCAAACATGTTGATTCCAACACAAGTTCAAAACACGCACGAATGGAATACCAGTACAGTGTCAAACATGAGCTTCAACAAAATTTCAGAACTTCATAAGGCTCTAATACTAGCTCAGACAAACATGAAGTTCAAATACAATCCTATAACAAAACACGAAGCCCTAAATACAAGCTTAGAACAAAACACCAATGCTCTAATACAAGTTCAAATTTTTCAAATCCTTAGATAAGAATAAAACGTCTAGCTCAGAGTACATGTACAACACAAATAATACAAGCTCAGGAAAAAACACCAATAATCATTCAAGATTCGACTACAAGTTCAAATCATCGCAAGTACTAAAAATGAGTACAGTGTCGATCATAGAGCTTCAACAAAAGTTCAGAACAATACAAGCTCCAGTACCAGCTCAAATGAAACACAAGACTACACATAATAGTTCAGAACAAAAAATAAGGCAACGAGTGCCCGTTCAGTCAACACCAGCCTTGTAAACAAGTTTCAGAATGAAATACAGAGCTCCCAATACAAGTTTCACATGCATGCCACCATTAAACTAACACAGAGAAATTTTCCCAAAAACTATCATTGCCAGCAATGGATTTACATTCCAAAAACCACATAGATTCATAAAAACATGCAAGTAGCTAACCAGAAAAATCATGCAAATATTTATCTCATGAGAGTAGAGTTGTTCTAATGAATCACTTAGAAGAAAGCAAAAAATCTTAATGGGTAGGGCCTATCATGCCTGATAGTGCTTCTGTAAATTTGAAGGAGACTTCCAGCCGAGCTTCCAACTCTTTTTCTTCTCCACGAAAGATCAACAACCAAACAAATTTTCTTCCAATGCCTCTTATACATTCCCTTGATCGAAAATAGACCAGAGAAACCAAAAATAGCCAAGAAGAAGAAGAATTCGAACTGCTGGTTCAAAGAACCAGATAGCTCCATGCAGAGAAAAATTCGTGAGGCATGCAAAACCAAACAACCTCCCACAAATCTTCCTCCCTTGTTTCCAAGATGGTTTGCACACAAAAACTGAGATCCATTAATGCCATTACTCCCAATTCTCCCACTTATCTCTCCTTGCCACCGCCTCCCAAAACTAGTGAATACCATTCCAAATCAACATGCAATTCCATACTTAGTGAAGCCTCCACGTAAGCCCCACTAAAGTTAACTAGCCCTTGCCAAAACTGGCAGTACCTCCTTGCATTAATACCCAATCAAATCAAATAAAATCCATTGGAACCATCACCTTAGTGCCATGTGACCCTTAGGTCCCTTTTAAATAGTTTAGGCTAGATTTCCCAAAACTTAGGTTAGTCTAACAATAATTTCCTTAGGTCTTATAACATTGCCAAAGGTAATACCCACTTTAGGTTAGATTAAATTTACTTCCATATAGTATTAGGCATTAGGTTAATATAGTCTAGTATTACTATAGTAATCTCCCCTTCCCATATTCATTTAGCACAAGAGCTTAGGTTAGGTCACCCCCCAACACAATAGAATAAGAAGCTTAGGTTAGATTACAACCCAATTAAGTAGACGTAGCTAGGAAGTAGGTGCTCTTACCTAGTTTAGGATGCCATTAGGTTAATCCTTTAGTTTTAGGATTCAGATCCCCTTCATAGTCATAAGCAAAATATTTTTTTACGCCAATAATGTCCTGCAGAGATCAATCCCAAAGACCCAAGCACAAACATACAACCGAATGAAGGCACTTTCACACAAGACCATCAAATTTGCAAAATACAAAATTTCAGTCTGCTATGTCTCTCAACTAATGAATGTCAATTTACCATTCAGTCTGTTAAGAAGATTTAAAACATTCCTTGGATCACTGAAATTGATCCAAGGATGAGTCAGTAAGAAGATAAGTTTGCAACTCTCAAAACCAGATTGTAACTTACCTATAAGAAGTGAAAGTGGATTCTTGCAAGCCATATCATTTCATTCTAAAGAATCCAAGAGCAGAAATGATTTATCCATAACAAGCATGATTTTCAACAATCAAGGGGACACACCTCATTCAAGAAAATCACATGCCAACGCTTGTAATGCAAAGAGAAATATAACAGTTTTTCCAAGGTGTTACATACTTCCCTCCTAAAAAGAATCATCATCCCAATGATTATCTCATTTTGATCATTGCATTAAGGATAATCAATTTATTCACTTTCTTAACATATGTTTGCAACAATATCAGGATTTAAAGTTCCAGAAATCAGCATTCACATAGTTGTTTATTCAAAAATAAATAGTTGTCTGTCCATAACTGGCAGACTTATTGTCATATAAAGATAAAATCAAAATTTTATCAGTCATCATAGTCAATTCTGATCAAATAAATATGGAAAAGTAGTTTTCATATCTTCCAGGTTTTCCCAGGTTGCACTTTCTTCATTAAACTGGTCCCACTGGACCTTACATTGACTTATTTCATGATTTCTTAAATGCAACTGGTGAGTTTCCAGCACTCGTATGGGTTTAACCATGATTATTCCTGGGTCTTGGACCTACAAGGAATTCCAATTTAACACATGTGATAAATCTGAAACGTATTTCTTAAGCAAAGAAATATGGAAAACATCATGCATTTGTGACAAAGTAGGAGGTAATGCTAAACGGTAAGCTACAGGGTTGATTACTTCAACTATCTCAAAGGGTCCCACATAATGAGGTGATAACTTGGCAGCCTTGCCAAAAGTTATTGAGCTCTTTTTCAGTTTAACCCAAAGAAATACTTTCTCACCAAGTTCAAATTTCCTGTCAACCTGCTTTAAATCAGCATAACTCTTTTGCCTATCTGTTGCTTCTTTCAAGCACTCACGAATCATTTTAACTTGTTGTTCCATTTCAGTAAGAATTTCAGGTCCAATTACCTCTCTATCCTCAATGTTGTCCCAACTAACAGGGGTTCTACATTTTCTTCTGTATAATGCTTCAAAAGGTGCCATCTTAAGAGAGGCATGATATGTGTTATTATATGCAAACTCAACTAGTGGAAGGTACTCTTCCCACTTATACTATTGATCCATACAATACATTCATAACATATCCTCTAAAACTTGATTAACTCTTTCAGTCTGTCCATCCATTTCTGGGTGATACACAGAACTAAAATTTAGCTTAGTTCCTAAAGCTACATTAAGTGTTTTCCAAAACCTTGACATCATTCTAGGATCTCTATCTGATATGATTAATTCAGGTACTCCATGTAATCTGAAAATTTTGTGTACAAATATTTTAGCCAATACAGGAGAATCATCCTTCATATTACCAGCAATAAAATGTGCTACCTTTATTAGTTTATCAACAACTACTAAAATAACATCATGTTTATTTCTTGACATAGGCAACCCTTGCACAAATTCCATGCTTATTACTTGCCACTTGTACTGAGGTATGCTATGAGGATACAATAAACCGGCTGGGTGCATATGTTCCACCTTAACACGTTGACATTCAAGGCAATGTGTCACAAAATCAATAACATCCTTTTTCATTCCTTTCCAGAAATATTGTTGTTTAATATCAACAAGCATCTTTGTAATACCAGGGTGTCCAGAAAAAGGTGAATTGTGAAATTCTGCTAACAATTTCTTTCTTAAATCATTTAGAGAAGGTATGTATACTCTGTTTTCAAATCTTAAGATTCCTTCGTTATCAAAGTGAAAACCTTTATACCTCAAATCATTTGGATCTGCAGCAAGCGCTGTCTTTACTTGCTGAAAGTAAGAATCAGATTCCATAACACTTTTTACTTCATCCTTAAACTGAGTTCTCAATGTTATAAGAGCAGAAATGTGCTTCCTATGACTTAGAGTGTCAGCCACTCTATTTTCCTTACCCTTGATATAATTGATGTCAAAATCATATTGAGATAAAAACTCTAACCATCTTCATTGTCTTGCATTTAGATTTGGCTGAGTGAAAATATACTTCAGCCCAAGATGATCAGTTTTCAATTCAAAAGGTTTACCAAGCAGGTAATGCCTCCAAACTTGTAGTGCATGAACAATGGAAGCAAGCTCTAAATCATGTGGAGCATAATTCAACTCATGTAACTTTAGTTTTCTACTTTCGTAAGCTATGACATGATCATTTTGTAACAAAATACCTCCTAGACCTTCACCAGATGCATCAGTTACTACCATAAAGTCTCCATTAGGATCTGGTACTGTTAGAATAGGTGTTGAAGTTAACTGTTCCTTCAAAGTTCTGAATGCAGATTCACATTTCTCACTCCAAACAAACTTCTTATCCTTTTTCTGTAAAGAAGTTATTGGTGCAAGCCACCTTAGAAAAATCTTTTACAAATTTTCTATAGTAGCCAGCAAGCCCCATGAAGCTTCTAACTTCATGTACATTATTTGGTGCAGGCCACTCAGTTATAGCTACAATTTTAGAAGGATCTACAACAATTCCATTCTTACTTATTACATGTCCCAAATAGTGCACTTTTGTGTCATAGAAAGAACATTTAGATAGCTTACCATATAACTGTCTCTTTCTCAAAATTTCCAAAACTATCTTCAAATGCTCATGGTGTTCCTCAATACTTTTAGAATATATGAGAATGTCATCCAAGAATACGAGCACAAATTTGTCCAAGTATTCTTGAAAGATATTATTCATTAAATTCATAAATGTTGCAGGTGCATTTGTTAATCCAAAAGGTAAAACCATGAACTCATAATGTCCATACCTTGTTCTGAAAGTTGTTTTATGAATGTCCTCATCCTTAATCCGTAATTGATGATATCCAGATCAAAGATCTATCTTAGAATATACCGATGCTCCACGCATCTGATCAAATAGATCATCTATTCTAGGGAGTGGGTATCTATTCTTGATTGTTGCTTTGTTTAACATTCTGTAATCAATGCACAATCTAAGTGTTCCATCTTTCTTTTTCACAAATATTATTGGTGCTCCCCAAGGTGAAACACTTGGCCTAATCAAACCTTTAGAAAAAATTTCTTGCAACTGAGCCTTAAGCTCTACTAATTCTGTAGTAGTCATTCGATACAGGTGCCTTAGAAATAGGCTCGGTTCCAGGCTTGATCTCAATTGTGAAGTCAAACTCCCTTTTGGGTGGAAGACCTGGTAATTCTTCTGGAAACACATCACTGAAGTTTCATAACAGTGGATATCATTCCATGACATTGCTACTCTCTTCAGTTGTTTCTACAATCTTTACTACATATAAGGTACAACCTTTATTTTTGGCCTTTTTAAGTTGCATAGCTGACAGTTTTCTAACAGAAATCTCACGTTTCACACCCTGAATCTCTGTTGTTTTCTGTAGGTCATCTAAACAACTAATGTGTTTTTCAAAATAGTCCACTTTAGCCTTATGTTCTACTAACCAATTAACACCTATGATTACATCGTAAGACCCCAAAGGTGCAACATAAAGATCAACTTCAGTGGAAAAATTAGGTAGGTCAAGGACTGCTCCAAAAAGACACATACTAACTGTATGAACAACATTGTTTCCATAATGTACAGTCCATGTTTTATCCATGTTTCCATTTTTATTTTTAGTTTTGATGCTAATTTACTAGAAATAAAACATTCAGTAGCTCTGGTATCAAAAATAATAGTTATAGGTAAACCAAATAACTTACCCGAAACCTCTATGGGTGTGGCCTATTTCTCAGCCTGCTTGTCAGCTACTGCAGTGTGTATCTTGTGCTGCTGATTACGATCATCCTTTTTCAAAGGGCATTGATTTGTGTAATGATCTTTTCCACAGTTATAACAGCCTCCTACAGGTCCCTTTCTAGGCTCGGGTTTATTTCCAGCCTTCGGGTTATCATTCTGACCTCCATAGGACTTCTGTCCATTATTATTGTTCTTGACAAAGTTGTTCCATGCATTACCAACAAACTTGTTTGTTGCTGCTTTCTTATTAGTATCAGATGAAAACTTACTTTTCATTCTGAATTTCTTCCATGGTCCTTTCTTAGGTGCAAGAGATGATGAAGAGGAGTTGGGGATTTTCTTCCTTACTTCCTCCTTATGAGAAGAAATTGCCTTCAACTTTTGTTCCTACCTTATGGCCTTTTCAACAACCCCTTCCATCATGGTTGGGCTGTGAACATCCACCTCTCCTCCTATGACAAGATTCAATCCCATGATGAATTTCCATATCCTGGACTTCTCATCAGTTTGATACTGAGGTACATACTTAAGGAGTTTAGTAAACCACTCCCAATACTCAGTTACAGTTAGCTTTCCTTGAGCTAAGTTCTAGAATTCAGTCATTTTCTGATCATAGTAAAGTTGCAGTAGCCAACGTTTCCTAAAGTAACCTTTAAATTGATCCCAAGTAATATTAGTTTCATCAATGTTTAACTCAGCCTTACGATTGTCCCACCATGAAGATGCCTCATGGGAAAGCTGATATGCTCCCCATATCACCTTTGTTTCTTCTAAGAAATTCCTTATTGCAAAGTATTTCTCCATTTCATGAGCCAATTCTCAGCTCCATCCCCTAATGTGGTGCCATCAAACTTGGGTGGACTTATCCTTTTTATATCATTAGTGAGTTTAGCTGCCAGCCTAGCCTTTTTGTTCTCAGAGGCTGATCAGGTATGTTCACATTATTATTATCAACACCTAAATTGGCATTGTCCTCAGGAGGTGGCTGATTATTGTTACCAGCTTCTTCTTCCTCCTCATTTCCCATTACTTGTTGTTCAAGTACAGCCAAACGATCTCTTGTGTCCAATAGGGTAGCAAGGATCTCATCAAGTTTTTGGGTAGTTGTTGCTCCTTCCTCAGGTGGAGGATTATTTGCAACATTTCCTCTTGTTCTAACCATTTTCTGTTAACAAGAAAATTTAAGTTTCATCAGATTATGGACACAATAGGTCCAAGAGCTGCAACCTTCAGCTCTGATACCAAGATGTAACATTCCCATTTTAAGACTTTAGAAACAAGGGATTTTTTTTTGAAACATAATGTTCTCTGTTCTAAATAAAACATCATTTAGAACACACATTCCATGCCAATCAATCTCATAACAGATAACCATATGCAGTTGTAATGACTCGGTATACTACCGATCTCTCATTCCATGACTCGGTTACCAACCGATCTCTCATGTTAACTTAAAGTATAGAATACTTTATGTATACTACATATACTTGGTTCTCCTACCCTATTCTAGGTACTGAGTGATCTGTTTAAAGAACCTATCTAAATATTTGTTACCAATATTCATCTGACATCACATTGCTTTAAACTAGGTGACATAGGACAACGCAACCAGTAGCTTGTGATACTTTGGCCAAATATTTTCAACATATTGTTCATGTTACTATTCCTAGATGACATACTCGTCATTCCAGAATACATCCTTCACCTCACTCCTCTGTTATCTAGAATGGTCTTTACTGACTACCATCAGTCCACTTGCCCAAGGTTTGACCCTAGCCCTGGTTAGCATCATAGTTTGTTATAGGAAGATGCTCACGATGACTTAGGGTATATGGGCATACTCAGCTGACCTAAGTCATCTGAATGTGCCAAGGTACCCTGAGTCATAGAGAGCTACTACCTATCCAAAACATGCTACTAACTTGACCTAGAGGGAAACTAAGTTCAAGTCCAGATGTGCATAGATCTAGATGAACAAATATGGAAGGGTGTTGCCACATGTCAACTGCAACACTGTATCCTTGAGAAGTCTAGGGACTTCTCAAGGGTACAGTCCTATAGTTGGCATGTGCCAACATCCATTAGAACTGATTCATCAAGATGTACATACCCCCTTAGTGGTCATTAATCATAATTAAATTGGATTAAGATTCAGATTACAACAACCATGCCTAACCCTAATTCCAACATTCCTTAAGTTCTTTATCCAACACTAGCCTGATTAGATATGGAGAACTTCATTAATTCATGTTTGCATTGTTATTCGTTAACGTGGCATAACAAGTAGTTATCCCAAAAATAGGACAACAAACATCAAATGTTTAATTCTTAATGCAACCTAGCTATCCAAATCAAGTGTGTCATCCACCTAGATTCAGCTAGTGTTTACCTTATAAACTTAGTATAAAGATTAAAGATCATAACCACTATTCCTTTTATCTTTCATTCCATGAGAGAGGAAGAGTCTTCCTCTACATGATTAGAGGTTAGGTTTAACATAACCTTTTTATCATTCACTACTTATATAGTTTAATTGTATGTCCCAAGCATATTTCATTATTAAACTATCATTGTGAAGTTAGAGAATGACACCTTTGCAATTTAACAAGTTCATTATAATAGGGGAGATTATACTTATCTCCTTAATCCCACTTATTATCTTATAACAACAATAGTATACAACAGATATAAGGAATACCGCAAAGATATCACTATTATTTCCATCATACAAGTACAAAAGTATTCACATCACAAATTGGAGTCCAACACAAAACCTTTCAATTCATGATAATAAATATACATTTACAAGACTATGCATTTCAGACATTTTGCATGTCAATCAAAATTAAGATCTTAAAAGAACATCACTTTTCTTTTCCAATACAACTCAAGAATGAATCAAAATTCTTTACAGAAGATCCAGAATTAAATAAGCCAATGCATCATAAAAGTTTATGTCTTCTTTTATCACTTACGATGTCCATCTGCAAAAATTGCTAGCACGGGTCAGTTCAATGAACTGAGCATGATAAGCACTAAGCATTAAAGTAAAGTGCATTCCACTAATTGTTCCATTAAAACAACTCTGCTTTAATGAAACAATTAATATATCATACAAATAATCATAAGTAATAACATCTTAGAAAAGAAGTACATTAAAAGAGTCTGAATTTACTTTTAAGAAAAGAACTTAATATAATCCGCAACATCAAAATTATATCACAAGGTTTAATTGATCCTATCAATTACTTTAAAACAATCAACAAGTTTTGTCATCCAATTGTTTCATAGTTCTATAAGAATAGAAATACACATTTATCTTTACTAAGCAGAAAAAGAAGTTAATTACCACATAGATCATATTAGAATGCTTCATCTTTCCATATAACAAAGGAAGAAGAATCAATACATACTATTCCCCAAACACTAATCATCTGAAAGATAATTACAGGTTTAGAACACACGAATCTACCTCAATTCAAAGATAACAATACAAGGATTCAACATTAAAGAAAAGCATCTAACAAGAATCCCAAATCAATCCAAGTAGGGGTAGAGAGTCAAAACAGTCCCTCCCTCAAGTCAAAACTAACTCCCATATGTTAGAGGATATAATTCAAAGATCTGAAACCAAACGTTCCACAATAAATTTTCCATCTCAGAAGAAGATCGAAAACAGAAAAATTTAATCAAATGAACTTATCCAAACAACAGAAAAAGGATCTCAAATAGAAAAGGACCCAATCTATAATTCATTTCATTTATACTATGAAATGAATTCCCATTTCTATTTCAAACTTAGAAATTCTTTATCTAGTTCCCAAAAGAGAACACAAAACCAAATGCATAGTTAAAGAAACTCACACTTCTAGTTTTCCTTTACAAATCTTACAAACTAGTTTACCTATTTCCATTCATCAAGCACAAGTTTGAATTCAAATCTCAAAACAAAGTACACAGTACAGTCCCAAAGTAGTATACTGTCCCCAAGAAAACATGTTCCTTTCTCTATAAAACTTGGAGATTCGTTCAATGAATCCATCAAGGAGTAGAAATCCTCAAACAGTAAAAGATATACAAGTTCAGAAGTAATCACGAACTCAAGAACTGAAATCCCATTACAAGGCTTCAACAGCTCAATACAAAGAAGTAAGTAGTTCGTGATCCAAATAAGAACAATAATACAAAACTATCTGAACAGAGATAAAATATATCCTTTCATATAAAATTTAGTGCACTAAGGTACTCAATCCATCATTTTAATAAAACCCAGAAATCAATTAAAAAGAACTGAAGAGAGTAAGAGAGTCCAATAATGTTTAAGTCAAGAGATGTCCCATTCTTACCTCCATCAAGGCTGAAACAAAATCACAACAAGGACTCCAAGTTCCATTTAAAAATATTACAACAAGGAAGGCAATTGTTTCAAACATCTATTACAAGAAGGAGAATGAATACTGCATTTCCATAAACCCTCTAAAAACTGTTACGACTATTCCAAATGAACTAAAAATCAACCAAACCCACAACAAGACATAGTTCCAGTCCATTAATCCTATGAACAAAACAATCAAGCTTCAACAAGATGCAGGTTCACTCAGGGAAGAGAAGGAAAGATATACTTCGCATTCACTCGCCCTATCTAGTTCAAAGAAGGTGGTACAGTCTCCAAAATAGAAGTGCCACAATAATTCCAACAAGAAGCTACAAGGAGAAGATCTCAAAGATATTACCAGGTCTACTTCTAAACAAAACAAATCTCTCAAGACCCTTTTGAATAGACAATCCTTAAATGAGATTAAAAATTTTCAAATCCTTAATACCAAAAAAACTCCATCTCAGAATACAAGTATAGAATCAAACACGTTGATTCCAACACAAGTTCAAAACACACACGAATGGAATACCAGTACAGTGTCAAACATGAGCTTCGAACAAAAGTTTAGAACTTCATAAGGCTCTAATACTAGCTCAGACAAACACGAAGTTCAAATACGAGCCTATAATGAAACATGAAGCCCTAAATACAAGCTCAGAACAAAACACCAATGCTCTAATACGAGTTCAAGCATTTTCAAATCCTTAAATAAGAATAAAACTTCCAGCTCAGAGTACATGTACAGAACAAAACTCATCGATTCTACTACAAGTTCAAATCACGCAAGTACTGAAAACGAGTATAGTGTCGATCACAGAGCTTCAACAAAAGTTCAGAACAATACAAGCTCCAGTACCAGCTCAAATGAAACACAAGACTACACATAATAGTTCAGAATGAAAAATAAGGCAATGAGTGCCCGTTCAGTCAACACCAGCCTTGTAAACAAGTTTCAGAATGAAATACAGAGCTCCCAATACAAGTTTCACATGCATGCCACCATTACACTAACACAGAGAAAGTTTCCCAAAAACTATCATTGCCAGCAATGGATTTGCATTCCAAAAACCACATAGATTCATAAAAACATGCAAGTAGCTAACCAGACAAATCATGCAAATATTTATCTCATGAGAGAAGATTTGTTCTAATGAATCACTTAGAAGAAAGAAAGAAATCTTAATGGGTAGGGCCTATCATGCCTGATAGTGCTTCTGCAAATTCAAAGGAGACTTCTAGCCAAGCTTCCCACTCTTTTTCTTCTCCACGACAGATCAACAACCAAACAAATTTTCTTCCAATGCCTCTTATACATTCCCTTGATTGAAAATAGACCAGAGAAACCAAAAATAGCCAAGAAGAAGAAGAAGTCAAACTACTGGTTCAAAGAACCAGATAGCTCCATGCAGAGAAAAATTCGCGAGGCATGCAAAACCAAACAACCTCCCACAAATCCACCTCCCTTGTTTCCAAGATGGTTTGCACACAAAAACTGAGATCCATTAATGCCATTACTCCCAATTCTCCCACTTATCTCTCCTTTCCACCGCCTCCCAAAATTGGCGAATACCAATTCCAAATCAACATGTAATTCCATACTTAGTGAAGCCTCCACGTAAGCCCCACTAAAGTTAACTAGCCCTTGCCAAAATTGGCAGTACCTCCTTGCATTAATACCCAATCAAATCAAATCAAAAATCCATTGGAACCATCACCATTAGTGCCATGTGACCCTAGGTCCCTTTTTAAATAGTTTAGGCTAGATTTCCCAAAACTTAGGTTAGTCTAACAATAATTTCCTTAGGTCTTATAACATTGCCAAAGGTAATAACCACTTTAGGTTAGATTAAATTTACTTCCATATAGTATTAGGCATTAGGTTAATATAGTCTAGTATTACTATAGTAATCTCCCCTTCCCATATTCATTTAGCACAAGAGCTTAGGTTAGGTCACCCCCCCAACACAATAGAATAAGAAGCTTAGGTTAGATTACAACCTAATTAAGTAGACGTAGCTAGGAAGTAGGTACTCTTACCTAGTTTAGGATGCCATTAGGTTAATCCTTTAGTTTTAGGATTCAGATCCCCTTCATAGTCATAAGCAGACTATTTTTGTTTACGCCAATAATGTCCTGCAGAGATCAATCCCAAAGACCCAAGCACAAACATACAACCGAATGAAAGGCACTTTCACACAAGACCATCAAATTTGCAAAATACAAAAGTTCAGTCCTATGTCTCTCAACTAATGAATGTCAATTTTCCATTCAGTCCGTTAAGAAGATTTAAAACATTCCTTGGATCACTGAAATTGATCCAAGGATGAGTCAGTAAAGAAGATAAGTTTGCAACTCTCAAAACCAGATTGCAACTTACCTATAAGAAGTGAAAGTGGATTCTTGCAAGCCATATCATTTCATTCTAAAGAATCCAAGAGCAGAAATGATTTATCCATAACAAGCATGATTTTCAACAATCAAGGGGACACACCTCATTCAAGAAAATCACATGCCAACACTTGTAATGCAAAGAGAAATATAACAGTTTGTCCAAGGTGTTATAGATAGGTACTTTGGTGCAGGGAAGCATGTGAAAAGAGGTCTATGGATGAGAAGTAGTGGGAACACTAGAAGGTTATGAATAAGGCGTAGAAGAATACGGTAAGACATGCAGAAGAGTGAAAGAGCAGAATTAATGTCGCGTATGGTGGTAGTTGTGGAGAAATTAATGCAGATTTTTTTTATAGTTCTATAAAAGGAGCACATGTGACCCTATTACTTACCTTGCATGTTTTTAGTTCTCGAGCTATGGAAATCGGTTGAAAGAACAAAGTGCAAATAAAAATAGATCGAGCAACGAACTAGGTTATTTCAGGACACAAAATTAATAGAGTTCCACGTGGAAGGGTGTTTGAGCTAGTTAGGCATGTGAGGAAGGAAGGTTTGCAAGGTTAGGGTTTTCAAGGAGATGTATCTATATCTAGGGCACACAAGGGAATGAGGTATTTGAAAGAAATAGAGGAGATTAAGAGTGTAAGGGTAAGGTAGTAAAACATTTGCATTTTTTAGAGCACTTTATCATCCAAGAAAAATAAAATGGCACCAAGGAGAGTTGTGGCTATAAAGAGAAATATTGTCACAAAAGAGGCACCACATGAGTGGTTGGCAGAGATGTAATACCCTAAAGAGGTGATTGAAGGAAGGTCATGGAATTCCCAATTTATGAAATGCAAGATAAGTGACGTGAATCATCAAATAGAGAAAACCTTGGAGGACACAAGGGACAATACCATCTTGAAGACAAATAGAAGGAATAAAGATGGGAAAAGGGTTTATGATAATATGAAAAACAGACTTCTAGAGAGTATCTAGGTGATGTAATTATACAAGTTTCCATTCTTTTGCAATCCAAAGTGACTATACCAGTGGTTTATGTCATGCGTACATGAAGATTACTTCTACTTTGCGGGTAAAAGGATGAGAATTACAACAAAATCGATTGGAAAGGTTACATGATTATGTGACTCTAGTTATAGATTACAGGAGACCTTTTTGATGATGATGGAGTAGAGGAAATGACTGTTGCATTTAAGTATTAGAAGGGAGGTAGAGATTTAATGTAATAAACATACGTGATCGAACTACAAAAGTAGTTACATGAATGGTTAGCTGTAAGTTGGGTGCCTCAGAGAGGTGGAAGGAGGTGAACAAGAGTTACACATATATCACACACACGATGGCTAATAAAACCTATTATAACATTGCTAGGTACATTATAGAAAGTAGTGTGGGAGAAGCGCGCATTTAAGTAGAAAAAAGTGAGAAGATAACTTGGGGCGTTATCTTTCTCCTCGTTGTATTTTTTGGAATTGGTGTGCCCAAAAGGCCAAAAGAGAATATATGGGTGTACCCCATGGAAGACAAGTCTTCAAATAAGAAATTTGTCAATTTCACGTGTCAAGGCATGATTTTTTATACTTATAAGAAGCACACATTAAAACGGTATCGAAGGATGCATGACGCATTTAAAGGAGAGTGGCGCATCCCAAGGGAACTTCCCAGTGTCTTGGAGGGAAAATCCAAGTTTGTAGCATACCAACACTTCTTTTTGGGCCAATTTTACATGAAGACCAGTGAGAAAATACCCTGGTGTAAGTTTCCCTTTTCTATTACTACACGTTACTTTAAGGATTTAGTGAACATGTTGCATAATGTGTGTGATTTTTAGTTTTATGCAGATATGGTAGACGCATATATTCACATTCTATGCAAAACTTATGTATACCTTAATAAGGAGGCATATGTCGAAATAATGGAATCATATGACATTGATATAAATCCTGAGGTTATGACTATGGGGTAGATAGAGCCCACACACATTTATGTTTACTTGAGGCCAAGGTTCAAAGATGGGAAATACATTGCTAGCGAGGATGTATCACTTCCAAGTCCTTCGAAGGGAAAACAAACTATGCGTACAAAGATAAATCTTGAATATAAACCTTCAAGGAAAGAACATGAGGACTTAGAAAATTTCCTTGAGAGGAAGGAAGTAGAGAAAAAAGATAGTAATGTTCTTGATCATGGCAGGAGAAAACTTTATAAGAAGTGCAAGAATGCAAATGAGGGTGTCGGGACCTCACATCCTGTGAGGTGGTCACTGCACATAATGTCTATGAAGAATAGTGAAGAGGAAAAAAATAAAAGGCACAAGTATGTGCCTATTAAATATAGTGATGAGGATATTTCATCATATGGGACTGCGCTAATGGAACATCAATCCCTAACTCAGTTCCTTTAAGAAGCACTATAGGTTTCTAGAAACCAATTTCCTCAACTCTATAAAATGGGAATCCTATACAAGTCTAAAATGGATTAAAATAAAAAAAATTTACCTAATCTCTCTTTATATGCCTTTTGATTTCCGTACCCTTCTCTTATGTTTCCTTTAATGGCTATACATCAACTAATATGGTCTCATTTCATAAAATTAACAATCAACTCTTACCTTGTCATAATTGGCTTTCACCTTCTTACAAACCTAGTAAAGTGATAATTTGGTCTGTAGCACTCTCTTACCTCTTAACTATCTTGAACCCTATAATGCATTTCAATTCATGTTAGGATTAACAATGGTTTGTTCTTGAATAACTCAACATCATTCCAGGGTTCATTTTAAGAGACCTCCTGGAAATCGGAGGTGGAGAATACCTGGTGAATATCCCTGGAGCCAGTTTCACGGGAAGGAAAAAATTTTGGGGGTTGTATGAAAAAATTTCACCTGATTATCAAGCACTGCAACAGAAGGCTGCAGACACGCGACAGGAGATTTTTCTGTCGCGTGTCAAAAAAAATGTAGTGATGCGCGTCAAAAGACCTTAGTGATGCGCATCAACAGACCTTAGTGACGTGCATCAACAGACCTTAGTGACACGCGTCAATAGACCTATTGACACGTGTCACTGAGGGTGTTGTCCGACAGTATCCTTAGTGACGTGCACCAATAGGTCTATTGACGCGCGTCACTAAGGTCTGTTGACGTGCATCACTAAGGTCTTTTGACACGCATCACTACATTTTTTTTTGACACATGACAGCAAAATCTCCTGTCGTGCATCTATAGCCTCCAACCTCTACTTTCTCATCAAAAAATCTCCGTGTCGCGCATCAACAAACTCTTTATCGTGCGTCTGCTATGCGTCAATATCTGTTGTACCTCCTTGTCGCACGTCAAAAAAATACAGTGACGCGCGTCAACAGGCCTTAGTGACGCGCGTCACTAAGGTCTGTTGACGCGCGTCACTAAGGCCTGTTGACGCGCGTCACTACATTTTTTTAACGTGTGACGGAAAATATCCTATCGCACATCTGCAACCTCTGCCCTCTTCTTGCTCATTGAAAAAAACTCCATGTCGCTCATCAACAAAATCTTTGTCATGCATCTACTATGCGTCAATATCTACAGTATCTCCTTGTCTGCAAACCCTCCTTGTCACGCGTCAATAACTTACCCCCTTGTCGCGCATCTATAATACGGGATATATCATATTGTTGAAAAATGTGAAGTAGAAGTGTTCTACCTGGCGAATAATCTAGGTTTATATAGGAGATATTTTTCAAGGGTAGGCGAAGCCGACCCCTAAAAAAAATTAAAGTGTAATTTTTAGGCGAACAGGTCACTAACCCGTGCCAAAAAATTCACCTTTTCAAAATTTTCAAAAATGGAATATTTGCCATATTACGAATATTCACCACTAAAATTTTCCCTGCATCAGTCCCTAACTCACTAGATTCAAAACTGCTTTTGATCCTTGTATAAAGTCTCTAGTCCTAGTACATAATAATTGCACTTTCACTTATTGATGAACCCTGTGATGGTATGACCCTATTCATTTATGAAATTAAAGATAGATCTTCCACAAAATAAACTTAAAGAGATTGAAAGGTTCACACTTGTTCCCTTTTCCCAAAACTATTTTACAGTTCCTTAAGACCAAGTTCTTGCACAAACCAGGTTTGGAGTGATTTAGATGACTGAGGAGAAACCAATAAGTTATAAACCTTGTTAGTTTCTCCTCAGTCATCCAAATGTGCATGCAAAATTTGGGCACTTAACTCTTTATACTTTTCTTTCAGACTCGCCTTTTCTCCCTAGGCTTCATAATCATCAACTAGGTCTTACAAAGATAATTTTCATGCATAAATATTGCTTTAGATGGTTTCAAGATTGAATGGTTAGGTATATCAACACCCATTAATTCATTTGATTTTTCCAAGAAGGTTCAGGTTTGAATTCCACAGTTAAAGGTAACTTCCCTTGTAAAATAGCTCTTCGAAACTGAGTTTCCTACTATGCACACATTCATATTCAAGACTGGTAAGAATTTATCCAATTATAACCAATGAACTTAAAATTTTATTTGTGGATCACCTTGATAATTCCCTTGATATTATTTCTACAAATTTTAAAAGACAATGTAGCTGGTTGAGGATCCCAAATCCCGTGCCCTAGCACTTCTCAACCTATATATCACAGTACCAACTGAGAGTCTTATTTGAGATATAACTTCCATGAAACCTTGAGTAAAGATTCCAAATTTTCTATGAAGGACTATTAAATAACCCACTCTAGGTTAGTTCCAATAGTAAAGAGTTATTAAGCCATAATATGCAAATTCCACGTGAGATAGGTTCTCAAAAGCTTGGAGAATCATAATTTTATGACTAGAGACAGAGTACTTAAGCTTGGATTTAGTTTACCTTCATTTCAATTCTCATACACTTTATGATAGGTCTTCTTCAGGATTCTAACCAAACTCATAGTCCATACTTTTGAAAAAAATGAATATCTAATCTTTTCCTTCAACTATATCACACTGTTTCGGTTTCCTTCACCAATCATGGGTTTCATGCACATAGGAGTTAACAATTTTTTACCTTATGAATTATGTCAAAAAAATAAAATCACCATACTTCATGTTCTTAACCCTGAATCACATCAATACTAACCACAAATCAATATATCTTGTGCACATTTAAGATACAAATTATCACAGTTTCATAATCTTGATTTATTGTAACATGCAAGTTATACACAGAGTATAGAACCGCCAAACTCTTACTTTTGATTCTTCAATCACTAAGAGAGTGTATCATACCTCTTTCTTACATTATCATATTCTCTACCTTGTCTATATCTATCAATGAAACTAATATTGTCAAAATAGAGCAATACTACATTACACCAACATGAAACAACACATATAAAGGCTTATTAATAGTCAAATAATATAATTATGTGGACATTTTGGATAAGTTACCATTTTTTAGCGCATAATCAAAGGTATCTTTTAGGAAGTAAGATCAACACATACTAATACTGTAACTCACATTCAAAAATCAGTATATTTATTCCATTACAATCCTTCATACAAAAAAATATCTTATCCTTCTTCCTTCATAGTCTTCTCTCATCTTCTCCAAGAGGAAAATACCTCCACTTCCTTTCTTCCTTACTTCCCTAAAAGATAAGTGACTCCTAAATTAGAATTTTTTTCTTTTAACTCATTCATAGTCATGTTTTCTAACCCTAACTAACTCTCCTTTTGACTCATTTTCTCCTTATTAGCTATAATAACCTTATTACATCGTATTGACATTTTCATGACTCTCATTATCACATAAGGACACCTACACACAAATTATGAATCAACTAGAACCATTCAAGACCTTATAACCCCTAAAAAATCCTTATCACTTGTAGTAACACCTATTGAAGACTTAACTATCATTTTCAAGCTTAGCATCCATATGTACAAGTTTGAAATTTGAATTACATGTTTTGGAGGGAAAGTACCCCTTTTGAAACTAAGAAATATATACCACCTAGAATCACTCTCTCTTGAATCCACTCACCTAATTTTACCTCCTTAACTTCATGATCATGGGAGTGTGCTTTCAATGAAGATGTTTAGTGATGCTCCTGCATCACATTTGCAATGATGTTTCCTCACCTAGCCTTGAAGTTTGAGAGATGAAGGGATCGGTGGTGAGAAACTACAGTTTGATGTAGAATTCCCCAGTGTGAGTGTACATGATCATGACAAAAAGAGCTATGATAGAAAGGATACAAAGGAGGAATATAGTGTTGAATAGCCAACTGGTGGACCCGAGGGTGAAATTGGAGAGGGGAATAAAGAAGGCACTAGAAACATAGGAAAACATAGATGAGCGTGTTAGTGAACAAAGGGAAGAAGAGATGGTGTAGACACCAGACCTTGGGTACATCAATGACCCAATGAATATCATACGTACGAGGTTCTAAAGCACTCTTGTGATGGAACAATTATATGGATGGGAGTTAATGGACCTTGAGATGGAAAATGCATGAACAAGAAAACAATTTTCATGGAGTATGTAGAATCACATGGATGAGCCTGAGTTTGATGTGTGTGAGGACTCATGTGCCAACAAATGAATGAAGAAGGATCCTCATTCCAAGCATGTGACGATAAATCCCACAGAGTTCTCTGATGATCAGGCGAGAAATGCATTGACAAAGATAGTTGTAGAGGTCGCGTGTCGAAATGTTAATAAATCAGATACCTTGAGAAATTTTCTTGAGGAGAAAAAGTGCAAGGAAGAGGAATTAGAGAGCTTGAAGAAAGCAAAGGAGAGAGCAGAGAATAAAGCGGAGAATTTCCTTGAGATTGCTAAGGGGATAGGAGAGGAAATTTTTTAAGGAATGACCATGGTATGAAGAAAAGGTAACTTGAAACTTTCCATCAACCCTGCATTATTTATGGACCTTAGTATATTTTTTGTTGGATGAGGGAACCAACATGCATGGTCCAAGTACAGAAGAGATAGTTAATCAAAAGGAAAAATAAGCTACCACTGAAAAGGAGAGAACCAAGAAGCAGATCGCACTCAAGATAGTTGGGTATGACTCCATACTCCAAACTTTGAAGGATGAATTAAAGAAGGAAAATTTGGCGCTAAGGATATGTGAGGATCCTAAGCAGATTATTAAGACAAGGAAGTTACAAGAAGAAAATAAAGTCCTTTTGGTAAAGAATAATGACACTTTGGGACAGGAGGAGAGGGTGGTGTTATTAACAGAGAAGCGTAATGGGATTAAGGCAGTCAGGGAACCTCATGATGAAATAATAAATGAGTTGGGAAAGTTGATAGTTCAGTGAATGGATGTAATGGATGGTATGGTGTCATGGTTAACAAATATATTATGGGAATCAAATCACAAAGGAAAGGATATGACCCTAGAAGAAATGGATGCAGTACTTAGAGATATTCTTGCGAAGGTGAAGAAGGGGATCAATGACTGGAATGAGTTAGACACTGACATCAAGAATGAGTACCCTAAGTTGTTTCTACCTATTGAATAATAATGTGCTAGTTGATGAACTATTACGTATATTATTTCCTCTATTTATTTGGTAAATTCATTCTCTATTCTTTATTCTTTGGAGATACCAGTTGAGAAACTGCATTACCTAGGGTGGTAATGTTATTAGTGTGGGGTAAAGTTGGTTTTGTGAAATAATGAATAAGTATAAAAATCACATATGATAGTGGTGAAAAAGAAGGGGGCACACAAGTTGGCGCGAGAGGGTGAAAAAAGTACACCATGGGGTTTTTCACCTAGGGAGACAAAGTTCAGGACTTAGCCATTTTTCTTGGATTGGGATAAAAATATGATGGAGTGTCGAGCACGCATTGGATCAAGGTAGAAGAATTCAATGCTAAGAAAATGTTATTTTGGGAACAAGTAGAATATCTAGATACATGCAGAGTTATAGCTAATAGTAAGATTAGATTAGGGTTCTAATATAAAGATAATCTATTATTAGTGAAGCTTGCATGCTTCATAGTTATCTTTGTAGTGGCACATGGCTAATTTGAGCATGAAACCTATTGTGAGAGTGCATGGGCGGTGAAGAGAAATTCCCCACCCCTATATATATGTATTGATCTGCATAGTTTAGAGAGTTCTCAGTTTTGGTGACCGTGTCTTATAGAGTTATGTTGTCGTACGGTTCTAAGTGTGCATGAATCTCTAGTAGTTAGTGTGATTAGCTATTGTTTTGTGATGAATCAACATAATGGATAATTCTGGATGGATATTAGTTGTTGACATATCTGTTCATGGTACTTGAATGGTAAATATGATATTAATTCATATCTGATCATTATGCTTTCTTATTATGTGTGTTTCCAATTGAGCTCACATATCTGATTATTATGAAGGATATACACTTTGATTATGGTTATTATGAAGATACATGCCAACATATTGATAATACAATACCAAAGAGGGACCTGGTAGGTTCACACGCTTCAAGTGAGAATTCAGATCTATCTGGATAAAGTCTCAGTGCACCTAGGCAATTGAGTGGGAAAATAAAGACTATAAGACCTATCACATTAAAATATATATATATATATATATATATATATATATATATATATTTAGAGGACATATATTATAATTAAGAGGAATTCTTGATTATGCAAATGAAACATGTTGGAAAATATATAATGGAGGATAGTGTTTCGCCGAATAGTGATGCGTATATAAGAGCAAAACAGATAAGGTAAGGGTAAAGAGGAATACATGTGAGTGAAGGTGGAAGGTAAAGTGTGCACGTTCTTATTTCCTGATCCAATGTTGATTGCGAGAGCTTCCTTTTGGATAGGAGGAACTACTTGTGAATACAAAACAAGACCACAAGAGGAATATTAAACAATATATGTCATTGGACTGCCCAGAGTATTCTAGATCCTGAAAGTATAGTACTTCCTAGATGGATGTCAATCCACTGCTTAAAACAACTCAATGCAAGTAATGATATAAACCACTAATGTCCTATTATAGTTGATATGATTTATATGTCTCATTCAAGTAAAATAAAAAAATCTAATCTAACAAACTTGGTTATGATCATTTCATGAATTCAAATAGGTAGATAAAGTGGTTAGGACAGGTCAGGGTCAAGTTTTAGGTGATCTGGGTTGTTAGGGTGAAGGGTATGAGGTTGTTGTTATTGGAAGGTTTACTAGAAATAGAGACCGATGTTGGTATGGTGTGATCGATGTCGATTAAGTGGAAACCGAAAATAGTTCAGGTTAACCGGCATCGGTAGGGTCAAGCTGACAAAAACTTAATGAAGGTGGGTTTTGGTGATTCTCTCGGATTGCCCAGAGAATTGACAGACAATGGGAAGGTAGATGACAGTGTTGGGGGTAGTCAGAGGGTGCATGGAGTCAAGTATGGGAGGTTGGGGGTTGTAGGTGGTTGGGTAAAGGGATTGATAGGGAAGTGAGAGGTGATGGGGGGAAAAGGAGATTAGAACTCCCAAATAGAGATGAAGAAGCTAATCTAAATAAATATAGGAAGTTGTAGATCCAAATGTACTTACTAATGTTTATAGACTTAGTGGTTGGATGGAGGTGATGGTTGATCCATGTAACTGGTATTAAGTGTCACTATTGTATTTCTCAGAGTATTACCATGAATGCTTGCCTTTCAGATCGGTTCTTGGTTGTTGGTTTAGGATGTCTGGGTGTGTAGGAGAGCTCAGGTGCGTGCTTACATGCAGATCTATCTTCTCCAAAACTCGAATCATTCTTCCAACCTCTCAAACAAGGTTACCAAAAAACATATATGGTAATCGACGACGGTTTAGGGTGATCGGCATCGGTTTAGGGTTGACCGGTGTCGGTTAAGGTAGGAAATCCTAGGTTTACTAAAAATGACAGATCTTGGGAATCTTTTTTGCCAGCTCTGTCGATTCTCATGGATCAAAACGAAATGTTGTACTTAGATAAGAGAGAATGTGGTTATAGAAAGAATGGGCATGTGATTTTAGGGTTGAACTAAGTCTTACTTAGTTAAGGTAAGTAGGACTAAGTCTTAGTTAGTTATGGTGAGAGGATATTGAGTCCTAGTAAAAGGGAAAATTGTTAAGAATAGGTTTATGATGAGGTGTCTAGGTGAGGTGGTGGGGTGAGGTGTCTAGGTGAAGTTGAAATTAGTTTAATTAAGGTAATTAAATAATGACTAATGTGAGCATGGGAATTAATTTAATTATAGGTAATAAATTTAATATACATGTGAGGTAAAGGGGGAGCATGACCTAAATTTTGCGTCTACAGATATTTTATGCTAAATTTCATTATTAATACTAAATAAAAGTCCCCAACTCCAAAAATAATCATCCATAACCATAAATAAAGTAATGGTGAGGGAAAAATTATAATATGAAATTTAATGTTAGCTTTAAATAATCATATCTCATATTCAGGTATTTATTGGGTTTATTATGTGGAAGATGCGATTGGGTTTTGAATGTGTAACTTGTCAGATTTTCGTCATTTTTCATTTCAGCCATTTTATCCCAAGATTCCCTCAAGGTCATTTTTGCATTAACAAGATTATTTTAGGACTTAGGTCAAAATTTTGGGAAAACAGTCTATGGAAAACTGCTTCCCAGTGTTCTGCGGAACAAAGGAAGCTTATTAAGGGGCAAAAATGGAGTTGGTGAAAAAAATGGTTTTCATTTATCAGGAATTTTTTTGGATACATGGTTTTCCTTATACTCATGCTTCGATGCAAAAGTTCATTTGGAAGTATTTTTGCGAAAAGGTATTTTTAGGAAAGTTGAAGGGCACAAAGTTTCAAAGCCACCTAACACTAAAACTAGTCTTTCGTGGCATAAGGGAGGAATGTGAAGACTTCAGCAGAGTTGGTGAAGGGACCAAAAGCCATGATACAAAGACATAGGCTTCCGCAAAGGTCATAAATTTTGGAGAAGGTCATGGGTAGCCCAAAGACATGTCAAACATAGTAAAAATTCATAAAGCATTTGAAAACCTGTCAAACACCTCCCAAAGCCGTGAAACATTAAAAATGGTCAAAATGTTCAAAAAATCTACAAAATATGCAAGAGAGGGTTTTTCCCATATCTTTTGATGTGGCCAACCAAATTGGGAAAAGTCGGTCTTTTTAGAAAGGTCTCCTCGTCTCCGTCATTATAGGATCAAGAATTTCTCGATTTGATTAAGTTTTAGGCTCCAAAATGTTAATTTGGTTTGAGATTTGCATAATTATATAACACAAATAATAAGCATTTGTATCATCATTCATCCGACAACATACATATTTACATGGAGATGATATCATATTGTTAATGAGTCCTTAACAATCTCCTATAACCATTTACAAGTATTCTTATATGAGTTGTTCAACCAACTCAACTACAAACAAGTCCCCTATTATCTCTCCAACCTTATTCACGTGATTTTTTATCACATTATAATATTTTATACTAACTCATTCAAATATTAATGGATCACCAATTTCTAACATTCACCCCCTTAGTGTTAACATGGGAAGAAAGCACGTCTCAAGAACTGGAAACAAAATCATATGTCATCGCATACTTTTAGGCTTGCATACTATCATCTAGATATTGTTGTTTGGATCTTACTACACATGACCATTTGTTTCATCACAGTGAATCCATCACTGAATGATCACACTTCCACCAATACACCTACATACGAGAACTCAACAGTTCCTACTTTTACTTTTAGTGATTTCTTTTTCACTGGTTGATCGATGAAGAAGTATGACAGTCAAATAATATAAGCATTCAAAGGATCCTTGAAGTCAAATTCCATCCTATACGATTGTTCTCAACATCCACAATGCACATGCATCTCATTTCAAACTTTGACAATGAATGAATACCTTGTTTTATTTCTGCACAAACCACTCAAAGAAAACAACTGAAATAAAATAAAAAGGTTTTATCAATGTTGTATGTAACCTTGTCATTGGTGACTGACGAGAGGTGATGATCACCCTCAATCCTCTATTTCCTACGACCTCTAATAAATGTTGTTTCTTACTTAGCCAATGAAGACATGATGCTCAATGATTTTTATATTGTGTGTATTTTATCTCCCCCTCCGCATTGTGAAAACATTTATTTTCTAGGACGTCAGGTTACACCGAAAATACATCCCTAATGAATTTTTTTATTTTCTAACATGACACTAAAGTTATGGCTGATACTACAAATTTCATAATACGAAACTAACTCACAGTGACTTACTTTATGATAATTTTTTAGAATAGTATTATGTGAAGGACTTTTTACATAAATATATTCTTTTCAATGACAAAGGACTATGATGACACTTAAAAAAATTGACCTATACTAAAATGACAATAAATTTATCAAACGCTTCAAAAAATTAAACATAGGAAAAGTAATGAAATATTACTTTTCTTTTACTGAATAACAAATCTTATCGACTAAAAATTCATGAATCTTAAAAAAAACCTAATTTTGAGAAACGCATAAACTGAAATGACTCACAAGCTAAAGATACATATTAAAACTTAATAAAAAAATTATAGTATTATGGAACACCTTACACAATTTTTAAATTTTAAAAAAAAAAAAACTAAATATTAAAACCTAGACAAAGAATACCATGGAATGTGGAAGATTATATGCACAATACAAGGACGGACCTGTTATGATGTATATGAATGGAATAGTTGTGTACGGACTTCATAAATTATGTAGATGAAGATATACATTCTAGATCTGTCATTCAAAGAGGAGTATTTTTTTCATATTTTAC